>OY986958.1:7500-20000 GCA_963920595.1 Eimeria praecox
AACCCTAAACCCTAAACCCTAAACCCTAAACCCTAAACCCTAAACCCTAAACCCTAAACCCTAAACCCTAAACCCTAAACCCTAAACCCTAAACCCTAAACCCTAAACCCTAAACCCTAAACCCTAAACCCTAAACCCTAAACCCTAAACCCTAAACCCTAAACCCTAAACCCTAAACCCTAAACCCTAAACCCTAAACCCTAAACCCTAAACCCTAAACCCTAAACCCTAAACCCTAAACCCTAAACCCTAAACCCTAAACCCTAAACCCTAAACCCTAAACCCTAAACCCTAAACCCTAAACCCTAAACCCTAAACCCTAAACCCTAAACCCTAAACCCTAAACCCTAAACCCTAAACCCTAAACCCTAAACCCTAAACCCTAAACCCTAAACCCTAAACCCTAAACCCTAAACCCTAAACCCCTAAACCCTAAACCCTAAACCCTAAACCCTAAACCCTAAACCCTAAACCCTAAACCCTAAACCCTAAACCCTAAACCCTAAACCCTAAACCCTAAACCCTAAACCCTAAACCCTAAACCCTAAACCCTAAACCCTAAACCCTAAACCCTAAACCCTAAACCCTAAACCCTAAACCCTAAACCCTAAACCCTAAACCCTAAACCCTAAACCCTAAACCCTAAACCCTAAACCCTAAACCCTAAACCCTAAACCCTAAACCCTAAACCCTAAACCCTAAACCCTAAACCCTAAACCCTAAACCCTAAAACCCTAAACCCTAAACCCTAAACCCTAAACCCTAAACCCTAAACCCTAAACCCTAAACCCTAAACCCTAAACCCTAAACCCTAAACCCTCAACCCTAAAACCCTAAACCCTAAACCCTAAACCCTAAACCCTAAACCCTAAACCCTAAACCCTAAACCCTAAACCCTAAAACCCTAAACCCTAAACCCTAAACCCTAAACCCTAAACCCTAAACCCTAAACCCTAAAACCCTAAACCCTAAACCCTAAACCCTAAACCCTAAACCCTAAACCCTAAACCCTAAACCCTAAACCCTAAACCCTAAACCCTAAAACCCTAAACCCTAAACCCTAAACCCTAAACCCTAAAACCCTAAACCCTAAACCCTAAACCCTAAAACCCTAAACCCTAAACTCTAAACCCTAAACCCTAAAACCCTAAACCCTAAACCCTAAACCCTAAACCCTAAACCTCAAACGCTAATCCCTTATTTGCCCGTAGGCCCACTGCGGAGGATGAAGGACGTGTTTGACGGAAGTGAACACTGACGTCTACAATGGTAGGGCGTGCAGCAAACGTTCTATCAGTTTTGAGTGCGTGGACGTTTGCAGCAAGAACTCCAGCAGGGTGCGAAGCATCCCATGGCCGCCGTGCCCGCCCGCCAGCAGCTCCAGTTTCTTGGGCCGCTATGCACAGGCGTCCTGGAGTGTGATGATGGGAACATCTTCTTTCTGTGGCCTGTTGCGTTGGGCCTTTGAGTCTAATGCAGCTCACGAGGGCAGTCGTCTCATATCAAGGACTCTCTTTGTATGATCTGCCTGATGCAGTTCCCGCACCTTTACGTGGTCGTAGGCTTACTATGGAAGGCCATGTAAGCGTTTAACCTTTGTCTACACTAGAGTCTGCAGTGGTAGCGCATGCAGGAAGAGGGTTGGCGATGCGTGCTTAAGGGGCTGGCGTGCACTACTTGCCGCAGGTGGCGTTGCAGCCCCTGACAGCCTGGCATGAGTCCTCACCAGTTCCAGGTCTTTGTACTGCGGTGCCCAGGGCACCTAGAGCCTGAATGAGAGGTCAGCTGCTTCTGGGGAGCTCTTCCCGTGAGTCTTTGTCTCTATTGCAACCCGAAGCTGTCCTCTTCTAAGGTTGAGGTCTCGCTTTACGCTTGATAGCACAACATGATTCACTGCGCCCAGCATGATTCATTACACATGTGCGAGCGACAATCCCCATTCCCGCTTAAGGGAGGCTTATTGCGTAACAATAACTTGTAAAAAGGTAGAAAAATTCCAAGAAGACCCTTAGATATTTTTTGAAGACTCTTCTAAAAACGTTAACCTTTTCATATTGCGTGATGGATATTGATTATTATATGCCCTCCCGTGGGGATGCGAACAACGATCGGATGCTTCGCCAGAGAAAGGCAAACTCAACGTCCGCATCCCATCCGTTAGCAATACCAACTCATGAAGGATGCTTCCCCTTCTGCTGGCTACCCAGGTCTGATAGGGGCCGCCATGCTGGGGCAGTAAATGGGTCCCGTGGTCCCCTCAACCTAAGCATTCATTTTCAAAACGCGCTCGAAGATCTGCACGTAGTATTAACATGATTTCCTGTTAGAAGATGCAGAATGATCGTGGCTATATCTAAGTAAAGGTTCCACCTCCCCAGTGTACGGTACGACTATGCAAGCTGTAAGCGCAGCGCTCTTAGCGAATGAATTTCGCCAGCTGCAGTAGGGTCAAAGACTCAAACCCAAGGGCTGACAAAAAGCTTCTGCTCCCCCCTCCCCCGCCCCCACCAGAATACAGGCTCCCTGCCCACAGCGGTCCAAGGACCTGGAATTGGTGCGTACACGGGCCAGCATCTCATGGAGTACAGCGCCCATTGCTGCAACTAGAGCTTTAAGGCACCCCGCATGCACGCACAGCCAATCTTCGTGCTACATGCGCTAGTATTATGGCTTGCAGTGTAGACTGTCTTTAATCACCAGCTTGATCCTCAGTAATCAGTGTGCCCCCAAGGAGGGAAACCAGCACCAGGCGTAATCTCAAGTGAAGACCCTCCCCCGTATGGTTCGTCATTCATGTGAAAGAAGAAAACGAAGAATAAATATAAGGAGGCAAAGGGCTGACAGCGTCCTGGAGGGTGCTGCTGAACTATGCGGCTGCCACTGCTGACCGGCTGAGCACGACAGCCGGATCGCCCAGTGGCCTGGCCACTGGTCAAATAGGGTAATGCTCGCTTTACGAGGGATAGGAGATGCTTTAAGTTTGCGTATCCCAACAAAGATAAAAATATGGAATAAACTACTGCTAGAGCGGAGCATCTAAAAGAGTATGAGCGGGACCGACCCCAAGCTGGGTCTTGCCTGAAAGTAGGAGAAAAATCTAGTGTGGGCGGCGCCGCCGGGCTACCTATTTATAGAGCGTGTGGCGTAGATCATCAGAGAAAACTAACTAGAGCACTTGTATAAGCAAATCTGATTGTAGGTCCGCAACCTACTCTAAAACAGCCACCGAAAGGTGATTTACATCGCGTATTCACGCAACGGTGCACATACCCAAGTATGCGTTCGCTTCCGCTGAATGCATGAGGGCTCTTACGTGTTCGTAAGAAATTGCTGCCCTTTAGCGATCCGCAGAAACCTACTGGAGTTGTCTTTCCTTGTCTCATTTGGGGCAAAACGACGTTTGTTCTGGCACGTGCGAGTCGATACAGGTTTGCTCACGGTCTCTCGCGCCTCCGGTTGTTTCCTTCCGCACATGCCTTGTTGCTTTCTGCTTCGTTCGGCGAAAATAAAGCTTAACACGCATTCGGGAGCCATTCCCTAAGCATTTCAAGGAAACGCCAATTCATGGTATGGTAGCATCTCCACGTTGAGAACAAGCGCACGACGCAAGCCAACGGGGTAACTTGAAAACGAACAAAAAAGGGCTCTGCCCTTCGTGTTGCGAACGTCTGCGACTGATCGTTCTCCTGTGCGCTTCAAGCAACGTGCAAACCTCTTAGAAGCAAGCGTCTTGGGTAGAAAATTGCTGCTGATCATGATTTGTCATGGCATCTTGCCTGGTATTTTTGTGCCTTCTTCATGCATTCCCGCCCTAGCGCAACCTGTATGTGGAAATCAGTCGTTGCGGGAGTAGGGAGTGGCTTTGAACAGCCACTTCTAATGCCAGTTTGAATAACCGAGCTTCAATATATACCAAGGATGATGAAGACGAACGACGTGGAGAGAGCAATGTTGTACTATAAGCCGGTTGGGGACAGGAAAGCAAATCAAGCCAAACTGATGAATGATGCTTGTAGTAGAGTGGCAAATGGTGCGCAAGTGTGCGGTTGGCCAGTTCGTTTCGACCCTTTGCTTCTGGTCGAATTGCGGGGGTCATATGATGGTACATATTAAACCGCTCCATGAATTTTCGCCAGAAGGAACTAACAGACTTCCGACACCTGCCGATCTTGGGGGCCTTCGGAGACCCGTGGAGAGTCCAGACATGATTAGTGAATAGTAAGGCCACCACTTCTGCTGCGAATGAACTCGAACGCAGGATGAGAGAGGCGTATTTGATTAGCCTGCCCACAACAGCGTCCGATCTAGTAGCCTCTAATTGCTGGTAAACTCACTATGGAATCGACCGAAGTGGCCGATCAGACCATTTCTGGGTTGGACAATTCTGCTAAAGCCCGGGTTTGACAGTGTTCCTGTGCTTCTGTTGCTGGCATTGAGGGAAATTGAGGACATATTCCTCACGCGAGAGGAGCATTCCAGGCCATCAGGAGGGCCTATCGACTGTCTCTATCGCTGTATTGACAGATCAATGCCCCGGCAAAACGTGTTCGTACATCTTGGGCAATATCTCTGTAGGACGCGAAGTTTGAACGTAGGGCCAGAAGAGTCCACACTTCCTCTGGGCCCACAAGAGACCGTTATTGGATATTTGGCTTGCGGGTCGCTCGTTTTCGATTTGAGCGGACTTCAGCCTTAAGAGTATCTAAGGGGCAAAACAGATGCAACTTAGGGGAAAAGCTGGGATCATCGCATATACTAACGGCTGCAGAACACAGTGGTGGAGAGCTAGGGCCTAAGGAGAGTGCCGGAGCTAGCGCGTTGGTGATTTGCTTAAGATACTTGACTGTGAAGCCGTGCTGGACAGGCGGCCCAAGCTGTGTATCGACTCTTGCGTTGTCGTAGTCTTGAAAACTCTTCACCATATGCATCAGGAATTTATGGTCACTTTGAACAGAAGAATGGCAGCCAAATAAGTAGTGCTGGCACTGTTTTACTCCACATGAGACACCGTAGAGCTCCTCATGTGCCGGATAATTCTGCTCGCTTACAGTGAAGCGGAGTGAGTGGCAGGCGATTATTTCCCCAATATTTGAATCATTAGCCTGGTGAGAGAGCATCACTATAACTGATTTACCACTGCCGCCACTAGGTATGAAGTAGTGCTTGCCGAAAGCAGCGAGGGCGAGGATTTGAAACGATGCCAAGTTTCCGATGGGGCTTTGGGCTCTTTCCTGCTCTTTCTGTGTCAACAGAATTTGTTTGCCTTCTTTAAGCACATCTATGAGAGTGGCGCGATGCAAATGAATGCAGGAATGAGTTTTCGGTAGCTCCATGGGAGACAGAGGAAATTCTGATCGTCGTATGGGAGACCGACTAGCTTCTGAACATCCGCCTCACCATACAGGGGAAGAGGTCAGGTCTGCAATCGTCATCTTCTCCATATCTGGTTCGGCTTCTGCTGCAGAGACACGAAACCGTAAGCTCCTAGTAGCCTTCATGAAGAACTAGTACTTCTGTACTTTCAGGAACCTTTGCTTGTCGCGTAGCAGATGCAGATTACGCGATACGTACTGCAAATCCACCTGCACATTCCAGGTGAATGCAAGCAGATCATGCACGTGTACTAGCATCCATCCCTGAATCCATCCCTGACAGACTGGCCCTCGAAAACTGCGATTGGGCTGCCGGTACAGTTGTGCAGCTGCATTCACGGATCAAAGGGCATACTGGCTTACGCTATCTTGCGCGTGCTGGTATGAAACGCATTCTTGGGCCTACTTCCAGGATGTGTCTGAATCTGCAAAAATGTTGTTGCCGAAGCCGAATGAAGAATACTGCTTTGTCCTGCAAGCGAGCAATTAGTTCGCTCATTCGGAGTATCAGGAGCTTCAGCTTCAGAGTGATCATGCTGTGCCGCTTGACGTCGAAGAGCATGCACCACCTCCCAT
The DNA here is from genome assembly GCA_963920595.1 of Eimeria praecox. Classification (NCBI taxonomy): domain Eukaryota; phylum Apicomplexa; class Conoidasida; order Eucoccidiorida; family Eimeriidae; genus Eimeria; species Eimeria praecox. The sequence continues at coordinate 13,449 of OY986958.1, forward strand.
TCTTTTTCTTTGCGAGAACCGGATTATGTCTAAAGTCGCGAATTAAAATTCGAACTTCGTCCGTTTTACGCAGTTGTTCTGCTTTCCGGACGATTTCTTCTTTGAGATGTGAGGGTTACCCATACCTTGGAACAAAGCTTGGATCTGTTCTTAGGATGACGTCGATGGCCTTCATTGAGGTGTGGCTGTCCTCTTTGGGCCACCATGTCGGAGTATACGCATTTCTGCATCTTCCTGGAGTGCCTCTGTGCCTCTCTGGTGCCTTCCCCCTCGTTCTTCCTTGGGATGCTGATTCCAATCCTCTTACCGTAGAGGATGCCAACGTCGTGGTGGACAGACTCAAAACTGAATTCCCTCATCATAGTAATTGGACCGACTTTAAATATGGCTCGTATATATACGCCTACATGATTATCAGCTCGGCATTTATCTTTCATAGCCCAGCCATTGCGCTGTACACTGCGTGAGAGCTCAGGCATTTTCCCGATCATTCTGTTAGTTCCCCTGGCAAAGGTGCTCAAGGTCTTCGCTTTACAGTTCCTTGATCTTTTCCACGCCTTTGCAATATTGCGTTATGTGGCCTTGTTTATTGCGGAAGGAGCAATCCGGCACGTCCTTCGGGCCTTTCTGGCTGCCAGATTCGCTGGCTGCCTTCAGTCCCCGGTTCCAATCCACCTCTGGCATAGTGGCTCATCCAGAGCCCAAAATTCCATATGCTTTAAATCTGGGTCGTCTGTTAGCATGTTCGCTTCCTTCTCAACTAGGGCTGCGGAAGTGGCGTTTTTTCCTTCTTTTATGAGGTGATACTCCACCATCTGGGCGAGTTTAACTGTTTCATCTTTCACTTCCCTATCCATGGCCCAGCTGATTACGATTGCCTGTCTTTTGGAGACAGCCATGCTATAACACATCAAATCATCATTATCTCATCAATCATGTAAGAGGTGCCGGTCCACCACTCAGCTTCTGTTCAAGAGTGAGGGGCGCTCCTGGCTGTACCATCCTCTCGGCAGTTTCCCTTGCTTTGTTTTCACAACTCCGCCATACCCTGTTCTCGAGAAGAGCCAGAATTAAACGAGCATCGCAGAGCACCGCGAACGGCTTACTTGGTGCTGATTTTCTCCTAAAGCAGCGAAGCGGAGCATTTGCGTAGAGGTAGCCAGGGTCGTCGTGAGTACCTTGCCAATAGAGAAGGTGCCAGTACCAATTGTAGATTTTCCGGTGCGTTTTGGAGACGAAGGTATAGACGGAGCCAAGGAACTCATCGCAACGGCTGTCTTACCTGCATGATCAGCAGAGGCAGAGGCATTCTTCAAGAATAGTTCTTGGTGGAATCGCACCTTTCATTGGAAGAGATGCAGAAATCGAGCTTCTTTCTACTCGAAAACGCTCTAGATTGTGGGATGCCTCCCCATCCAAGGGCAGGCCATGATCGTTATCCATTATAAAGAAGGAAACGGCTAAGGATTTTTCAAAAAGATGTTAGTTTTTTCACAAAAACGTGCTCAAGGGTTGTCGAGCTATTTCCTTCTTTTTCACCAGTTATTTGCACATGACAGGCTCCCTTGAAGCGTTGGTTGGAGCTCGTTGTTCTCAGCTGCCTAATGAGTTATGTGGTGCTGTTAAGTGTGCCGTGAGTCCTGGATCGTAGCAGAAGACTGTTACGAGCAGCAATGAAGCCAAATACTTAAAGAAAGGATTATCAGGGAAACATTGACTTCCCATCCAGCCTCTAAGCCTCCTCGACATAGTTGTTTATGTTACTGGACTGGTGGGGACACCGGCTAGCCTGCCATAGCCTGCAACGCACCTTGCTGCAGCTACCTGCACGGCAGCCCCACCCTCACGAACACACGTCCAATGCGCCTTTTCTGCACACCCTAGCATTGTCGAGTGGAGTGTATATTGCCTTAAAACACTTGCTTGATCCTCCCTAATCCTTGTGCTAGCAAGGAGAGATATCCGTCCCACCATCGCCCTGACCATGGTACAACCACGGAGAACATGCTAGACCAAGTGAGATGGCCTGGTTCTTTGGGTAGCAAATACCCTAAACACTTTACTGTACATCTTCTTTCAGTGGCACTAAGGCGAGTAGCTCTTCTAAATCCTTGTTTTAACGAGGCTGCACACGCAGGAAGGGAGGACTGGCGGCCGTTATCTATGTATCTCCCCACATTGCAGGGGGATGGGGGTTTATTGAATCTAATATTCAATTATATCGGATTTAGATAGATACAACTACCTACAACAGCCTCTATAGCCCGTGCAGACAGCTTGAAGCCCTAAAACAATGTAGCCGGCAGGCTTCCTGCTACCTCTAGATAACAGTCACGTTCTGTTGGGGTATGTGTGGAACGTGCAATTAATAGCCTCAATTTCGTCTGTACATCTTTGTAATACTTATTAAATTAAATTATATATATATATATAATACAGCAAATAAACACACAAGGATACATACGCTGTACCCCCGGGGCTGAGGCGGGAGAAGGACCAAGGAAGTGAGTGTGAGTGTTCATCTAGAATCCGCCTCCAGGGGACGCAAGCGGCAGGGCATAGGAGGATGTGTGCTGCTGTTGTTGCTAATAGCATTAGGAAGTATTTAATTTGAATATATTATTTGGTGAGAGCCACAAACAATAAGGGGTTTCTTCTTTACCCCTATATTTTTTACCCCTAGGCTGCCGGCACCTGCGGGCGCCGGGAGGCGATCGCGGACAGGCAGAAGGGAGGGCGTCCCTCGGACCCCTGCCTACTTGTTTGCGACTGTTTTATGTTTTTGTTGGGGGTTATTAGTGGGGCGAGACGGCAACAGACTGCATGCATGCGGCTCTTCCTTTGCAGCCTCTCTTCGTGTGTTAAGCTGCCGGCCCCACCCATACCTGACTGTTGTTACCCCCGGTGGCGGCCCCCCCCCCGCTGTCCTCTGGGCCCCTTGCTGGGTTTCTGACACCGACATGAGTGATGGGGATAGCAGCTGTTTTCCCGCGCGCGCCCAGAGACAGTAGCTGGCCTTCCAGGCCTCACGTAGCACCGCCTACCTTAGGCGCGCTAGTGCAGCAGGGCTCTCGGGGCTTCTCTCCCTCTAGCCTGCATGCAGACGAAGCCCCAGCTTCGTGACTGACTGCAAGCAAGGAGACAGACAGACCGAAGCCGCTCGCTCGCTCTCTCTCTGCCCCAGGCACACACCTCCCCTCTCTCCTGCTCCTGTTTGTCTGTTGTCCCCCCTACTCTCAACACTGTGTGGGGATGAGTGGCGAGCAACGCGTGAGGGTGAGGGCCCTCCTTCTGTTTGCAGCTCTTGCTGCTGCTTCTCCCGCCTATGCCGCCGCCACCTCTCCTCCTTCTCCTCCCTACCCTGTCCCGCGGGAGTTTGATGTAGGAGGGAGACACCCTAGAGACCCGCGATCGTATGGAGGCGGAGGCGGTGTGGGCCAGGCCTCTGGCTATGGGGTGTCAAGGACGCCCCCTATTGGGGCTTGGGGGGAGCGAGAGGGTTTAGATGAAGGGCTGCATGCAGTGCAGGCTGAGATGGAAGGAGGGGGGGTAGGGGAGGGAGAGAAGGAGGGGGATATGACAGATCGTATGGGGGCTTCGAGTGTATCTTCATCTCGTCGACGGGGTCTTTCTTCTTCTAAAGAAAGACTGCAAGAGTATGTAGAGAGGGGATGGGGGGGGGCCCCCCAACAGCCTCGAAAGGCCGGAAATAATAGATGGGGGGAGGTGGGGCCCCAACGAGGGGATACAGCAGGGGGTGAGGCGTGGGGTAAGGCATTAAAGAGTGCAGGCAAATCAATAAGAAATCTTTCTAAACATGTATATCAAAGAAGCGAGGATTACTGGAGGGAGCCGAAAAGAAGAAGAGCTATTGTTTATTTTGCTGCTGTTGCTGCTATGACATTGGTGCTTGCCTATGGGGAGCACTGTACACGCGTGCGATCAGCAGAAGGCCACCAGCTTCGTGAGAGAGAGGAGTTTATGAAGGAAATAGAGAGGGAGATGGTGTTAGAGGGGGAATCTATAAAAAAATCTTTGGCTGAGGCCCGCGCATTAAAGACTGCACAGGATATAACAGCGAAGGAACTAGCAGAAGAAGAAGAATCGATCAGGATACGGAGAGATAATCTACGCAAACGGGCTGCTGCACTACAAGAAGAGCAGCTGCTGCTGAGTGTGAGGAAGGCCAAGACCCAACTAGCCTCTCAACCAGATTGGGACGATGTTGCTGGGGGGGAGAGTAGAGAGGCTGTCTTGAATAGATTAAGAGAGATACGTGAGGAGGCAAACAGACAATACTGGTTAGATGATAAGGCCCGTAAGGAGGCGGGAGAGGCATTGACAGCAATGGCTTTACTAGAAACACAAGTAAGACAGAGATATAACACATTGCTTAGGGTGATGGGGCTAGATCGTTTGAGCCCTTCTGTACGTCAACAAGCCCTTCGTTTAAAAGAGTTATTGAAAAATTCCGTCGCGGAGTTTGAGATACAAGTGCATGCAGCTATTGGGGCTTTCTCTGATGATCTGTGGGTTATCAAGGCAGAGAGAAAACTACTGAAAGACCCTGCTATGAAAGAAGCCCTTCGTAGAGGAATAAAACAAGAATGGAAGGCTCAAGAACAGTATCAACAACAAACTGCACAGATGCAGAGTGCTGGGAGAGAGGCTTTAGATGCTAATCGAAGAAAAATTAATATGGTTATGACTGCCTTAGATTCGCCTATGTCTGAGGGGCATAGACAACAGCTTCAAGGTTTATTATTTGGTTTATTAAGTAATGAATTATATCAAGAAAGTGTGTTACAAGTTTTAGATGCTGATGTGTCTAGACACCTCGAAGAAAGAGAATGGATACAGAAAATGGAGGGCTTACTGGATGAAGCAGAGAGAAAAGCTAACATAGCAAGAGAGACATGGGCGACTAGGAGGGCGGCTCTAGCAGAGCTGAAGGGGAGAATGAAAGCTATCAGAGGGATATTATCTTCTCTCGATGATAAAATGGACTTGTGTTTTGCTGTACATAAAACTTGGTCCGAAAAATGGGGAAGAATAGAAGGATCTCAATGAACCAACACACCCTAAAGCCTAAACCCTAAACCCTAGTTAACCCTACCAATTTACCCTACAACAACAAACACATACAATAACACCGCCCGACGCCCTCCCTCCCCCAACCCCCCCCCTTCCCCTCCCCCGATGTGGTCGAAATCGAATATCTTATCAAGGTTTCCTCCCCTCGCTGAGCATTCAGCAGTAGCCTCTCCCTCTGTCTCTCTCTCTCTCTCTCTCTCTCTCTCTCTCTCTCTTTCTTTGTGCGTGTCTGTGTGTCCTCTCCTCTTCAAAACCGTAAAACCTCAAGATAATTAAATTAAATCTAATTATATATATATATATATATATATATATATATATATATATATATATATATATATATATATATATATATATATAAACCCCTCAAATGCAGTGCAGAGGCCCTGGGGCTTGGATGATGGCTGCATGCATGCGCGTTTTCTGTAGAAGAGAGACATTCTTCACCTACGCTGCTGCAGCTAACAGCCACAGAGTCAGGTTCCCGTCTGCTGGGCTTTGTTGTCGGCTACAAATAAACAATTATGCTGCATGCATGCACGCTATACAAGCCCCACAATACTAGGCCTTCTATGGCGTCCTCTTCCCCTCCACCTAATCTCTTACATTTTACTTTAGAGGACGCCTTGGTTAAACATTGTCTTGTGCTTGTATTCAGTGCCAGCCTGCCCCTATCCCTGTATATTTATTTATTTGCTTATATATAAAATATGCTTTTATATTATATATGTTTATTATATATAATATAAACGCGTGCGCGCGGGTCTGTGTATGCATGTTTTATGTTTTGTATGTTAATTATGTGTGTGTGAGGATGTTTTATATTATATCCTACATATGTATGCGAATATGGATACATATATACTTATTTACGTGGAAGGACACTTGCATGCATGCATGTCTTGCATGCATGTCTTACATGCATGCATGCATGCATGCATGTCTTGCATGCATGTTTTGCATGCATGCCTGTCTTGCATGCATGCATGTTTTGCATGCATGCATGTCTTGCATGCATGCATGTCTTACATGCATGCACGTCTTTCTTTCTCTGTCTCTGTTTGCATGCATCTATAAACCTGTATTTGTCTGTTTATTTGTGTGTCTGTGTAAGCGTTGCGCCTTGGTTGTTAGATGCGTCTTTGTATGACACAGCCGCGCATGCAAGTGAGACAAGGAGGTTAATACAACGTGTCTGTTTAGAAAGGTGGCTTAGTAAAGCAATTAAAACAACATTATATTATAGATAGACCTTCTTGTATTTTCTAGGTTCCTATGTGCATGTCTTACACTCTGTCGTATATCTTGTTGTTTTATCTGCTTATATATTCTTCTTATTAAGATAAATACAGTAATAACTGTCTCTTCTTCTAAAAGGGAAGATGCGACGCCCTCTTTATATGAGGCCTTCGCTTTATAAACAGGGCTTCTATGTCCTCTTATTACCACCTGTTTAGA
>OY986958.1:25000-36297 GCA_963920595.1 Eimeria praecox
CCATGGGGGCCCCTGGTGCCATGGGGGCCCCTGGGGCCCCCGGCAGCTCAGGACACACTGGAGATGCTGGGGCAGCACCGAAGCTGGAGTGTGTTCCCCCTCATAATGGGCCTCTAAGGGTTGCTGCAGCAGCAGCACCACCAGCACAGCAGCCGCAACAGCCGCAGCAGCAGCAGCAGCAGCAGCAGCAGCAGCCAGAGGTGCAGCAGCTTTCAGAAGGCGTGGGTATGCCTGGCCTAGGGCCGTTCCAACGAAGGGGGGCCCCCCTAACAGCGAACGAGAGGCAGCAGCAACAAGGGGATGCTGTGCTATGCGAGAGCTTCAACGCAAGCAGCGGGGCCCCTCTAGGCCCTTGGCCTGGCATGCCTGGGGTACAAGGTGTTGTGGGAGGGTCTGGGGGCCCCCCCCTTCCGGGGGCCCCCCCTCCAGGCTTTGTGAGGGGCCCCAACAACGGTGTTGCTGCCCAGCAGCAGGTACTGCATGGGGCCCCGCGTTCGTCGTCTACGCCTTGTCCTTTGGGGGCCCCTCAGGGGGCCCCTCAGGGGGCCTCTCAGGGGGCCTCTCAGGGGGCCCCCCAAGACAGCCTCTTATCTGCTGTTGCCTCTCAGCAGTATGCCCTGCTAGCAGTGAGGGCTTTCTTGCTGGCTTGTGAGGAGCAGCCTGCCCCTGCGTGGAGACAGATTGCTGCATGGGGGCCCTGGCTTTCAGGGCAGCAGCAGGGGCCCCCCTACGCAGCTCTCCAGGGGCCTCGCCGTCGTGGGGGGGCCCCCCAACCAGCCGCAGGTGCAGTGCTGACAGAGTCTGAAGAACCTGCTCAGCCAACAGAAGAGGGGGCCCCAGGGGGGCCCCACGACAAGACAGCCCCTGAGGCTCAGGAGGAGGCCCCTGTAGCTGCAGCACACAGAGCAGCAGCAGATGAGGGGTCTTCTAAACCCGATCGTAAAAAGAAAAGGGGGGGGCCCCCACAAGGGGGCCCCGCATCAAAGAAGGCCTCCAAGTGCCAACGACCTGCTGCAGGGGAAGGCGGTCTTGTGGCTGCAGACGGTATGCTTACACAGCAGCAACAGCAGCAGCAACAGCAGCAGCAACAGCAGCAGCAACAGCAGCAGCAGCAGCAACAGCAGCAGCAACAGCAGCAGCAACAGCAGCAGCAGCAACAGCAGCCAGATGACCCATAGTTGAGCTGTATAGACACTTCACTTGTCCCGTTAGATATCAATCATTTGGGTTTATGGGTTTTTGTTGTCTGCATGTTCCGCTGCTTGTGTCTCTGTGTGTTGCTGCTGCTGCTGCTGCTGCTGCTGCTTCTTTTGCTGCTGCTGCTGCTGCTGCTGGTGTTCAGATGTATGGAGGAGCAGCGGCGAGGATACGATGGTGCCTTACAGCTGCCCTGCCTTACCCCTATCAGCAGCCCAGCAAGCAGACTTGTGTGTAGAGCTGCTGCAGGCCCTGGGGCGGCTGCGGCCTCAGTGGCGGAGACGTAGTAACCGAGCTCCCTATCATTTGCATGTTGCTCGTCTTAAGCCTTCGCTGCTGCTGTCTGAGGCTGTGCCTCAGAGGGGGGTCTTGACAGCATATAAGGAGGCCCTGGGGCCCCTCGTAGCGCATATAGGGGAGATTGCGTATGTACACCTCGCACCAGGGGAGGCACAAGAAATAGTAGAAGAGGTAGAAATGCTGAAAGGCCCTGCTGCTATTGATGCTGTCCTGGGGGCCCTTGATGGTTTGGGGCCCTGGGGGCCCCCAACTGATGATGGTCTTCCTGAGGCGGATTCGGAGGCTATGGAGGCTGAAGCCATGCGCGACACGGGAGACCCTAGACAGCAGCTGCTCTTACAGCAGCAGCAGCAACAACAGCAGCAGCAACAGCAGCAGCAACAAGCGCAACGTCAGCAACATCAGCTGCTGCAGCAACAGCTCCAGCAACAACAGCAGCAGACAGAGGCAGCTCGAATAACAGCAGAAGGGGGTACAGAAGGAGCCCGAGGGGCCCCCGGAGATTCAGATGTGCTGCTAGCATACAATCCAGATTTGAAGGTGCTGCGTCAGTTAAACTATCTTGTCCCTGGCACTCGGGTGTATGTACACCAGGATGTGTTAGACGCAAAACTAGCTGAAATGGGTCTGCCTCCTCTACCTCCTCCACCTACAGGGGGCAGTGGAGATGGGGGCCCCTCAACCTCTCGGGGGCCCCTCTCTCGATTTGTTATGGCTGAGGCGGGCGAGCGTTTCTTCTCTATCCCCTGTGGGGAGTATCTACCCTTGAAGCTAGTGGGGGGGGCCCCACAGCAGGTCTTACAGTTTTCTGTGGGGCACGTTGTTAAGCTGCTGCAGGAGGGGCGAATATGTTTATTACGTTTTACGGAGAGGGAGGCCCTAAAGCGTAGGCTCCCATTATTGGGGGGCCCCTCGGGGGCCCCCAACGAATCTGCTGCATCAGGAGGGTTTCAAACAACAGGATTAAAACAACAAAGAGGCAGCAAGCCTTCTTGCTGTCCTGCTCCTGTAGGGGCAGAGAAGATATGTCGTTGTAAATGTAATCATAGAAGACAGGAGCTGTGTATACAGCTGAAGCAGCGTCTCCGAGTTGATAAGAAGGGGTGCTTGGCTGCTATTCGGGATTGTTTAGATCTAAATCATGTAGCCTTTGCTCTGTCTTCTGCTCGTACATGTCAGTTAGAAGTGCTAGCGTATATGTTTGGAGTTAACCCGTGGCTATACGCAAAGAATCGTCAAGAGGCCCCACAAGGAGAGGGAGAGATATCTACAATCATCCGAAAATATAAAGAGTTAGTTAATACGAAGGAGTATGAACACACATTCAAAGCGTGGGTAGAAGAGCAAGCAAGAGAGAAGTCCTTACAACAAGAAATAGCAGCAGATATTACTGCTATTGGTCTCAATCTTAAAGATACAGAAGGTGGTTGTCTTGCTGCAGCTGTACATACACCCCAACAGGACCCAAGGGTTCAAGCTAGCATAGCTCAGCTTGTCCCTAACACCCCCATATGTGTACGCTTCAAAGCCCTTCTAGGATTGCCATCAGGCAGCGAGCAACATTTACGGGGGGTAGTCCGCCGTATACAAACCCTCCCCAAGGGTAGAGCAATTAGTTTATCGATTAATAATAGAAAAGAGGAATTCGTCTTGCTACCAGAAGAACTGCAAACACTTGTTGCTCATGATGATCTGAGGCTCGTACGCATGCGGTCTCGCCAGTGGTTTTCTTACGAGGCGCATGCAACAGGTGGGGTGGGGGGGGGCCCCTCTCCAGGGGGCCCTGCTGGAGGGGGACCATCAGGGGCATCGGGGGGGGCCCCCTCAGACCCTCATTGGGCATCCCCTACACAAGAAGACAGCTGGAAAGGCGCAGGAGACACGTAGCCTTCTTGTACATAGGGGAATATATACCCCTAGGGCTTTTTCTTATTCATCGCAGTGTACACAACAACCCCACCTCACCCTGTGTTGCTGAGGGGGGGCCCACACTGCGTGCCCACCCCCCACACAGCTGTCAATGCCAGCTAGCTGAGGCCTCTTGCAACTAGCTAGCTAGCTAGCTAGCTAGCTAGCTGGCTAGCTAGCTCGCTAGCTAGCTGTATGGGCTTCAAGACACGTTTCCTCCCCAGCAACAACAAACCGCCTATCGCAAACAAGCATGAATGTGCTTCAAACGTACAGCCCCACATAGCCTGTCTCCCCCTAGCTAGCTACCCAACTAGCTAGCTAGCTAGCTAGCTAGCTAGCCCCCCGGGAGCATTGCCCTCTGCTTGCTACTTGAATAGGGTTCGGCTGACTAGCTACAAGCCTTCCAGCCCCTTTTCTTTCTAGCTAGCTAGCCAGTCAGCTAGCCAGATATCAGAAGGGAGTTTGTATAGCTAGCTGGTAGCCTTCAAGCTGTCTCTCCTCCTAGCTAGCCAGCTAGCCAGCTACCTGAAGGGAGCTCGATTGGCTAGCTGGGAGCCTTCAAAGGCCCCTCCCTCTCCAGATGCCCATCTAGGTTTATCCTTGTTTGTGCATTATTAAGATACTAGTCGTATTCTTATTATTATTATTATTTGTTATTATTCTTATTATTTACTATTCTTATTCTTCTTCTCATTATTATTATTGCTATTATTACTATTATTATTATTATTAATTATTATTATTATTATTATTATTATTATTATTATGCTGGAGCGCTATTTGTGAATACTTATCTAGCTACGGGTACCTGACGCGAGGCTGGGTAGCCACGCAGCTAGCTAGCCAGCTGGCTAGCCAGCTAGCTAGCCAGCTAGCTAGCTAGCTAGCCGGCTTCAGGTTTTGCAGTCCTCTGTTTCATGCATTGTACTAAGGGGAAAAGGAATTGTCTGGTTTGGCTTGGCGCTCCCCGGTGGGGGCTGGCGAGAGCCCGTGGGGGCCATAGCAGGTACGCTAGCTAGCTAGCTAGCTAGCTAGCCAGCTATCTAGCTAGCCAGCTAGCTAGCTAGCCAGCGGATAGCTAGCTAGGTATCTATCTAGACATGCAGGGTTTAGCCTGGACTAGGCAGCTATCTATGTGAGGGTCTAACAGAGCTGCGACAAGGCAGCTAGCTAGCTGGGGTTGGGGTGTCTGTACAGCTCAGCTAGCCAGCTCATGAGCTGTCTGCCGGAGACACAAACTAAACCCCACATCTGCTGCAGCAGAGCAACAACAAGACTAGCAGCAGCTAAGATATCCCCCGCAACAGCAACAAATGCACACAAGACAATAAACAGCAGCAGCACAAATGCTGCCAGCCTTTCTGCCTGAGGCGACGATAAACCCGGGAAAATACGAACACGTGGCTGGTTGGGGGGCCCCCCTCCCCCTCCTTCATTCTTACGGGGGGCCCCCTTTAGGGGGCCCCCCCCCCGCAGTTTCAGGGTAATAAGGGCCACCAAACGCAAGCCTGAAGAAACCCATAAAGAATATATCTTCTTCACGCCTGCAGCAACTCCTGCTGTTCTTCCTCTTCCTCTCACACATCCTCCTGCTAGCCTCTCCTCTGCTGCTGCTGCTGCTGCTGCTGTTGCTGCTGCTGTTGCTGCTGCTGTTGCTGTTGACTCGGTTTCTGAAGCTGCTGCAGCAACACCAGGAGCAGCAGAAGCAGCAGAGCCCTGCGTCTCGCTGTCCTGCCTATCCTGAGGGAAGCAACAGCAACAACAGCAGCAGCAACTTAACAGTCTGTGAGCTTGCGATCAAGGCAGCAGCAAGAGCAGCAGCAACAGCAGCAGCAACAGCAACAACAGCAGCAGCAACAGCAACAACAGCAGCAGCAACAGCAGCAGCAGCTACAGCAGCAGCTACAGCAGCAGCCAGTATACATCGGCTGCAGTGAGTCTGAGGTACTACAGGCTTTTCCTTCTGTTCTCTACACACTCACCGCAGCAGCAGCAGCAGCAGCAGGGGCCCCCGGAGGGGGGCCCCCCATCGCCTCGAGAGACACCGCAGCAGCAGCACACGGGCGGCGGGTCATGGCTCGCTTCCTCACACGGGAAAATGAGGCAGCAGCAACAGCAGCAGCAGCTTCTGCTGCTGCTGCTGCAGTTGATTCTGCTGTTGCTGCTTCCGCTGCTATTGTTGATTCTGCTGCTGCTGCTGTTGACTCTGCTGCTGTTGCTGCTGAGGATTCTGCTGTCTCTGCTTCCCCCTCTGCTGCTGCTGCTGCTGCTGCTGCTGCTGCTGTCTCTGATGTTTCGGCTGTCTCCGTATCTACAGCAGCAGCATCTGTCTCTTGCTTGCTGTCTCCTAATAGAAAGGAGACAGACAGCCGCATATCTGAAGCATTAACGGCCCTAGCCCGAGTCCTCCTCCTCAGTGTCCCTCCTATCGAAGGGGAGGCAGCAGAAGCTGCTGTTGCTGCAGCAGCAGCAGCAGCTGCTGCTGCTGCTGCTGCTGTTGCTGCTGCTGCTGCTGAAGGAGGGCCTTCGGGATCCCGCTCCCCACTGTGAATCGTCTGTAAGCTTTCAACCCCTGAGGACAGAGGCGAAGCTGCTGCTGCTGCTGCTGCTGCTGCTGGACCTCGCGAGACAGCCGGAGACCTGCTGCTGCTGCTGCTGCTGCTGCTATTGCTGTCGCTGCTGCTGTAGCTGTTGCTACTATCGCTGCTACTGTTATCTTTGCTACTGCTATCGCTGCTGCTGATATCATTGCTGCTGCTGCTCTTGCTGCTGCTGCTATCATTGCTGCTGCTGCTCTTGCTGCTGCTGCTATCGCTGCTGCTACTATCGCTGCTGCTACTATCGCTGCTGCTGCTGCTGCTGTCGCTGCTGCTGCTGCTGCTGCTGCTGCTCTCGCCTTCATTCGATCGATGGGGATCTGCTGTGTCATTGGCCTCCTCTGTATCCTGTCTCCTTGGAGGCGCTGCTGCATCCGCTTCTGTCTGCGCCACCGCTGCTGCAGCAGCAGCAGCTGCTGCTGCTGTTGCTGCTGCTGTTGTTGCTTCGGGTGCTGCTGTTGCTGCTGTGCACATGTCAACATTGTCGCCACCATGCTCTTGTTGCTGCTGCTCTTCCTGCTTCGGTCTTGACTGACCTTCAGCTGCTGCTGCAGCAGCAGCAGCTCCTTCAGCAACAGCAGCAGCATCTACTGCAGCAGCAGCAGCAGCAGCTTCTGACGTTGCAGCCGAGGGCGAAGGCTGCACAGCGCCGCCGTCCTCCGGCTCGTTTATTTCTGTTTGCTGCTGCTGCTGCTGCTGCAGCTGCTGCAGCGAGCTAATAGCAGCACTTGCTGCTGCTGCTGCTCCTTGCTGCTTGCTGCTGCTGCAGCCCCGCTGCGGTCTCCCCACAGCCGCTACTCTCTTACGACTGCGCTGAAAGACAGCCGCGCCTTCCGCTGTAGGACTCTGAGGCTCCTGCTGCTGCTGCTGCTGTTGCTGCTGCTGCTGCTGCTGTTGCTGCTGCTGCTGCTGTTGCTGCTGCTCAGATATGTCGACAAGGTTGCTACGGGGGGAGCCGCAGTTAGAGGAGGAGATAGAGTTTTGTTGACTCGATGTTTCTGCTGCAGGAGAAGCAGTGTCGCCTATTGTGTCTGCTGTAGCAGCAGCAGCAGTTGCTGCTGCTGCTGCAGTTGTTGCTGCTGCTGCAGTTGCTGCAGCATCTTCTGCTTCTTCGTCTCGTCTACTCCAAACACTACTCGCCCAGAGAGAAGCAACAGCTTGAGGAGAGACAGATTCGGTTTCTGCTGCTTCTTCAAGTGCTGCTGCAGTTGCTGCTGCAGTTGCTGCTGCAGTTGCTGCTGCATTTGCTGCTGCTGCTGCAGATGAATATACACTAATAGAAGGAGACGATGCCCCTCGAGACAGAGGATAGGTATCTGTCGTGTCTCTTCTACTTATATTTTTTTTTGTTGTTTCTTCTTGTTTGCTTCTTGAAGACCATAATCTCTCCCCCCAACTACTGCTATTAAACGCTGTGCTGCCTGTTCGTAGAAGTGTTGTTGCTGCTGATCCTGCTGCTGCTGCTGCTGCTGCTGGTGCTGCTGCTGCACCTGCAGGACTACTACCACCCCCACCAGCAGCAGCAGCAGCAGCAGGATCTAGGGCCTCTTCTCGCAGCAGCAGCTGAGCTACATCACTATCAGGGGCCCGTCGAGCAAACTCCTCTAACCACTGATGCAGCTGTCTCTGTATCTCTCGTGTCTTTGCGGCTCCAGCACCTGCAACAGCTCCTGCTGCAGCAGCAGGTTTGAAGGTAGGCAGGGAGTCTTGCTGCTGCAGTTGTAATGCCTGCTGCTGCTGCTGCTGCTGCTGTTGGTGGTGGTGGTGGTGGTGCTGTTGTTGGTGTTGCTGCTGCAGCAACAAATCATCTGAAGAGAAACTATCCCCTGTATACAGATCTGCTGCTGCTGTGTTTCCTGCTGCAGCAGACAAGACACCTCCTCCCGCAGCAATATCAATACGTCCCCGCTGCTGCTGCTGCTGCTGCTGCTGTTGCTGCTGCTGTTGCTGCAGGTGCTGCTGCATCATAAGTTGGTGTTGTTGCTGCTGTTGCTGCATTCTATCTCCTACCTCAGCCGCAAAGGATGCGTATATAAACGTAATAGCAGGGAGTATAAAATTAATAAATAAACCTGTTGTTAAGGATAAGAAAGATATTATGGGGCCAAACAAAGGCTGAAAAGCAAGAATAAAATATAAACACCATGGAATCGTTGAAGCCGTCTTAAACGCAGAAGTCTTGTCCAAACATATCGCCATGTTTAACAGGTCGTATCTACACACACACACAAACATATATATATATATATCCATATCTATATCTATATATCTATATCTATATCTATATCTATATCTATATCTATATCTATATCTATATCTATATCTATATCTATATCTATATCTATCTATCTATCTATCCATATATATATATATATATATATATATATATATATATATGTATATTGTTTTACTTGGTTTTTACGGTGTTATCAGGTAGTTTAGTTACGTGAGTAATTAGTTTATTAATTAGTTAATTAATTAAATGGATATATATTAATATAAATAATACGATATCTACAACAGATATAAAAGGACTACAGTGAAATATATCAAACATAAACAGAATTAAAAAGACAAATTTGTCTGTCTCTGTCTCTCTGTCTGTCTCTCTGTCTGTCTGTCTCTCTCTCTCTCTCTATATATATATATATATACATACAGGTATACCTATATATATACCTACCTACCTGCCTATCTATCTATCTATCTATCTATCTATCTACCTATCTATCTATCTATCTATCTATATCTATATCTATATCTATATCTATATCTATATCTATATCTATATCTATATCTATATGTATATGTATATGTATATCTATATCTATATCTATATCTATATCTATATCTATATCTATATCTATATCTATATCTATATCTATATATATATACAGAGAGAGAGAGGCGTGCATTTATGTATGGACATACATAAACACATACAGATGAGTACTTGCATGCATACATCCATACATGCATACACTATATATATATATATATATATATATATATATACGTATACATGTTGTACAAATACCTAAACAAACAAATAAATAAATAGAGAAACAAACGCATAGACAAATAAATAAATAAATAAATAAATAAATAAATAAATAAATAAATAGACACATAAATAAACAAAGAAACAAACAAATAGACAAATAAATAAACAAATAAGCATGCATAAACACAAATAAACAAACATGTTTGTTTATTTATTTTATTTAATTAATTAATTAAATTAATTAATTAAATTAATTAATAAAATTAATAAAATAAATAAACAAACATTACCTGGAGCTAATTTGACTAAGAACGATATTGGGTAGAAGTGCAGCAACATGAAAGAGACAGATGAATACGGAGACAGAAGGATGTATATCTGCTGCTGCTGCTGCTTCGTGTATAAGTGCTGCTAGTATATTAGAAGAAGCAGCAGCAGCAGCAAAGCCAAAGGCACAGAGACAACCAAATAATAAAAACAAACAACCACAAAATAAACTACTCAGCCATACTGTCTTCAGAATCTAACAAACAAACACAGAAAATAGTAAATTGGAAGCAATTACATTTGGTTTATATTATTATTTTAGTGTTTTAGTATTTTACTATTTTATTATTTTATTATTTTATTATTTTGTTATTTTATTATTTTATTATTTTATTATCTTATTATTTTGTTATTTTATTATTTTATTATTTTGTTATTTTATTGTTTTATTATTTTATTATTTTATTGTTTTATTATTTTACTATTTTATTATTTTATTATTTTACTATTTTATTATTTGATTATTTGATTATTTGATTATTTGATTATTTTATTATTGTTGTTGTTTTTATGAAGGGACAGAGACAGAGGCAGAGACAGAAAGAGGAGACAGACACTCTAAAGAGACAGTATACACAGACAGTCTAAAGAGACAGCATAAGGAGACAGTATAAACAGACAGAGACAGAAAGAGGAGACAGACAGTCTAAAGAGACAGTCTACAGAGACAGCATAAGGAGACAGTCTAAGGAGACAGTCTAGAGAGACAGTCTACAGAGACAGTATAAGGAGACAGTCTAGAGAGACAGTGTAAGGAGACAGTATAAAGAGACAGTATAAAGAGACAGTATAAACAGACAGTCTAAGGAGACAGTCTACAGAGACAGTATAAAGAGACAGTCTAGAGAGACAGTCTAGAGAGACAGTCTAGAGAGACAGTCTAGACAGACAGTATAAGGAGACAGTGAGTGTTAAGCGTACAGGCACTTCATCCTTAACTTCATTTGCCCACGAAAAGACAGAGACAGAGACAGAGACAGAGACAGATACAGAAGGAGGAGACAGACACTCTAAAGAGACAGTCTAGAGAGACAGTATAAGGAGACAGTCTAGAGAGACAGTCTACGGAGACAGTATAAGGAGACAGTATAAGGAGACAGTCTAAGGAGACAGTCTAAGGAGAGAGTGAGTGTTAAACGTACAGGCACTTCATCCTTAACTTCATTTGCCCACGAAGGTAGAGAAGAAGAAAACCCAAAAGTATCTACCATACACGGAATCGCTGTCCTCGCAGCAAAACTATTAAATGCTGCATGCAGCAGCATCCTAATCCCTCCCCCTTCTGCTGCTGCTGCTGCTGTTGTTGCTGTTGTTGCTGCTGCTGCTGTTGTTGTTGTTGCTGCTGCTGCTGCTGTTGATGCTGCTGTTGCTGCAACAGGGCTCGTAGCAGCAAGAGACTTCGAAACACCTGCTGCTGCTGCTGCTGTTGCTGCTGCTGCTGCTGCTGCTGCAGGCCCACCTCCAGCTCCACCTCCTGCTGCTGCTGCTGCTGCTGCTGCTGTTGTTGTTGAGGAGGAGTAAGCCCCCCATCCTGTGCCTGAGCCCGCTATACGGAAGACAGCAGCAACACAAACATTTAATGCTGCAGCAACAACAGCAAAGAAAGAAACAAACTGAAGAGTCATAGTGTCTTCTAAATCTGATGCTGCTAGACGTAGACCTGCTGCTGCTGTAATTATATATCCTAAGGAGACGCCAACATAGTTGAGACAAGGCACACAATTTCCTGCTGCTGCTGCTGCTGCTGCTGCTGCTGTTGTTGCTGCTGCTGCTGCTGCACCTGCGGTGTCTGGACAGGTAGATGCACATACACCAGAAAATATTTCTTCGAGTTGCTGCGGCGATGTAATAAAGACGAAGGGTTTAAAGTTAGGGGTCAGATCCCACTCGTCCTCAGCAGCAGCAGCAGCAGCAGCAGCAGCAGCAGCAGCAGGAGGAGGAGGAGCAGGAGGAGCAGCAGC
>OY986958.1:51497-86497 GCA_963920595.1 Eimeria praecox
CTCTGTCTCTGTCTCTCTCCCTCTCTCTCTCTGTCTCTCTCCCTCTCTCTGTCTCTGTCTCTGTCTCTCCCCCTCTCTCTCTCTCTGTCTCTCTCCCTCTCCCTCTCTCTGTCTCTGTCTCTGTCTGTGTCTCTCCCCCTCTCCCTCTCTCTCTGTCTCTCTCTCTCTCTGTCTCTGTCTCCGTCTCTGTGTGTGTCTATCTATCTCTGTCTCTATAACTTTCTCTCTTTTCTTTTCTACTTCAGCATAAATTTATATTATTATTTTATATTATTATTATTTTATATTATTATTTCAAATTATTATATATTATCCTACAATTAAATTATTTATATTTATAGGAGACAGTATAAATTTATATTATTATTTCATATTATTATTTCAAATTATTATTATATATTATCCTACAATTAAATTATTTATATTTATAGGAGGAGACAGTATAAATTTATATTATTATTTTATATTATTATTTTATATTATTATTTTATATTCTCCTACAATTAATTTATTTATATTTATCGAAGGAGACAGTATAAATTTATATTATTATTTTATATTATTATTTTATATTATTATTTTATATTCTCCTACAATTAATTTATTTATATTTATCGAAGGAGACAGTATAAATTTATATTATTATTTTATATTATCCTACTATTAATTTATTTATATTTATCGAAGGAGACAGTATAAATTTATATTATTATTTTATATTATCCTACAATTAATTTATTTATATTTATAGGAGGAGACATCTTCTGTGCCTCTGTTTAATTAATCAGAAAAAAACAAAAAGGAGACAGGAGAAGAAACACTAACCATGTGCTGTCTCCATATCTATCAACCCAACAACAACCAGCAGCAGCAGCAGCAGCAGCAGCAGCAGCAGCACCTGCTGCTGCTGCTGCTGCTGCTCTAGCTGCTGCTCTAGCTGCAGTTGCTGCAGCTTTTGCTGCTGCTGCTGCTGCTGCTCTAGCTGCTGCTCTAGCTGCTGCTCTAGCTCCAGTTGCTGCAGCTTTTGCTGCTGCTGCTGCTGCTCCTGCAGCAGCAGCTGCAGCAAAAGGGCCTCATCAGCAGCACAAGCAGCGGCTTCTACTTCTTATATTCAAATACCCCATGTTGTTTTATGCTGTCTGTCTCCTACTACTGTCTCCTCTCCCCCTCTCTCCTCCTCTCTCAGTCTCTGTCTCTTTCTCTTTGTCTCTCTCTGTCTCTCTTTGTTTCTCTCTGTCTCTATTTATTTATTCTTCTCTCTTCCCTGTCTTCTAGTCTCTCCTTCTCTCTCCCTTTCTCTCTCTCTCTCTGCTTCAAATCTACTTCTTACACACGTGCAGCAGCAGCAGCTGCTGCTGCTGCTGCTGTTGCTGCTGCTGTTGCAGCAGCAGCAGCAGCTGCTGTTGCTGTTGCTGCTGCTGCTGCTGCTGCTGCTCCAAGCATTCTAAGAGGAGACAGAGACACACGAGATATCCCTCGCCCTTGCAGCCGTCGCAGGACAGAGTTGCCCCGAGCAGCAGCAGCAGCAGCAGCAGCAGCCGCAGCTGCAGCAGCTGCAGCAGCTGCAGCAGCAGCAGGAGCAGCAGCAGGCTTCGCCGCTGCATGCGTGCGGAGGCAAAGATAGAGACTGTGAGGGACTGCCTATTCGGGTGTATCTGCAGCAGCGTGTTGCTGCTGTAGTCTGTGTCTTTCTGTCTCCCTTGTCTCTTCTTCTATTTCTCTATTATCTCTCCCTCTCTGTCTCTCTCTGTCTCTCTCTGTCTCTCTCTGTCTCTCTCTCCTCCTTCACCTCCTTGAAGCAGATAAGAGCTGCAAACGCCTCAACAGACAAACTGCGTCTCCAAGGCGACTGCAGCAGCAGCAGCAGCAGCAGCAACTGCAGCAGCAGCAGCAGCAGCATCAACACCAACACCAAAACCAACATCTGCTGCTGCTGCTGCTGCATGCATGCATGCATGCATGCAGCTAAAAGGATGTTTGTCCCTGGTGTATAGACTCCAGCACAGCAGCAGATCTAGATAGTGTGGGGCCCCCCACCGCGGGCATCAACCCCTCTCCCTCCTCAACACAATTAGTATGGGTCCCCCCCCCCACATGTGTAGGGGCCCCTGGGGGCCCCCCCCCCGTTCCCCCCCCGCCTCCCCTAAGAACCCTAGTGTGGGCCTGGGCCCCCCCCCCCCAAGTGTCTCCTCCTCCCAAGTATACCCTCGGGCTTCTAGCTTGCGAGTATGTATCTATTTCTTGTTCTTTCTGTACTCTGAACGCTATCGCCTTCCCTCGTGCGGCCTGGTGAGTGCCGAAGTCTGATACCCGTTCACACACACAAACACACGCTTCAAATACTTTAATATATATATATATATATATGTATAAATATATATATATATATATAGAGAGAGAGAGAGAGAGAGACGTATATATATATATATATATATATATATATATATATATATATATATATATATATATATATATATGTGGTGGTAACGGACACAGACACAAGATAAAATACGTACAAGCGAGACAGATAGATACACAGACAGACAGACAGACAGACAGACAGACAGAGAGACAGACAGACAGCAGCTAGAACAGCAGCGGCAAGAGGAGGAGAAGCAGAAGCAAACAGAAGAAGAGCAGCAGCAGCAGCAAAGAGCACAGCAACAGCAGCAGCAGCTCGAGCCAAAAGAGCAGCAGCAGCAGGAGCAGCAGCAGCAGCAGCAACAAGATCATCATCATCCCGACCAGCAGCACCCTGCAGCAGCAACCCCACCACCACCACCAACAGCCCCACCACAACCACCACCTCCAACCCCACCACCACCACCACCACCAACAACAACCCCACCACCACCACCACCACCACCACCACCAATAACAACAACCCCACCACCCCCAGCAGCAGCAGCAACACCATGATGATGCTCATGAAGAAGAAGATAGTTATGTTTATTTATACTAACCATGTACAGAGAATCCCTTCGTATGTATTCTTCCGTTCTCTTTCCAATTCGCTCTCCACAGTTTTCTTCTCTTATCATAATAAACTCCCTTCCTAGCAACGAACGAGAGACGGAGGCCCCCCTCATCTACTACTATATGAGTTGTTTTCCGTACACTCTTGTTAGGTAGCACACCCTGATGAGACCGAGGGCCCCCCCCCCCTAAGGGCCCCTGCGGACTATGGGGACCCTGGGGTACTACAACTGTGGGACCCTGGGGGACACTTGGGGGGCCCTGGGGTACACTTGGGGGGCCCTGGGGTACAACGGGGGGCCCCTGGGGTACAACTGGGGGCCCCTGGGGGCCCTGGGGTACAGTTGGGGGCCCCGAGGGTACAGTTGGAGGCCCATGGGGGCCCCCAATTTGAGGGGGAGAAGGAGAGGGGCCCCCTTCCTGCGAGGACCCAAGTGAAGGGAGAGGAGGGGGGGCCCCCTCCTGAGGGGTAGATAGATCCTGGGGACTGGGGCCCTCCTCTTGGGGTTGGGGGGCCCCTATAGGGGCCCCCACCCCCATTTGTTCTAATAACCCAACAGCAGCAGAGGGAGATGATGATACTGCAGCAGCATTTGCTTTGGATGTTGTCTTTGTTAATCCCTGAGTTTAATAAAACAACACACACATGTTTCTCTCTTTTGTCGCTGTCTGTCTCTGTCTCTCTGTCTCCTCTCTCTGTCTCTCCTTCTATCTCTCTGTCGCTCTGTCTCTGTGTCTCTGTCTCTGTCTCTGTCCCTGTCTCTCTGTCTCTGTCTCTGTCTCTCCTTCTCTCTCTGTCTCTCCTTCTATCTCTGTCTCTCTCTGTCTGTCTCTGTCTCTCCTTCTCTCTCTGTCTCTTCTTCTATCTCTCTATCTCTCTGTCTCTGTCTCTGTGTCTCCTTCTCTCTCTGTCTCTCCTTCTATCGCTCTGTCTCTCTGTCTCCCTCTGTCTCTCCTATCTCTCTGTCTGTCTCTGTCTCTCCTCTCTCTGTCTCCCCTTCTGTCCCTGTCTCTTTCTATCTCTCTTTCTATCTCTGTCTTTGTCTCTCTGCCTCTACTAACTTTCTGTCTCCTCTGTCTGTCTCTCTGTCTCCCTTCCCCACATCCTCTGTCTCCTTACTCCTACTTACTCTACATCTTCTGTCTGTCTTCTCTGTCTGTCTCTCTACCTCCTCTATCTATCTCTCTATCTATCTCTATCTGTCTCTCTATCTGTCTCTCTATCTATCTCTCTATCTGTTTCCCTATCTGTCTCTCTATCTGTCTCTCTATCTGTCTATCTGTCTCTCTATCTGCCTCTCTATCTGTCTCTCTATCTGTCTCTCTATCTGTCTCTCAATCTGTCTCTTCTTTCTGTCTGTCTGTCTCCTCCTTCTGTCTCCTCTCTCTGTCTCCTCTTTAGCGTTGAATTCTATCTCAACCCCCCTCACCCCCCACCCTCCCCCAACCACCACCAGCAGCAGCAGCAGCAGCAGCAGCAGCAGCAGCAGCAGCAGCAGCAAGAACAGCAACCTAAGCAGCAATATCAGCAGCAGCACCATCAGCAGCAGCAGCAGCAGCAACATAAAGAAGAGTATGTGTTAGTATAGATTCAGGTGTATATTGAAGTCAGCCTACCTGCTGTATTGTCCTAAGGCTCCCTTTTGCTGTTGCTGCTGCTGCCGTTGCTGCTGCTGCTGCTGCAGCAGCAGCAGCAGCAGCAGGATCTGTTGTCTCTTCCATATTATTATTTTCTCTCTCTCCTTTCACATGCAATAAACCCTCGTTCCTGCAGTCTATGCTGGGGGCCCCCCCCCACCAACCCTTCGCCCCCTGGGGGCCCCCCCCCCCCCTCTGCTGCTCCTCCCTAGGCATAGGGGCGACTCCCTTCTGCCACGTTGCTGCAGCAGCAGCAGCAACTGCAGCAAACTGCTGTTGTTGCTGCTGCTGTTGCTGCTGCTCCTGCTCCTGCTGCTGTTGCTGCTGCTGCAGCAGCAACAGTTGTTGTTGTTGCTGTTGCTGCTGCTGCTGCTGTTGCTGCATTGCTACTTGTGTTGAGTACGTCTGCTGCCGTGTCTTGTGCTGCTTTGCATGCGTATTAAGACTGCGGCCTCCCTGATATTCTCTACTAGCTGGCTGAGGCCTTTGAAAGACAGCAGCATCTAATGGGGCTAGCTGCTGCTGATGCTGCTGCTGCTGCTGCTGCTGCTGCTGCTGCCGCTGCTGCCGCTGCGGGTGCTGCTGTGGCTGCAGAGGGTGCTGCTGAAGCTGAGGATGGGGCTGCAGAGGGTGCTGCTGGGGGTGGGGAGGATGTGGCTGCGGGTGCTGCTGTTGCTGCTGCTGCTGCTGCTGCTGGTGGTGGTGGTGGAAGGGTGGGTGTTGCAAGGGTTGCTGCTGCTGCAGCTGCTGCAGCATCAAATGCTGCTGCTGCTGCTGCTGCTGCTGCTGCTGCTGCTGCTGCGGCTGGTGATGAAGCTGCTGCTCTTGGAACTGCCGAGGTTGCAGCGCGCTCTGTTGAATCTTGAAGCAGTTGCTATCAAGTCCCGCCTGCTGCTGCTGCTGCTGCTGCTGCTGCTGTTGCTGCTGCTGCTGCTGCTGCGCATGCGCTTCAGGCTGCTGCAGTCTTGCTGCTGCAGGAATGTTTGAATGCCACGTCTGCAGCCACGGGGTAGAGGGAGAATGACAGAGCCTCCAGACTCCTCCTACAGACTGACTTGGGTTTGTGCGGATAGCCCCTGTGTTGCTGCTGCTGCTGCTGCTGCTGCTGCTGCTGCAACTGCTGCAACTGCTGCTGCCAGCGCTGCCAGCGCTGCTGCTGTTGCTGCCAGCGCCGCTGCTGCTGCTGCTGCTGTTGCTGTTGCTGCTGAGACAGGGCTCCCCCTGCAGGGGCTGCGCCGTACACCCTGTTGGGGGCAGACGGCGGAAGCAGCTCGTTTGTCTGCTGCTGCTGCTGCTGCTGTCTCTGCATATCCACTGAGAGGTTGCAGGAGCAGCAGGGGCCCCCAAATACCAGGGGGGCCCCCTTACACCCGGAAGAGAGTCGGGGGCCCCAGTTGCTGCCACCCCGAGGGTAGGCTGAGGCGGCTGCACAACAGCAGCAGCAGCAGCAGCAGCAGCAACAGGGGAACTACCGGTGCTGCTGCTGCTGCTGGTGCTGGTGCTGGTGGGGGGGGGGGATATGAAGCGTCGCCTCCTGACTGCATGCTGGCAGCCCGCTGCGAGGGCCCCCAGCCCCAAAGCAGCAGCAGAATTCGCCTCACATTGCAGCACATGAGAAGGAGAGCATGCGCAGGTTTCATTGATTGCTCCCTTCACAGAAAACAAACTGTTGCTGCTGCAGCAGCTGCTGCTGCTGCAGCAGCTGCTGCTGCAGCAACTGCAGCAGCTGCAGCAGGTGCAGCTACCGCAACCAGTGATGCTGCTGCTAATGCAGCTGTCACACCATCCACAAACAACAGGATTCGGCATGGGGGCCCCGGGGGCCCCTTGATATCTGCTGCTGCTGTAAGCCGCGGGCCCTTGACAGGGGGCTTTTATATCTCTCATAGCCCCAAGTACTTCCGAGCAGCAGCAGCAGCTGCTGCTGCTGCAGCTAGACAGTGGCCTATGCATGCGCATGATGCAGCTGCAGCTGCAGTTGCAGCACCTGCTGCTGCTGCTGGTGCTGCTGCACAGGGCTTCATGAGAAGCCCTCGCAGCAGCAGCAGCAGCAGCAGCAGCAGCAGCAACTGTCTGTCCTGCAGCAGCAGCCTCAGCTTTGGAGGACTCCGTTAATATCCCCCCGGCGCCCTGATTCAGCGTATGACGGCGTGTTGAATGCCGCAGGGGGGCCCCACATTCAAGAGAATGGGGGCCCCCATGTATCCCCTGCAGCAAAGCAGCCGAGGGGGGCCCCGGACAGGGGGCCCCCCCCCCCTGATATATAGAAACAGTAAAGGGTTTAAGGACTGTCTCATCAGCTAAACTATCTTCAAGAGAAACAGTTCTTGAAGAATCGCAAGCCCGACTTGAGGCAGAACGTGAAGCTGCATAGACACCGTAGGGGGCCTCCAGGTAAGGGAAGAGGGGGTAGTAGCTGCTGTCTATACAGCTCCGCCTTGTATCAAGCTGCTGCAGCAGCAAGGATAGCAGAGGACCCTCAAGACCTACAAACCAGCGCGAAGATCTATTACACAGGCGCTGAAGCGAAGAACTGCAGACAGACAGAAATAAATAAATTAAATAAAGAAAGAAATAAATAAAATAAATATATAAATATATAAATATATAAATAAATAAAATAGAACAAAATAAAATAAAATAAAATAAATAAATATATACACGACAGCAAGAATAAAACGCCAAACAACCCGCATGCAAGAACACAATGCCACAGATAACTCGAAAAGAGAGAGGGGGGGCCCTAGGGCCCCTAGGCCCCCCCCCCCCCCCCAAGGGCCTCAAGAACCAACCAGAGCCCTGGATGAGGGGGCCCCTACGGCATCAGCATCTGCTGCTGCTGCTGCTGCTGCTGCTGCACTTGCTGCTGCGCGTGATCAGCCACAGGGCTACAGCAAGAGAGGGATAGAGTTAGGGTTTAGGGTTTGTGGTTTTTGAAGATAGAACAGCACTCTCTGTCTCCTTCGTTAAATATATATCTAGAAGAAGAATAAGACCTACCAGAGTATATCTACTGTGTCTTTGGGGGGCCCCTGTGTTCCTGGCGCCTCCGGCTGCTGCAGATTGCAGGGGGCTGCCGCCCCCTTGGATTCTCTGTCCTGAGCACATCGCTTTCTCGGGTCTTCTTCGGGGGGCCCCTTGGGGCCTTGGGGGCCCCCCTGTCTTCTCTCTTTCCACTCAGCACACAATCTATCCCAGTGAAAGAAGAAATTGTCGTGATGAAGAGCCCAGCGTCTAGCAACAGATCTCAGATGTGTAAGGAGCTCAAATGTTCTGAGCTCTGCATGCAGCGCCTCTCCAGGTGGGGCTGCGCATGCAACAACGGGGTCTGTCTGCGGCCCAGGCCCCTTAGACTGCGATAAAACTTGGGGGAAAGCAGCAACAGGACAGAAGCTGTCTTCACTTTCTCCTACAAGAGAACCCCCGCTGCTAGCTGAGGTGCTAGGTAGCACAGAGGGCGGAGCGGGGGGCCCAATAAGCTGTTCAAACTTAACGCCGTGAGATTCAGGCTTCTCAGGGGCCTCGTGAGGCTCTTCAGGCTTGCTGCTGCTCCAGGGGGCCCCCAGGGCCGCCGCGGAATTGGCCGTGAGGAGGGGGCCCTCCACTTCTGCTTCTTCCAGAGCTGCTGCATCGCATCGTTGTAAACATACACACAAACAGAAGCATGAAGGATAGAGAGAAAGAGGTGGATCTAACTACTATTCCGCCGCAGGCTGATGGTCTAGAGCCCCCTAGAGGCGGATGAGGGACAGGAAGCAGGCAAGACAGATAAGGTCTCTCTTACTGGGCTTTGCTGAGATTAAAGGCGAAACAGGTGTTTCCTTAATCTGCTGATCTGGGGGAGAAGGAGAAGCGCTACAGCCGTAGGCAACTTCAGCAAGCGCAGGCTCGTCAGCCTCATCGCAGCAGAGCCGGGCCCCTGTGGGAAGGGAGCTGCAGTCCATGACGGCGTTTCTGCATGCGTGGCAGTCGTCAATAGATGAGACAGAAATTGAAGAAGACGAGAAAAGCAGAAGCAGAATCAAACAGCTAGCTGCCAAACATCATCGGCCTCGTCGGGCCCCCATCACCAGGCAGGACCAGCCCAGCCGCCTGCCAGCGGGAAGCGGCAGCTGTATTGGTATCTGATCAAGATCAACTCATGTTTCTGTAAACCCAAAGTATTTTCTATTTATACTTAAGATTGAGGACATGTAGAACACACAGAGATCGATAGGAAGGACGGACATGACTATGTGAAACAATGCAGGGGTGGAACTTGAACTTGAATATGCCGCGTGGGGCAATTGTACATACACTCCAATGTGATGCGAGTAGAATGAGCAACAGAACATGAAGCAGACGAATTTGTTCATGAAAATTATGGTTTTATATGAAATTATCGTCTTTTTCTGTACTTGCCAATGTAGATCGACACATTCTTGTTTCCTTTCAGACCGGAGCCACTCAGTTCAACTTGAACGGATGTTTGTAGTCAAACAGGAAGAAAGTCTTAACACCTAAACCTGTTTTAAGTTTCTGCATGCAGTTCTACGTAATACTCTTCAATGTGTGCCAAACACATTCTTGATAGAGCTATACATGTTCAGGTTTCCTCCCTCGGCCTCAGCCCAGCGTAGCAGCATCTGATGTTTAAGATCTACATTCATAGGCGGCCTAGCATAGCTTTGTAATGCTACAGCATTTACAGGTGAGAGGATGTGTTTCTTCTTCACGCCTCCATAGACTGCGAGGGGTCCCTCAACGTCTAGCGGCAGAGGCCTTCCTCCTGTGGCAGCAGCAGTTGCTTTCGTGGCGCCGAAAAGTGTGGAGCTGCTGCTAATATTTCTACTTGGTAGCGAGATGAATAGAGGGTTTTATATATATGATTAATAACTGTCTACAGCGATAGTGCATGCATCAGAAAGGGGCTTGGGTATGCTTGCTGATAGGCCGCCTAGCAAACGAGCAGCGGCAAGGCTTGCTGCAATTCGTAGGCATTTCTGAGTTTGATGGAGCTCACAAATGATATTTAGATAAAATAAATGATCCTTATTATATCTCGCATCACTGCACGGTAAATATGGACAGAGGGGAGTTTCAAAGAACGCCCTTGCGGGGGGAAGGCCTTCTGTGTATAACAATTGATTGTAGAAGCACTTATCAGAAGAGAAGAATATATTTTTTCCTGTACTTCCTTTTAGGCCCTTGTCAACGATTCAGCCTCTCCTCCTTTATAGTAGTCTCTGTTGCTTAAGATATTCCTCCTACAAGGATATGAGGAAGGGTTGGGCTTCGCGTAGAACAGAAACTAACGTGATATCACTAAGTCTATCCAGCAGAAAATCTGTGGTTCTGCCTTTGCCGACTCCCAAATATAACATTATTATCCTTCATACGGTAGCAGTGGAGGCATTTCTTGTTTCTCTGGAGTGATACGCTCATCTTCAAATTGCACCTGAAGAGCTACAGTTGCTAGGGGGCTACTTGTGTTAAGAGAAGGAAGAATGGCAATGCTAGTTATATCTATTAAGTGTACTTTCCTCCCGGAGTACATCCGGATTGTGGAAGCTTTCTAGTATGAGCTGTAATGTATGTTTATCCCCAGGTGAGCGAGAGAATGTGCTACAGCAGATCTAGAAAAGCTGAACTGCTAGAACGCGTCATTAAGAAATGTCACTCCTTGGGGGGCAGAAGAAGTCCTACGATAGACTAGAACTTTCTATATCAATACAAAGGAGTAGGCCAGGGGTCTAACCGTCTGGCTGGGCTCCGTACAGGGGACTAGGGGAATAATGCTTAAATAGCAGCCCAGCCAGATGGCTAGACCCCTGGCCTACTCCTTTGTACTGATGTAGAAGGTTTATTTTCTATCGCAGGAGTTCTGCTCACCAAGGATAGATGTTTCTTGAAACTCGCAAAGGTGATGATGTGCTTATGCATCAAAGAAGGGGAGATGCTCACTTCCATCGATTTGACTGAGAAGGAAGAAATGGGGTCTGAGAAGGAGTTAGATGCCGAATGTATGGACGATCGACCTGTTAACCTCCCTCCCACTGATCCAGCTTTTCGCTCATCGTCGCTTTATTGGTAGTCTTTGTGTTGTTAACTTTACTTGATACTGGTTGTGAAGCATAGTTGATATCTGTAGCTATAGCGAGGAGGAACAGCCTGCCAGTTTATTTGTTGACGCAGTCGCTGGGACTGAGGTTGTCCGATGATAGGCAGGATACATGAATCGGTTAAGGTAGGGACTTAGAATGATGGCGTAGTTCAGAAGGGGGAACATCATCACGGCAGAGGAATTATGTGTTGGGCCAGTTCTTCACGAGGGAATCCTAAGCATATCGTGGGGGGCTCAGTCGAAGGCGCGCATGCAGCATCCAGACAGCAGTACTGAGGCATAGATGTCGGAAAACAATGTTAAAGCGTACCTCTCATTGCTCACAATGGCATTTGAATCTTCTACACTAAGGGGAGGGGAAGAAGTGTCCCGAACAGGCTCCAACGTACTTCAGAAGTACTGCAGGAAGCAAAGGAGAAATGCATGTACTCCTCGCTGTATCCTCACGAAGACCGCAGCTTGAGGGGAATCGATCCAGTTAACAACCGGTGAACACCAGAACTGAGTGTAACTGAAGGAAGAGTCCTCAAAAAACTAAAGAGCAAGGAGCTACCCAGCGAACCTGCCACCAGCTGGGCTTATATATATATATATATATATATATATATATATATATATATATATATATATATATATATATATATATATCTTACTCTAATGTTGGGTGTTCTGCTGCGAGACTCATCATATCGAAGCCATCTCCAGAGCAGTCGCGAGATTTGTTTGAAGGTGACGACGGTAATCCCCATATCTTGAAGAGGAAATCGACTGGGAAGAATACTTACTGCTAGGGAAAAGCAAAGTTCAGTTGTCAGCTAGCGGGATTTGAACAAAGAAAATAAACAAGACGTGACGCATGCGGGTCTTCTTCAAGCAACAAACCTGATCTCAGAAACAAGCTGCAGCTGACCCTGATTGGAGATCTACTTGATTCCGTACAGGATGGAGCAGTTTATTCCTGTTACTTCGCCGACGTGTTCTTGCAGACTCCAATACACAACGATGGCAGACACAAAGCTGACCTCCATACATGCGCGGGCAAACTAGAAAACACCAGCATTCCCTTGGGGATCATGAATGCACCTGCCGAGCCGTTGTAGCAGCAACAAGCTAACAGGATTCCTTTGCCCCCATTCAAGTTTAGCTAGAGGGTTACTGGAATGCCACCAGACATGCCAGGTAGTGGCTGGTGTAAGAGTCCTCAATCCTAGCCAAGGACCCTAACGAGCTCCAATAGAGTCATACACTTAACGTATAATAATAATAATATGTACAGAGCAGCTGACATCATCTCTACCTTCCACACCTTCTGCACACATCTGCCTAATGGCTCGAGCTGTCAGGAATATCGGCAGACTACAACGGGGTGCCACGCACCTTGATGATTCTATTGTTGCAAGACAGCCCTATCCACATGCATACACAACCCATGCCCCTTTGCTGTATGAGCTAGCATTGTAGAGTGTAGTTGAGACAGTTTTAAAACACTTACTTGATCTTTCATAGTCAGACTGCATGCAAGTAGGGATACGAGTACCTACACCAGGCAGACCAGCCTCCAGTTGTTGTCTCGAGGGTCCTCGATTTTATTTGAAGAGTATTTCCAGCTGCAATATATTCAAATAACTAAAACAACAGTTCAATCAACGCCGCTGATAGTAATCCCTAGCAACCCATCTCCAGGCTTCCTAAGTTCAACAGGAGAAGGGAGAGGGGCTGATGGGGTGCACTCCACTATCATAATCTGTAACGCAGTTTGCTGCAGAGAATGCTGTAAATAATGCTGCAGGGAAGCCCCATCTGTCCGTACAGCACTTCTCCCCTTTGCTGTATACGTTAACTATGTATATTATATTGTTAATGTTATATGATATTGTTAATGGCTTCTAAGGATCTATCTATTGAGGGGACAACTTGTATGCATGCAGAAGAACATGAGATATATTTTAAAGAAGAACCATCCCACATTTAATGTTTGAGATTGTATTCTAAGGAGTACGACAGAGGGGATAGCAGGTATATTCGATAATAACGATGGCTATGGGATGTATGATTACATAGAGAGAGAGAGAGAGAGAATAAGTATAGGAGAGCTCATACGCATATCCGTATAGAAATACATAAGCAGACACATACACCCGCACATAGCATCACATCCTCACATCTCCACGCATAACTATACACAGATACACACGAACACAGAAACACGCACACATATACACATAACGCGATTATATACACCATAACACCTCTCCCGCCCCCCCCTGTATGTTTATACAACACATACACACCATTCATACAACACATACACACACACACACACACACACACACAAACACACACACACACACACGAGAAAGCAAACACAAACTCGGGGGAGGATCAAATAAATCTGTTGAGCCGAAGAATAACACCACCACCACCACCAACAACAACAACAACAGCAGCAACAACAAGAACAACAACAACAACAACAACAACAGCAACAACAACCCCTCTTTATATTTATTTGATATTATTTGATCTTGACTTCCCTCTCTATGAAGATTCGAGTAAACTAAGTATGTATTAGAGTCTGCCTCGGGTTTATTTACGGAAGGCCTCTATAAATGAGGCATTTGAAGAGAGAATATATTAAATGATATTATATAAATTAAATTAATTATATATAAATATAATATATAACTTAAAAGAATGAATAAACCAAGAAATACAGCCAACGCTCGTTCAAGTTGCTGTAGCGGCGGCAGCAGCAAGAGAGAAGTTATTAGCTTTCTTATCACTAGAAGCCCTTAACAATCCAAATAAAAATAAAAAATAAATATATATTTATATTTAATTTATATTTAGAGGATATAATATATTAATACAAACTAAATAACACACTCTATCGAACCCCAGCAGCAGCCGCCGCCTTCATCTCGATTGGTTTTGTTTTATTAAGTTCTCTGCACGAAACCCGAGTTCTTCTGCATCATTTTCTTCCTTTTTTCTTCTTTTATTATTATTTTTCGTCTTTTATTATTATTTTTCTTCTTTTTTTGAGGTTATTTAGAGCGTAATACTCACAACAACCTCCCTAGGGGCCCCGGGTTCAGCTCCAGCGATGATACGACGGGGGGGCCCCTCCCCCCTCTCTCTCTCTCTCCTCTTCTTCCCTCTTGTTATTTTGTAGACAATATATATTTGTATTTGTTTTTTATTATATTTTTCATGACATTCACGTATTTATTTCTTCCTTTAAAGCCGTTCTAGCAGAATATATATATATATATACCTTATCAGCATACATATATACCTCGCTCTACATCGTATAGGCTAGAGGCCCCCCTTAACATCATTCTCTTCTACTATATTTTTATTTATAAAATCCCTAAACCATCAAACTTTATTTTTTTAATTAATTATTTATTTTTAATACATTTTGAGGGGGTTTGGGATGTTATGTGGGGGCCCCCCCTTGGGGGCCCCCCCCGGGGTCCCCTATCATAGCAATATGAATATATCTGTGTTTGTTTTTAATGCTGTTCGATGTTTTTCTACACGAAGGAAGACAGCGAAAGCAATAAGTAATTGGTTTATTCAACAAGCTGCTCGTCGTGATGCTCTAGATTATCAATTGAAGGTAGAACGAGGCGTATTATCTGTTAAGAAGGAGGGGCCCCTCGTATATCTTCCTAAATATTGTTCTTCTCTAAAAATATTAGATATACCTCCCTATCCTCCTTCCTTGTTTCAAAATATACATGTAGGATTACCGTACATAACTCGCAGGTGTCTGCCTATACACCTGAAAAGTGCTCTAACCCCACGGCCTTTCGGTCGTGTGCATTCTCTTAAATCTACAGATTTAATATCTGCTGTATATATCGCAGCAACAAATAAAATTATTAAACCAAGTGTATGGAGACAGTTACATGCAGCAACCATCAGAAGGGCCCCATATCTATCTGCAGCAGAAACAGCATTACTTCTTCATAGTTATGCTCTATCCTATCAGCGAGTTCTCCCTGTATTGTTTTCGGGTGTACGTACACTCCTTAATAAGTGGGAAGATGTTAGATTGTTAGATGTTGCTCGAGCATTACACGCATTATTTGTTATATTTGATATTCGAGACACTCGAATCTTATCCAAGTGTATTCAAACCTTCGGCCCCATCCTCCGTAGCAGCAGCAGCAGCAGCAGCAGCAGCAGCAGCAGCAGCAGCAGCAGCAGCAGCAGCAGCAGCAGCAGCAGCAGCAGCAGGAACAGAAGCAGGAGAACAGAAGTTCCCATCCCTGCAGCAGAAGCATCTCAACACTTTGTGACACTCGTGCTGCTCCTTAAGGCTTTTGCTGCTGCTAGGCTCCCTTATCCCCCGCTGCTAGCAGCAGCAGCAGCAGCAGCAAAGCAGCAGCTGCTGCTCCTACAACGTAGCCTTCCTCACAGCCTTTCTGAGGGGCCCCTAAAGAAGACACAGCATCAGCTCTTCTCTCTCCCCTCCCTCAGCAGTACATCTGCAGCAGAATCTACAAACACCTACAGATTTGAAAGACAAGCATACAGAGGGGGGCCCCCCATAGGGGGGCCCCCCATAGGGGGGGCCCCCATAGGGGGGGCCCCCACCGGGGGGGCCCCCACAGGGGGGCTGCCTCCTTCTCTATGGATATCTATACTTGAAGGGTTAAGTAGTTTGGGGGTTCGTCATGAGCCTCTTCTAAATGCTGTAGAATTATATGTTGTCTCTGCTGCTGCACAGCCAGGCAGCAGCAGCAGCAGCAGCAGCAACAACAGCAGCAGCAGCAGCAACAGCAGCAGCAGCAGCAGCATGTGTGGGAAGAAGAAGGGCGCCTCCTTAACAGCGTATGAGGGGGCCCCCCATTATCGGTACGCCTTTGATAGGGGCCCCCAAGCAGCCAACACTACCTGTGCTCGCAGCGGGTGGCTGACGTCCCCCTCTCAACAGAGGTCTACAGCTAGCTACCCTGTAGCTAGCTATCCTGTAGCTAGCTATGGTGTAGCTAGCTATGGTGTAGCTAGCTATGGTGTAGATAGATTGAGTTTCAAACATATAAGTAGGATCATGAAGAGTGCAGGTTTAGTAGGAAGTAGGAGAGAAGGATTAATTGGCGTTTTCATAAAATATTTAAGAGAAGATTTATTTATATTATCGTATGTTGAAATAATTGAAGCCATTAAGGCTGCCCGGCTTCAGAGCATCTTCTGTAGGCCTCTGCTGCTGCAGCTGATGGAGGCTCTCAGGCGCAAAGCAGCAGCAGCAGCAGCAGCAGCACCAGCAGCAACAGCAGCAGCAGCAGCAGCACCAGCAGCAGCAGGAGCAGATACATCGCTGCTGCTGCCTCCTGCTGCTCTTCTTGCTGCAGCTATTGAAGCATCGAATATCCCTATCTTCTATTCTCCTCTATGGAAGACAATAAACGGGGGCCTCCTCCGCTGCCTGGCTTCAGGGGCCTCGACAGAGCTGTCTATACACCCCAACTGCAGCACAACGAGCACCACGAGCCGTAGATTGCAGCTAGAAAGAACATCAACAGCAGCAACAGCAGCAGCAACAACAACAGCAGCAGCAGCAGCAGCAGCAACAGCAGCAGCAACACCAACAGCAGCAGCAACAGCAGCAACAGCAGCAACAGCAGCAGCAACAGCAGCAGCAGCAGCAACAGCAGCAACAGCAGCAGCAGTAGATAGCTACGCTAATGAGTCTACACCGAAGGCTGAGGAGGATGAGGATGAGGGTGAGAGGGTTTCTGTCCCCAGCAGCAGTTCGTTTAGGGGTTTGTTGGCTGTGGGGCTGTTGGAAGCAGTTGCTGCTGCTGCTCCTGCGGTGTCTGCTGAGCTTCTAGTGTATGCTCTGCCTTCCTTAAAGAGATTGAGGGAGACACATCTGCCCCTAGCATTTCATCTTAGGGCGCTTGCGGCTGCACAGCTCTTACAGTGTAGATACACACAGATACAAACCCCACACAGAGAGAAACAAGCCAGCAGCAGCAGCAGCAGCAGGTGGACCAGCAGCAGCAGCAGCAGCAGCAGCAGCAGCAGGTTTGATGTTGGGGCTGTAGCGGGGGAGTTGGAGAGAGATTTATTGAAGGCATGCAACCTGCATGCAAATTTAATCGTAAGACGGCAGCAGCGGCAGCTGAAGGAGCAGCAAGAACTCGAAGCGCAGCAGCAGCAGCAGCAGCAGCAGCAGCAGCAAGGGAGAGAGGCCCCCTGGTTGAACCTGGTGAAGGGGCCCCTAGCAGGAGACTGGCAGCTGTTAGAGTTGTGTATCTTAGGTCTGCTGCAGCGGCAGCAGCTGAGGGGGGATGGGGGGCCCCCCGAACACGAGCAGCAGGGGCCCCCCCTCCAAGGATCTGCTGCTGCATGCGCCAGCAGCAGCAGCAGCAGCAGCAGCAGCAGCAGCAGCAGCACAGGGCTGCTGCTGCTGCAGCATGTTAGAAAGTTAACAGCAGAGAGACAACGTCGCTGTCCAATCGTATTCACGTCAATAGAAGAAGCTGTTGCTCTTCTTCACTTGGAGCTTGTACACATCAGCACAAACACAGCAGCAGCAGCAGCAGCAACAACAGCAGCAGCAGCAGCAGCAGCAGCAGCAGCAATGCGGTTGCTGCCGCCGCTACGGCTGCATGTGAAGCAGCAGCAGCAGCAACAACAACAACAACGACAGCAGCGCGGAAACAGCACAAACAAAGACAGCGACATTAGCAACATCAGTAACAGCAGCAGCAACAGCAGCAGCAACAGCAGCAGCAGCAACAGCAGCAGCAGCAGCAGCAACACTGCATGCAGCTTTGCTGACATGGGGGGTGAGGAGGTGGAGGCCTCCCATTCCTTGGATATAGAAAATCTTGAGCTTCTCTCTCGTGAGACCAACGAAGAGAAACACATTAAAGAGCCACTTCAACAGCAGCAGCAGCAGCAGCAGCAGCAGCAGCAGCAGCAGCAACAGCAGCAGCAGCAGCAGCAGCAGCAGTCTTCTGTCACATCGTTGGGAGCCATCTTGAGCTGCTTCAGCAGCAGATTAGTTACAGCGTCTACAGCTTGTTTGCTGCATGCAGCAAATATTGTATTAGGGGCCCTCGCTCATCCTCCCCTCGTCAACTGTCTCCTTCAGGACCCTCATGGGGGCCCCCCTGAGGGTTTAGAGGGGCCCCCCTCACCAACAGCAGCAGCAGCAGCAGCAGCAGGAACAGCAGCAGCAGCAGCAGGAACAGCAGCAGCAACATCTGTTGCTGCTATACAGCCTGTTGACAGAAGCAACACAAGGAGCGGGGGGCCCCTGGGGCCCCTGGGGCCCCCAAATTCGTTGTTTATAAAGGAAGACAGAGAGTATGAATATAATAAAACAAGACAGCAGCAGCAAGAAGAAGAGGCGATGGTTAGTAAGTTAATTAAAGATATTTGTTTGTTGATTGTTAATGAAGCCAAAGATAGAATACGCCTGCTGCAGGCAAATCAACTCGCCTTCCTAGCAGCTGACGCCATTAGACTCCTTACAGCCCTAAACAACACCGAGGGGCCCTCAGGGGGGCCCCCAAGGGGGCCCCTAGGGGGGCCCCCAAGGGGGGACCCAGGTGAACCCCCAAGGGGGGCCCCCGGGGGGCCCCCAAGGGCGGCCCCAGGGGGGCCCCTAGGGGGGGCCCCAGGGGGGCCCCTAGGGGGGGCCCCAGGGGGGCCCCTAGGGGGGGCCCCAGGGGGGCCCCAGGAAGAGGTTAGAGGGTTTAATGAAGGAGAGAGGGAGGGAGAGGGAGGATTTGAAGGGGATGCGTGGGAGGAAGATATGCTGCTGCAGTTAGGTGCAGATGTACAACAGCTACGGTGTAGTCTGCAAGATCTGATTGCTGCTGCAGCAGAACAGTGGAGGGCCAAGCCTTCTACTGTCTTCTGCTCCTCGCCTGCTAGCTGCTTCAATCTCTGCCTCCAGATGCAGCTACTAGACAGCGGGCTGCCTGCAGCAGCAGCAGCAACAGCAGCAGCAGCAACAGCAACAGCACCAGCAGCAGCAACAGCAGCAACAGCAGCAGCAGCAGAGACGCCAGCGAAAGACAGTGGAGAGGGTGAGTGTAGAGAAGAATATAGAAATACAAGAGAAGAAGCAGACAGCAACAAACAATCGCAGCAGAGTTGTACCTACACAGCAGCAAAACAGCAGCAATATAACAAGATAGATGAGCTGCCTATACACCCGAAAACAATAAAACATACAACCCCAAAAAAACAAGAATATGAACATACAGTGCGAACGCAGGCTCTCATAGAAACTCTCTGTCCTGCTGTATATCATCCTGAGGGGCTCCGTTGCTTGAATCGGGGAGCAGCAGCAGCAGCAGCAGCAGCAGCAGCTGCTGCTGCTGCTGCTCCTGCTGCTGCTGCTGCTGCTGCTGCTGCTGCTGATGGGGGGTTGAAGATGTGCTTCCTCTCTCTCGTTAACTGCTGCAGCAGTCCTGAAGCTCGAGTGTATAGTGAGGGGGGGAGAGGCTGCAGCAGAGGAAGCAGCAGATCCTCTTCTTCATTGCAGCCAACAGCACCCCCTGCAGCAGCAGCAGAAGCAGCAACAGCAGCAGCAGCAGCAACAGCAGCACCCCCTGCAGCAGCAGCAGCAGCAACAGCAGCAGCAGCAGCAACAGCAGCAGCAGCGGCAACAGCAGCAGCAGCAGCAGCAGCAGGAAGACAGTTAGTAGCGGCTCCACTGACCTGCGGATGGACTGAAGAGGCAATAATAAATATCTTCCTACAGAAAATAAAATTGAGGCGAGAAGGAAGATTAGAGGGAGAAGAGAATTACGTGCTGCAGCTGCTGCAGCAGCAGCAGACACAACCGGACCGGCAACAACAGCAGCAGCAGCAGCAGCAGCAGCAGAAGCAGCAGCAGCAGCAGCAGCAGCAGCAGAAGCAGCAGCAACATGATATAGCCTTGAATTGGCTTTCGCAGCTGCTGCGGTGGTGTTTGTAGACTTAGAGTCAAATATATATTTTATTTAAACAACTAAATATCTGTATATATATATATATATTTACAGAATATATAGCTGTAGGCCGATATATATATATATATATATATATATACCTATCTATTTATCTCTCTCTCTGTCTCTCTCTCTCTCTCTGTATATATATATATATATATATATATATATATATATATTAAGGTGCGGTGTATAGGCAGCTGTAATACAAGAAAAGTAGAATGTCAGAGCGAAAAGAGAGAGGAAGGAAGCTGCTTGTTTGTTGTTTATTTTTTATGTTAATATTTCATTTATTTTATTTATTGTATTTATTGTATTTATTGTATTTATTTTATTTATTTTATTTATTTTATTTAATTTATTTAATTTATTTGTTTTATTTTGTTTTATTTTATTTTGTTTATCTTCTTTGAACTCATCGTCAATCCGAGAGAAGAAGAAGATAAACTAAAAAGAAATAACTCTTTTTAAATCAAACGTATTTAGATCTTTCCTGCTTCTGTTGCTGCTGCTGCTGTTGCTGCTGCTGTTGCTGCTGCTGTTGCTGCTGCTGTTGCTGCTGCTGTTGCTGCTGCTCTTGATGCTGCTCTTGCTGCTGCTCTTGCTGCTGCTCTTGATGCTGCTGTTGCTGCTGCTCTTGCTGCTGCTCTTGATGCTGCTCTTGCTGCTGCTCTTGCTGCTGCTGTTGCTGCTGTTGTTGCTGCTGCTCTTGCTGCTGCTGTTGCTGTTGCTCTTGCTGCTGCTGTTGCTGCTGCTCTTGCTGCTGCTCTTGCTGCTGCTGTTGCTGCTGCTGTTGCTGCTGCCCTTGCTGCTGTTGTTGCTGCTGTTGTTGCTGCTGTTGTTGCTGCTGTTGTTGGTTTAAGGGGGAGAGGCTGTTGTGAAGCCTCTCATACAACTTCATCCCAACAACAAAGGAGAGTAAGGAGGCTATGCTCCTGTGTCTTTGCAGTTATAATTTATAATTTTTTTATATTTTTTTGAGGTATTTAATATTCAAATATAAATAAAAATATCTTCTTCGTGTTTATTTTTAAAACAATTAATAATTAACGTACCCCGCAACAACAGTCAAGAAGATTCAAGCTCAAACTAAATTATGAGAGGCTACTACGAAGTATATATATATATATATATATATATTTAATAAATAAATATTTATTTATTAAAACCATCATTACAAATATATTTATTTTCTTGTCTGTCTCAGCCATGTTCTGTTATATATTTGCAGCTACTGTTGCTGCCTGCATCTTATCAATTCGATCTGTGTATATAAATATATTTTGAAGAACGATTAGCTTGAAAAGTAGATAAATATTCTTAGAAGGAGTTTGTAGAAGGAGGAATATATCATAAAATATTAAATAACAAGAGAGTAATGTACGTCGTCTGTTGCTGTTGTTGCTTCTTTGTTGAAGTTGCTGCTGCTGTGTTTGTTGCTGCTGCTGCTGTTTCTTTCGCTGTTGCTTTCATATATATATATATATATATATATATATATATATAGAAACAAAATATTAATTTTTATGGAGTATTTTCTACTTAAAACCAAAACATTAGAGTTGCTATAAAACTAAAAATAAAGAATATCTGCCTCTAACTCGATAAGATATACAGAATCGCGCTCACAGCTTCTATCTTATTTTTCTTCTTCTTTCTCTTTCTATATATTGCAGAAACTACCTTCAACACACAATACAACAAAGTCAGCTAGCTACTCAGACACAAAGGTAGATAAATTTGTTTAAATATATTGGAGTAATTACATCCCCTCAGATTAATTGTTATCAGTAAGATAAGAGAAGTGGGACTATCAGCAAAGAAAGACAGCAACATTTTCTGTGTTTTCTCAACTCCTTCAAACTCGTATATATCTATTTTAGGTGCATTCAGCTCTTCAGAGCATCACCTATTAAATATTCTGCTAGTTGACTACATCAATTTATCTATTTAAAGCATTATATTTGTTAATAACTGCTTCATTGTACCCTAAAAGGGTCTATATATGTTTTCTTCTTCCTCACAAACATTCAACAATTTGAACTGTGATGTCGCAGATCTGTCGATCTATCAATGTATCTCCCCCTCTAACCTTCTACTCTGCTACGTCTGTTATATTTATAATATTTTATTCTTAAATTCATGAATAAATTATGGGAATACTGTGGTTTTTGTGTGGGCTGTTTCACTAAGCTCGCATACACCATACGCCCTCAGTAGTATTTAGAACGGAGGACTTAGAACGGTGATTAGATAGAACATACATTTGTATACGAATATTAGAGTCATTAGCGTTTTAAAAATATTAATTTAAAGGATTTAAATTGTGTAACGTTGAAAAATATAATCTTCGAGATGATAGATCCGCATTGTATTGTATAATATCTAGCAAAGCCATGCAACTACAACAGCCTATGTGACGACGAAGGTATAGGGGATATTAAACAACAAACAACAAATATAACAATTTAAATATAATAATTCAATTTAAAACTAAATAATCTAACATAATAATCGATAATCGCAGCCGGTGGGGGTGTGGCGGGGGGCTGTGTGGTTGTGGTGGTGACCGCCATGTGTCTCGATGGTCTTCTTCAAGAAAACGACAGGAAATTCCCTAAAAATATATATTTAAACTGTAGAATAATATATTAAAACACAAATATTTCTTTTTTAATATCAGAAAGCTGCAAAGAAACACGCATTTTGAGGTATTCTTCATGTTGAGCATGCAGCAGCTCTAGCCGCAAATATCCGTAGAGGATTACTTGATGATATGCGGCAAATATTTGTAATTAAGTTATTTATATATATTTATTTCTTGAAAACTGTGAAATAAAATATCATGGTGTCAGCAGAAGTTTGTTATATTCCCGTTGAGGCGCATAGTGTGCTTCCGCCTGTGAGGCATTAGCATCTGCTTCATCTGCAAGAGAGAGTTTGCTGATATTGCAGCAATTTGAAGATAAATTTGAAGATAAATTGAAACAATTTTAAGTTTTTAAATCTTATTTTAAAATAATTTTTCTATTATATTCACTGAAAAGGAAGATCGAGGATGAAAGGTCGTTGGAGGAAAGACAAACGCCCGGCGGCACAGACATCAGAAAGCAGTAAATTACAAGAAGAAAATAAAATAAATCTAAAAGGATTTACTTTTTCAGGAAATTCAGAAAATAAACAAGAACAACAAAGAAGAGAATGTCTCGATCAGGCTCATTCTGTTCTCGTTAGAAGTCAATTTGCAATGTGTGATGCACAAACTCATGATGATTTCATGGTTGGTATTTACTCCTCCTTTTATTTATTTATTTATTTTATTGTAAAAAATAAGATAAGAATAAATATAAATACTTTTATTCAATTTATTTTGGAATATAAACAACAAACATACCCTCCATATACTCGTTCACGAAATGTTGTGTGG
This sequence comes from Eimeria praecox, assembly GCA_963920595.1. NCBI lineage: Eukaryota > Apicomplexa > Conoidasida > Eucoccidiorida > Eimeriidae > Eimeria > Eimeria praecox. The sequence goes on from OY986958.1 coordinate 74,611, forward strand.
GATTTGCTTATACGGAATTTTCGTATATTTGTGGAATGTATGTTGAGGATATCAACTTGTATGTATGTAAATATACATATATATATTTAAATATATTAATTTAATTATAATTATAATTATAATTATATTTATATTTATATTTATATATATTTATTTATTTATTTGTTTTCTTCTTGGGGTTTACAGAAAGCTCTCACAGGCGGCAGCATTTGCATTCCTTCATTTTTCAGTGAAGACGAAAGCAAAGCAATTTTCAACGCACTTATAAAAGAGCTTTCAGATTATTCTGGGTAAACCCTAAACCCTAAACCCTAAACCCTAAACCCTAAACCCTAGACCCTTATAAACCTTTGTAATCGTGAAGAGGCGGATAGATAGTGGTTGTTTGTTTACATAAGAGAGGGATTTGAGTTCTTGTTGTTGTTGCTGTTTTTTTTTATTTTTATTTTTTCTTGTTTTTCTGAATATTCGCAGGGAAGAGACTACGCCTACATCCGAAGCGCCATCATCAGAGCAGCAAAAACCTGCTGCTGCTGCTGCTGCTGCTGCTGGTGCTGCTGCTGCTCCATCACCTGCTGCTGCTGCTGCTGCTACAACTCCTACATCACCTGCTGCTGCTGCTGCTTCTGCTGCTGCTGCTGCATCAACAGCTGCTGCTGCTTCTGTATCAGAGGAAGGTAATGTAGGTTTGAATACGTTCGGTATGTGTCGATGGTCTAGACACCTTAAACACGAGAATCCTGATGGTTTTCCTACATTTCAACGCGTAGTTCATAGAATTTCTACTTATTTTGATTTAGAAATATTTGCAACGAGAATGAATATATATCCTGATGGATCCCACTGGAAGCCCCATCATCATGACTCGCATGCATATTCATCTGAAAAAAATAAAGTAAGATTTACAAACATAATAAACATTAGACTTTCAGAAATATGGTAGATTCTTTCTGCTCTCTATACATACATACATATCCCTGTTTATTGTATATTATATATATATATACATATATATATATATGTATATATATATATATATATATATATATATATATATATATATATATATATATATATATATATATAATGACATGTTTTTTCTATTGTTTTTAATAACTATTTTTTCTAGTATTATTATTCTAAATAATAAATATTTATTATGTATAATAAATAAATAAATACAATATTATTTATTTATTTTGATATGTTTAATTAATACAGGCAGAAGATTTTACTGTAGGAGCTTCGTTTGGAGGACAGAGGATTTTGGAGTTTGCTCACGTGAAGAGCGGCATGAAGTTTAGTTTTCCTCAAACTAGCGGATCGATATTTGCATTTAATTCAATTATTAATAAAACATTTACTCATGGTGTTCCTGCAGAACCTGCTAGCAGTGTTGGCCCCAGAATTTCTATCATTGTTTGGGGTAGACGCCGTTCTTTGAACAAGTTGAATGCTTGTCAGAGTGAACTGGCTTCTTAAACAACTTATATATATATATATATATATATATATATATATATATATATATATATATATATATATATATATATATATATATATATATATATATATATATATATATATGGTGCTTGTCAGAGTGAACTGGCTTCTTAGACAACTTCTATTATATATATATATATATATACATATGGGGGATTTGAATGGTTTTTTCTTTTTTAACTGTGTTATGAAATTGCATATAGGAAAGCTATGAACGCCAGTTGCATCAAAGAAATAATCTTAAACTACGCTGTTGATGCGGGCCTATCAAACATACTACTGCCTCTAATAATTTATTTTCATAGTCTCACTCATTTCTTTTATATTCATCATTTAGATCATGCATTTCACAGAAAATGTATTTATTTTATTGTAGAGTAGATTTTATTATAGAGATATTGATAGAAACGCCGCAGTCGGATGCCAACAAAACTAAACATATATAGTTAGAAACAAAACAGTAGACAAAATATATTTTAGAAGGAAAATATTACTCGTTTTCGCTAAAAACGAGTAACATACAAGTAATTGAATTTGGTGCTGCTGAGCCGGCAGCACCATGATGGGGTGTACGTACAGCTGACGAATTTGCAAAATCATAAACCCGCATTCTCTCGTTGCTGCAGCAAATAACTAATTAGAAATTACTGAATGTGCTTGAAAATAAAATAATTAAAATAATTATAATTTTATTTTATTGTGTCGAAGATCCTCTTTATTGAATCCATATTTATCTTTTCTTCATCGTTTACATCGCGGATAGGAAGAACTGCAATTCTTTCTGTTTCCTTTCAAGTTTCATTTTCTTGATTTTCTCCATTTTCTTCTTTTTTTTCCGTTTTTTTTTCTTCATTTCTTTCTTTCTTTTCCCTTGCTACAAACATGGGTCAATTTTTGGGAAAGAAGCAGAAAAAAAACGCAGAAGAAGAAAAACCAGTGAAACGGTGGTATACGGATTCGTCTTTGACTTTGTTGACAGGTTTTCTATCTTTTGCAACGTTTCTATTAAGTGCAACAGCCTGCTACAGCGGCAATCTGAGGCATTTGGCTCCATATGATTTGAACGGTAAGTTATTTATTGTATTTCTATTGTATTTCTCTTGTTCTAATTGTTCTTTCAACATATTTATTTATTTATTTATTTATTTATTTATCTTTCAGCGGATTTCTGTGGCTCCAAAGTTGTTGGAGAAGAAAGACAATATCTTTACTATCCTGATCCTCATAACCCAACAAAGGGAATATGTGTTGACTCATGTCCAACAGGTAATATAAATATATTTCTAAAACATTTTAAACAATTCTTTCAAATCCTATTTCTTCTCTTTACTTCTTCAGCGGAAACAGGAAGAACTCTAAACATCCCTGATGGTTTGGGGGGAATAAGCATACATCCTGTGACAGCATCTGAGTTGGTGAGTATGCTTTGTTTGTGTTTTTTTATTATTTCAATATAATATATATATATATATGTGTATATTTACATGTATATATATATATGTATATATACATATATATATATATATATACATATATATATATACATATATATATATATATATATATATATATATATATATATATATATATTTGTTTGTTTTGAATATGTTGAATATCTGCAAGTTGTATTATTATTATTTTCTTAATATGTTCAGGTGTCTGGCCAGTATTGTTTTCAACAGCGTTTGAAATCTCGAGAGATTTTGACAACATTACGAGCCAAACATTTGTTTTTATACAGTGTAATTCAAGATGTATTTAAGGCGACAGAAGTTTTATTTGCTACTATTTTCTTTTCTATTATTCTTGCGATTGTTGGGATGAAGGCGATGTTAAATAAACGAGTTGGGAAGAATGTGTCTTTGGCTGCATCCTTCGCTCCTTGTTTCTTTTCTATCTTTACTATCTTATTAACTCTTTATCATTTCTTCACACCACGAGTTCTTTATCCTGGGATTGCTTTGTTGCTGCTAGCAACTATACTCGTAAGGCCTTCTGTTGTTTGTTTGTTTTCGCTTTAATATATTCTACTTGTATATAATACAAATAATATATACAGGGCGCTGTCTCCTTCTTTACTGGCGCTATCCCCGTTATTTTCCCCAAGACATATGCGAGGTAAGAAGAGAATATATATATATATATATATATATATATACATATATATATATATATATATATATTAAAGTTAAGCATATAAGTACAATAACAGTATAATATGTTTTTCGTTTATTTGTGTGTAATATACATAAACGAATAAACCCAAGAATAAAATGCAATAAAACAAAATGTTGTTTGTCTTTACCTTTGATGTAATGCGAGTACAAGAACAAAATGCTATGCATGTTATATATATTTGTGTTATATATTTAAACGTATAATACTTTCTACTCTCTTATTATTTGATGTTTTCTCTGTATTGTATCTTCTATTCATCATCCTCAGCATGAAAACGTATAACTAATGATGATATATGTTATATATATATATATATATATATATATATATATATATATATATATATATATATATATATATATATACGTTGTATGTATAACTAATGATGGTATATGTTATATATATATATATACGTTGTATCTGTTTTTCTTTTTCTTCAGGTCTCGTCAATTTATGTTGATAGGAGCTCAAGCATTAGAAGAGATGCCCGACTTGATGACGTTTATAATAATGACAATTGCTGGAGTTGGATTAACAGCGATATGGAATATATGGATATGCGCTTCTATTCTTACTATGGGCAGACCTGTACCAGAAGCTCTTACAGTAGAAACACACAACGAAACATATATGGGGATTATGACAGCATTCACAAGAACCCCAGGACAGGGATTAGCTTGTTTAATTGTTGTTATTACATTCATCTTACAATTTGAAAGTTGTAGGTCTTGAAACAATTAATTGCTACTATATATTATATATATATATATACATATATATATATATATATATATATGATTGAATATGCTCTTCCTACAGCTATTGTCTTCACCAAATTCTTTACTACGCGTTGTGTAAAGAAATGGTGAGTCAAATATATCTTTCTTCTTCTTCTTTCTGTTTTTATTTATTTTTAAAATATTCGGGTGTATCGACAGGTTCGAAAAACTACCAACAAATGGAATGAGAAACCCACGATGTGATTATCTACTGCCTGTCTGTCTTGACCTCCCCAAGGACTGGGGACCCTTGGGAGCAGCAAGTGAGAGACTTAACAATAATATTAATAATAATAATAATAATAATAATAATAATAATAATAATAATAATAATAATAATAATAATAATAATAATAGCAATAACAAAAATAATAAAGGGAATAATGATAATAATAACAACAACAATAATAATGATAATAATAATAATAATAGTAATAACAATAACAAAAATAATAAAAGGAATAATAATAATATCAATAATAATAATACTAATTGATAGGAATAGATGTACGTATATTGATGTTTTTTGTTTGTGGTGTTTCTGTACATTTTATAGTTTATCTTGATTGTTTTTGTAATCTCTCGTTAATTAATTAAAGTATATTTGGTGTAAGAATAGAAACGATAAGCTCTATTTATATTATATACTATCTCAGCATTCTTCTCTCCTGTCTGCCGTGTGCCCTCCGTGTTTATGCACATGCTGGCAGCAGAGAGTTCTCTCGCTCCTCACACGGACACACTCGCTACTTATTTACAGAGACGATTCGCTCATTTAAATGATTGTCGTAAGTGTTAAGAAAGATATTTATATAATTATTGTTATTATTATTATTATTATTATTATTATTATTATTATTAGTGTTAATAGTAATAATAATGGTAATGAGTATCCTGTTATTCAATGAAGTATATGCATAATTAATGCTATGTACTAATTTGTAAATAATTATTATATATATATATATATATATATATATATATATATATATATATATCTATCTGCTCTGTCTTTCTTGTTTAATAAAGAGTAGATTGTTAGTTGTACGTATTTTATTTTATTATATTTTTTCTGCAGTTTTGTTTAACAATCAACTATTGTTCGTGAAGCTCGATGAGGAGAATGGTGGATATCTCGAGGCTGCTCTTGCAGGCTATCTCGTGCGTTTCTGTTAGATTATAATTAATATATTATAATTAATTAATTAATTAATTAATTAATTAATTAATTAATTAATTGCACAAGAAATAAATAAAATAAACTTTGTTTTCTTGTTTTTATTTAACAGGATATCACACAAGGAAAGGTAGACGACCACTACCACGCTCGTCGTTACTTTCTTCAGGAGTTGCTGAGGTAAGAACAACTATAATTGTAGAAAAAACAAACAAATAGTTTTATATTATTTATTTATTTATTTATTTATTTATTTTATTTATTTATTATATTATCAGCCCTGCCTTCCAAATAGGGTTCTTCGCAACGATAGTAAGCATAATTTTTTATAGACAGTTTCATCATTTTCTTGTTTATAATATATTTGTATTTTAGACTATCTTCGTTTCTGTCTTCACATGGATAGCTTTGGAGTTGGCTCCCATATTTAATAATACTGTAAGGGTGTAATTTATAAAAAAGAATGAAATTGTTTGTTAATTTAATTTTTTATTTGCAGGGAGAAAAGGCATTAGACTCCATTCCTGTTATTGTCCTTATTGTCTTCGCTATTTCTGCCTTGGTTTTGACTGTACGTTAATCCACTCACCTTTAGTTTATTATTATTATTAATATTAATATTAATATTCATATTCATATTCATATTCATATTCATATTCATATTCATATTCATATTCATATTCATATTAATACTAATATTAATATTAATATTAATATTAATATTAATATTAATATTAATATTAATATTCATATTCATATTCATATTCATATTCATATTAATATTCATATTAATATTAATACTAATATTAATATTATTAGTAATAGTAATAGTAATTGTAATAGCAATATTACTCTTATTATTACTATTACTATTACTATTACTATTACTATTACTATTACTATTACTATTACTATTACTATTACTATTACTATTACTATTACTATTACTATTACTATTACTATTACTATTACTATTACTATTACTATTAATATTAATATTAATATTAATATTAATATTACTATAACCATTAATATTAATATTAATATTAACACTAGTACTAATATTACTATTCCTATTAATAATAATATTATTATTACAATTATTATATTTTATTATTATATATCAACACCTGTATTTCTTCAGGTGTTTCAAGAAGCCGTCAACGCCGCCGCATGCGCGAGTTTGATGTATTGGTCTAAGGCAGCATCAGATGTATTGTGGTGTAACTCCATCAACTCTGTAAGTATATTTATAAATGTATATTTTAAAGGTTTTAAAAATAATATTTTATCGGATATATTTTTATTTCTTCTTATTTAGGATACTCTGCCTGTCTATGAATCAAAACATTTACGCAAATTTCTTGAACTTCTTAGACGCAAATGCGATAGACAAATTCTGTTTTAAAAAAAAGAAATGTTGATGGCTAGAGTTCGCCATCAACGATCTCATATAAATAAATAAATAAATAAATAAATAAATATCTATATATATATATATATACATATATATATATATATATATATATATATATATATATATATATATATATATATATATATATATATTGTTTCTTGATGATTAATTAAGATTATAAAAGCCATCAATATAAATTTAAAAGATTATATTTGTTGTTGAAGTTTAAGGAACTGCTCTTGTAAATAAACTTTTCTTTTTTTTCTCGTTCTTTCTCCTTCATAGTTATTTCTTCTTAAACAATTTAACAAAATAATAATAATTAATAAAAGAAACATTTATAGTATTAAAAAATAGCATGGACTGAAAATACAGAAATTAGAAGAGAAAGGATATATGTTATAGAACCCTAAAATGTAGAAACGAGAAGAGAAAACAGTTAACTACCTTTTGTAGAGAGGGAGATATATATTATATTATATTATATTATATTATATTATATTATATTATATTATATTATATTATATTATATTATATTATATTATATTATATTATATTATATTATATTATATTATATTATATTATATTATATTATATTATATTATATTATATTATATTATATTATATTATATTATATTATATTATATTATATTATATTATATTATATTATATTATATTATATTATATTATATTATATTATATTATATTATATTATATTATATTATATTATATTATATTATATTATATTATATTATATTATATTATATTATATTATATTATATTATATTATATTATATTATATTATATTATATTATATTATATTATATTATATTATATTATATTATATTATATTATATTATATTATATTATATTATATTATATTATATTATATTATATTATATTATATTATATTATATTATATTATATTATATTATATTATATTATATTATATTATATTATATTATATTATATTATATTATATTATATTATATTATATTATATTATATTATATTATATTATATTATATTATATTATATTATATTATATTATATTATATTATATTATATTATATTATATTATATTATATTATATTATATTATATTATATTATATTATATTATATTATATTATATTATATTATATTATATTATATTATATTATATTATATTATATTATATTATATTATATTATATTATATTATATTATATTATATTATATTATATTATATTATATTATATTTTATATATATGTATATATATATATATATATATATATATATATATATATATATATATATATATATATATATATATATATATATATATATACTACTTCACAAATAACAAATTACTTTTCTTTCTTTTTATTTTTATCTCTCGTAGATATTTATATTTAAATATTTGAATCAAATTCATATTTTATTCTAACAATAATAACATAAATATTTCAAATTCCCCTCGTATCAGATCTTCGCCGTCGTACTTTGTTGGAGTAGTATCTGGAGGTGGAGATACACCCGAATGTCAACATTTCAATTAATTGTGTTTGAGATTTCATTTTATTTATTTTATTTATTCTAAGATGAAACAAAAAATAAATATAAAACTCAACAAACTCCCCTTCCTACCATCCTATACGCGTTGTCGGCGGCACTGTTGTGGGAAGTCGGAGGCCTAAGGCGTTTATTTATTGATATATTTATTTGTTTTTATATTTATTTAATATTATATTTATTTATTTTCTAATTTAATATTAAAAAATAAACATTAATTTCAAGTTACAAACCCTACAAGGTATATTCAACCCGGGAGAGCAGGCAGGGGCCCCCCTGCTATTACAGCGGGGGCCCCCCATGAGGCATTACTGATTGTTGATTGTATATTTTATATGTTTATTTATATTTTGTGTTGTGATATTTAATTAAATTTAATTTAATTTATTTGATAATTTGAGTGTACATACACCAGACGAAACGAAATAGACCGACGGCGAGTGGCGGGTTTCCATCGTCTGCAGTTAATATATTCCTTCTTCTTCGTTCTTCTTTTCTTCATTTTTTTTCAGACAACTTCTTTTCTTTTCTTTTTTTCTTTTCTTTTGTTTGTTTTCAAATTCCACTCCAATTATTTTGAGGCATTTGTCGCTTCATCAACAGCCATCAAACACAATCCGCTGAAACCGAGGGAAGCGCCGACACCTCCGAGTTCTTTGAGTTTTTCTCGGAGGTTTTTGACTGTTGATATTAAAATAAAAGTGAGAAAAAACATTAAATTATAAATTATTAACAAACAAAACCCAAAAAAACAAAACCAGGGACTGCGAAAGAAGAAAATAAAGACGAATAGAATCAGCGGATGATACACTCGAAGAAGAAAAATGCAGAAAACTCAACACAAATTTCTTTCTTCATTTTTCCGTTCTTTTACACCAAATTCTTCTTCTCTTAAGAAAAATTTAAAGTATAGAAGAAAAACTAATAAACACAATAATTAATTTGATCCTTCGAAGTAAAGTATATAAGCGAGATGTATAATATTAAAACAAATACTTACTTGACTGTAAAACGGAGAATAAACATGTAATTATCTTTGATTTGATAAATACAGTTATATACATATTTGTAAATATATATATATGTATATATGTATATATATATATATATATATATATATACAAATGTACTCATCAATTTTTTATTTTTATTTTTATTTTTTATATTTATCTGGTTATATAGCGAGGCCTTGTTTGTATAATAATAACTAATAATTATATCATTATTATATTTGGTGTCTTTATTTAATTTACTCATACATATGAATCTGTTTTTAATTTTATTTTTATTTATTTCTTTTGCTTTTCTTGTTTGTTTTTCTGTACAGAAGCGCTTCTTTTCCTTCTTCATACAAATCCTTCTGTCTTCCAACTTCTAAATCCTTTTCTTCTTTCTCTTCTTCTTTCTCTTCTTCTTTCTCTTCTTCTTTTTCTTCTTCTTTCTCTTCTTCTTTCTCTTCTTCTTTCTCTTCTTCTTTCTCTTCTTCTTTCTCTTCTTCTTTCTCCTCTTCTTTCTCTTCTTCTTTCTCCTCTTCTTTCTCTTCTTCTTCCCTCCGTTTTTTCTCGTCAGATTCCTCCGAAAATGTCGATAGTAGCAAAGTGGAGTCTTCAGGTATATCTATGCTTATCTATATCCATATAAGAAAATAAATATAATAATTATAATATATATAATATATATAATATATATAATATATATATAATATATAATATATATAATATATAATATATATAATATATGTAATATATACAATATATATAATATATATAATATATATAATATATACAATATATATAATATATATAATCTATATAATCTATATAATATATATAATATATATAATATATATAATATATATAATATATATACTATATGTAGAATATATAATATATATAATATACATAGTATCTATAATATATATAATATATTATAGATATTACAGATATCATAGATATTATCTCTATCGTTTATATTTAATATTTATTATTTTGTTTTGTTTTATACTCAGACAAAAATAAATTTCGAGATTCTGTGCGGAGATTTGCTGAGGAGGTAAATTCTTGGTTTTGTTTGTTTGTTTCTTGATATGTTTTTGTTTGTTCATACTATTAAATATTATCGCTTTACTTATTATATATATATAGAATTAAAGTGTATATATGGATATATGTGCATATATATATATATATATATAGAATAAGTGAAGCAATAGTATATATATATATATATATATATATATATATATATATATATATATATATATATATATATATATATATATATATATATATATATATAATTCTACATCTACATTTTATATTTATCTAAACTTTTATTTTGTATCCATATTTATAATTTGTATATAATTTAATAATATATTTAAAATATATTTGTTTCTTGTAAATACTTCTCATAATATCTGTTCTTCTCTCTTCTTCTTTTGCTTTCTATCAACTTAACATCTACTTCAATCTCTCTCTCTCTGTCTCTCTCTGTCTCTCTGTCTCTACTACACTTTATTTATATATAATAATTATTATTACTATCAATTAATTAATTAATTAATTAATTAATTAATTAATTAATTAATTAATTTTGTTAGTGTGAGGTTTGTATAGGAGATTGCTCCTCTAGTTTCAAAGATGGACGAGGAAAGCCAAATGGACTTTGGCGTTATAAACGGGCTTTTTCAACAAGGTGAGAAAAACAAATTAATTAATTAATTAATTAAATTAATTTATTAAATTTAATAAATAAATTAAATAAATTAAATAAATTAAATAAATTAAATAAATTAAATATATAAATAAATCGTAAAGGAGTAGGCCTTGAGTGAATATACACCAGAGGATATAACGAGGATATAACATTATATGATACTCCATCTCTCTCTCTCTCTCTCTATATATATATATATATATATTTCTGTTTGTTTTGTTTAGTATATACATATATATATATATATATATATATATATATATATATATATATATATATATATATGTATCTATATATATGCACGTGTATATATATATATATATATATATATATATATATATATATATATATATATATATATCTTATATTTCTTCAAAATTATCTGAAGCATTTCCAAGCAAAACACACAAACACAATCTTGAAGACGCCTCACGCAGAGCCGCAGCTTGTTAATGCTGCTGCTGCTGCTGCTGCTGCTGTTGCTGCTGCTGCTGCTGCTGCTGCTGCTGCTGCTGCTGCTGCTGCTGCAGGGTTTATGGGTATGGGGGTGTGCTCAGAGGATGG
>OY986958.1:88997-96497 GCA_963920595.1 Eimeria praecox
AGACACAGGTAATAATAAATATATTATATATTATATTATATTATATTATATATATATATATATATATATATATATATATATTATATTATATATAATATATATATATTATATATTATATATTATATATTATATATTATATATTATATATTATATATTATATATTATATATTATATATTATATATTATATATTATATATTATATATTATATATTATATATTATATATTATATATTATATATTATATATTATATATTATATATTATATATTATATATTATATATTATATATTATATATTATATATTATATATTATATATTATATATTATATATTATATATTATATATTATATATTATATATTATATATTATATATTATATATTATATATTATATATTATATATTATATATTATATATTATATATTATATATTATATATTATATATTATATATTATATATTGTATATTATATATTATATATTATATATATAATTATTTACTTATTTATTTAAAATATTATTTATTTTCTCCAGTATGATTTACTTATATAATATTTATGTATTTACTATTTTTTTTATCTATTTCTATTATTATTTATTTAATTAATTAAAATATTATTTGTAATTTAAAATATTATTTGTTATTTATTTATTTTCGGCGATTCTATTAAAATTGTTTTTCTGATGGGCGAGACAAATAAAACAAATATATTTATAATATAAATTGCAGAATATATTTATATTTATAATATAAATTAAACAAATATATATAAATAAAAAATATAAATACAATAAGTATATTTAGATTAAATTTATAATAGAAGTATATATATATATATATATATATATATATATATAATATAAACAACTACATCTAACCTAAGCCTCTTCCCTAACTCCATCCTATGAAATTAAATAAAATTAAATACCTAAAATATAATTAATTACTATTTTAATATTAAATTAAATTAAATAAATATATTTATTTATTATCTTGAGCTCAGGTACAATCTCTCTCTTGCTGGGGTTAGCTGAAGCAGCCTTAGATTTATCGTCGTCAAACTCTGCAGATATTTATGTTAAACTTAGTAAAGTAAGACAAATAAATAAATAAATAAATATATAAATAAATATATAAATAAATAAATAAATAGATTAAATAAATAAATTATAAATTAAATAAATAAATGATATATTGAATAAACAAATAATGTATTAAATGCATAAATAATATATTAAAAAATATACATAATAATTAAATAAATAATAAATTAAATAAAGAACAAATTAGATAAATAAATAATATATTATATAAATAAATAATAAATCAAATAAACAATAAATTCTATAGATAAATAATAAATTAAATAGATAAATAATAAATTAAACATGTATGTATAAACATAACGGTGTTAGTAGATTATAGTAGAGGCAACAGCAGTTTGTATGTTTATTTGTATTTTGTATTTTGTATTAATTTGTTTTTATATTTTATTTATTTATTTATTTATTTATTTATTTATTTACTTATTTATTAATGGTTTTATGTATCTATGCATTTATTTATGTATTTATGTATTAATTAATTTGTGTTCAATTAATTAATTAATTAATTAATTAAATAATTAATTAATTGATTTATTTGTTTATTTATTTATTTATGTATTAATTAATTAATTAATTAATTTGTTTATTTATTTATGTATTTATGCATTAATTTTTTGTTTATCTATCTATGTATTAATTAATTGATCAATTAATTAATTTATTAATTAACTAATTTATTTATTTATTTATTTATTTGTTTGTTTATTTATTTATTTATTATTTAGTTAATTAATTAATTAATCAATTTATTTATTTATTTATTTATTTATTTATTTATTTATTTATTTATTATTTGATAATTTAATTAATTAATTAATTAATTAGTTTCGTTGTTTATTTATGTATTAATTAATTTATGTATTTATTTATGTATCTACGTATCTCTGCATTTATTTACCTATGTACTTCTCTATTTATTTATCTATTTATTTAATTTGTGTATTTATTAATTAACGTAATTTAATTTAATTTAATTTAATTAATTTAATTTAATTAATTTAATTTAATTTAATTTAATTTGATTTAATTTGATTTAATTTAATTTAATTTAATTAATTTAATTTAATTAATTTAATTTAATTTAATTTAATTTAATTCAATTAATTAAATTTAATTTAATTATTAAACCAGGAACAAACACGTTTTTCTCTCTCCCTGTAGAAGTTTTTATTTCTGCTCTTTCTATTTCTGCTGCTGCTGCTGCTGGTGCTGCTGCTTCTATTACCACTGCTGCTGCTGCTGTTGCTGCTGCTGCTGCTGCTGTTGCTGCTGCTGTTGCTACTGCTGCTGTTGCTGCTGCTGTTGCTGTTGCTGCTGCTGCTGTTGCTGCTGCTGCTGCTGTTGCTGCTGTTGCTGCTGCAGCTCTCAAGGGAGATAGATATGTGTCGTGTCTGTCTCGCTCAACTCTGTCATCTACGGGCTTCAGGTTTTCTCGACTCGAGTTTGTTATCTTCTTGTCTATTAAAAACTGCAGAGACAGCAGAGAATATCTGCTCTAAATCTATTTCTTTATTTGGCGTTGTTGGGATTAGTAGAGAATGTTTATTAGAAAAATATCTTAGAGACGCCAAAACTGCTGCGGTATACAGCAATACAAACATATAAACTTTCGTACTGTTTATATATATATATATATATATATATATATATATATATATATATATATATAAAATTAATAGTATTTATCCCTCTCTGTCTCTCTGTATCCCTCCCTCTCTCTCTCTTTCTCTCTCTCTCTCTCTCTCTCTCTCTCTCTCTCTCTCTATATATATATATATATATATATATATATATATATATATATATATATATATATATATAATTTTACTTTAGTTTATTTAACTATATTTTATTTTATTTTTATTTAATTTTATTCTATAGATTTAATCTCTATGAGCTTTCTTTTAATGCCTAAGGGAGGGGTTTGTTGACAGCAGCAGTAGACAACCCTAATATAATAAAATTATTAATTAATTAATTTATATAGATATATAATTTATTAAATAAATAATTTAAATTATAGAAAAATAAAAAAATAAAACAAATACATAAATGCTGCAGGAGTCAGCTCTCTGTATTTTCTCACTGTAGTTAATTACAAATTCTAACAAACAAACAAACAAACAAACAACACCTACAACCATCCTATAGAGTATTTTAAATATTAATTATAGCCTATATAATTAATACTATTATATATATATATATATATATATATATATATATATATATATATATATATATATATATATATATATATATAATTTCTCAATATGTTTATTAGAAGGCGACAAGCGAAGAGAAATTTGCAAAAAGGAAAAAAGTTTGATGTCCTCGCGATGGCGTTAAAGATATATATATATATATATATATATATATATATATATATGTATATATATATATATATATATATATATATATATAATATTTATAATAATTATTAATATATCTGTATATACATATACATTTATAATTTGGTATTACTATAAATGTATATATCCGTGTATAAAAAAACTTAAAACTCTACACAAAAAACCCTACACTAAATGCCTTAATATATATATATATATATATATATATATATATATATATATATATATATATATATATAGAGAGAGAGAGAGAGAGAGAGAGAGAGAGAGAGAGATGGATAGATAGATAGTTTTTTATTAGCAGCAATAAACTATATAAACAAACATTAATAATTAATAATTAATAATTAATAATTAATAATTAATAATTAATAATTAACATTAATTAATAATTAATAATTGTTTAATATTAATTATCAATTAATATTAATTATAAATTATTAGTAATTAATGAATATCAATAATTAATTATAAAGTATAAATTATAAATTATAATAAAATATTAATTAATAATTATACAATCAACACTTAATATTTAATCTAATCTACAACTTTCTACCAAAACCAAAATATTAAATAAATTAAATAATTAATTATTAGTAATAAACTCTCCCAAGATTAGAGGCGACGCCGCCGTGTCTCCTGCTAGTGGATGTGTTATGGTGTATATACACCGCAGAAATACAGAAGAAGGTAATCCCGTCAATAAAGAAGAAATGCGAGACAAATATGTTGAAAATGATGGAACCTGAAGAGAGGGAGAAAACAGTTAATTAGTATAAAATTATATATGTATATATATATATATATATATATATATATATATATATATATATATATATATATATATATATATATATATATTGTGTAAATTATTAAACATATATATATATATAGTATTGAAATTATAAAATCTAAATATATATTTTCTACATGTATAGTATTTAAATTATACAATATGAATATTATATGCATACAGTATTTAATGTATAAAATATAAGTATATATTTTATATAAGTAGCATTTAAATAATAAAATATAAAGCTGTACATTAAATATATATAGTTATTAAATAATAAAATATAAATATGTATTTTATATACATATTATATAAATAATATAAATATATATTCTAAATATATATTTGTATTATTTTATTGAAGTAGTAAAAACAACATGAAAGCGTTGACAAACAAAATACTAACAAACAATGAGAGATTCAGAGTAATAATAATAATAATTGTATTAATACTAATAATAATAATAATATTAATAATAATAATAATAATATTAATAATAATAATATTAATAATAATAACATTAATAATAATAATAATGTTATTACTAGACAGTAATAAAAAGAATAGAGAGAGAAATGCAAGAGTAAGAAAGAGAGGAAGAAAGATAGAAAAAAACAAACAAAAGCAGAAGATATAAAATTAAAATAATAAAATATATATATATACATACATGCATATATATATATATGCATGTATATATATATGCATGTATATATATATATATATTATTATTATTATTTTAATTTTATATCTTCTGCTTTTGTATACATTATATATACTATATATACTATATAAACGAAGCAAGCCAAAAATAATGAAACAAAGAAAGAGAGAAACAGCTATCATAATTATTTATAATAAACAAACAACAAGACGTATAAAACAAACAAACAAACAAACAAACAAACAAACAAACAAACAAACAAACAAACAAACAAACAAACAAACAAAATAACTAACTAACTAGCTAGCTAGCTAGCTAGCTAGCTAGCTAGCTATGTAGTTATTAGGGTATTTGTATTGAGGTGTACGTACGCCTGAGATAAAAAAATATATAATAAGCGTAGACAACACCAAACACAGTCTTTCGCCTCCGTAATTATTTCGGAGGAATTTTTTTATAAAACAATTCTCCCATAGATACGGTTCTAACGCCCTCCAGCCGCTGAAGAAGAGTAATATAATATATAATTATATTATAATTATTATTAATTATATTATTATATCATTATATTATTATAAAATTATATTGTTGCTGAATTATTTAGGTATTTAGGTATATAATTATATAATTATATAATTATATAATTGTATAATTATATAACTATATAATTATATAATTGTATAATAATATGATCATATAATTATATTATTTTATTATTATATTATTATATAATTACATAATTACATAATTGTATAATTATAAAATTATATAATTATATAATTATATAATTATATTATTACAGAATTATAAAACTGTACAATTATATTATATTATATTTAATTCTAATATTATAAAACATTTAATTATAATTATAATTATAATATAATGTTAGGTTATATAACGTAATACAATACGAGACAAAACATACAAGAAAATAAAATAATTAAATTAAATACAATAAAATATAATAAAATATAATAAAATGCGTATAAACAATTAAATTAAATACAATAAAATATAATAAAATATAATAAAATATCTATAAACAATTAAATTAAATACAATAAAATATAATAAAATATAATAAAATATCTATAAACAATTAAATTAAATAAATAAAATATAATAAAATATAATAAAATATCTATAAACAATTAAATTAAATACAATAAAATATAATAAAATATAATAAAATATCTATAAACAATTAAATTAAATACAATAAAATATAATAAAATATAATAAAATATCTATAAACAATTAAATTAAATAAATAAAATATAATAAAATATAATAAAATATCTATAAACAATTAAATTAAATACAATAAAATATAATAAAATATAATAAAATATCTATAAACAATTAAATTAAATACAATAAAATATAATAAAATATAATAAAATATCTATAAACAATTAAATTAAATACAATAAAATATAATAAAATATAATAAAATATGTATAAACAAATGTTTGTTTGATTAGAGTGTATGTGCATACGAAAGAAGATATGTGCAAAACACAACAAAACACAACAAAATAAATAAATAAAAACATAAATAAATAAACAAATAAATAAATAAATAAATAAATAACTAAAATAAATAAATAAATAAATAAATGTTTATTTAACTGTGTTCCTTATATTTAATTGTATTCTTTACATTTAATTATATACTATATATATATATATATACATATATATATATATATATATATATATATATATATATATATATTTCTCCATACAAAGAGCTGCCTATACACCTGAAAAGTATATCTTACTCGAGGGGAGGAAGAGGTAAGAGATTTAATACAAAAGACATAAATTGTAGAAATACAAAACTGAGGGGAGAGAAAACAAATATAAATTAAAAACAAATAAATAAATATAAATATAAATATAAATATAAATAAAAACAAAATAAAAATAAAAAAAAAATATAAAATAAAATAAAGCAAACACAAATACAAATACAAATACAAATACGAGCAAAAGATATAAATACAAATATATACAAATAAAAATATAAATAAAAAATAATTATATACAAATATAAATACAAATATATATAAATATAAATATAAATACAAATATATATAAATATAAATATAAATACAAATACAAAAACAACACATATAAAACAAAGAGATAAATATAAAACAGCGAGGAGAATATAAAGACAAACATAAAACAAACAAAGAAACATAAACAAACAGCAAATGTATTAAATCTACTACAAATATTTTATATTATGAAAATAAATATAAATATTTAAATATTAAATCTTATTTTTATGTTTATACTCGCATGTATATTATGGTGTACATACAGCAGATATATTTATAATATCGTCTTTTAAATTAGTATTTCTACGTTTTTAATTAATTTAATTAATTTAATTGTTTTAATTAATCTAACTAATTTAATTTAACTAATTAAATTAATTAATTTAATTAATATAATTAATATAATTAATTAATTAAATTAATTAAATTAATTAAATTAATTAAATTAATTAAATTAATCAAATTAATTAAAAAAGAGAGAATTGTAAGA
>OY986958.1:111497-113997 GCA_963920595.1 Eimeria praecox
ACGGGTTAGGGTTTCATGAGGGTTTAGGGTTTAGGGTTTAGGGTGTTCTTAGGGTTTAGGGTGTTCTTAGGGTTTAGGGTTTAGGGTTAAGGGGTTTTCTTAGGGTTTGGGGTTTATAGAGTGTAGGGTTTAGGGTTTAGGGTATAGGATTTATGTGTTTCTTAATGTTCCGGGTTTAGAGTATGTAGGGTCTAGGGTTTAGGGTTTAGGGTTTAGGGTTTTCTTAGGGTTTAGGGTTTAGGGTTTTCTTAGGGTTTAGGGTTTAGGGTTTAGGGTTTAGGGTTTAGGGTTAATATCGTACAATAGGTATTTCTATATACTCTGTCTCCATGGATTTATTATCTAATAATTTAACGAGATTAATATTATATACAGAAAATAACAAAGTACAATTACAATTTAAATTGGGGTAGTCTTCGCCTTCTCCCATAGAAACAAAACGCTTGAGTAGCTGCACATAAACCCTAAACCCTAAACCCTAAACCCTAAACCCTAAACCCTAGTTGTGGTTTCTAAATCGTCAAGACAAAGAAGGGTTTTCTCTTTAAGGAGGATGTAGGAAGTCAATGTATTTCTTAGGGTTTAGGGTTTAGGGTTTACGGTTTAGGGTTTAGGGTTTAGGGTTTAGGGTTTAGGGTTTAACATACCCTTCCATTGTTTAATATAAACCAATAAGGAGAGGAGACAGAAGATTTTTTTAGAGGAGACTCCCCGGGTTTGGGTATGGCCTCAAGGAGACAGAGCGAATCTACAAACAAATCTACGTTCTTCATCTTAGATGAAGGAACACCACAAGCAGCAGCAGCAGCAGCAGCAGATACTGGTGCTGCTGCTGCTGTTGTTGTTGTTGCTGCTGCTGCTGTTGCTGCTGTTGCTGCTGCTGCTTCTTCAGCTCTTAAACCATCATTGTTTGATATCTCGCCTCCCTCATCTCTAATAGAAAACAGGGGGGCCCCTGGGGGCCCCCTTAAGTATTTGCTGGCGATACGGTGTGCTACACAGTGGGTACTAGGGGCCCCCGGAGGGCCCCCCTCCCATCTACAGGGGGCCCCCAGGACAGGGGGGCCCCCCAGGACAGGGGGGCCCCCCAAGACAGAAGGGGTCCTCCTCTCCCCTACTAAGGGGGGTAGTAGGGGGCCCCCTGATACCCCTCTATATAAGAAAGCAGGAGGGGGCCCCCCCCTTGTCTTCATACAAATTCTCTCCTTATGGGGGCCCCCCATAGATAAACTATCAAAGGGGGGGCCCCCACAACAACGATGTTGCATGCAGAACGCTCGTAGGCTCAGAGAAATTAAAATAAATATAAACAAAATATATAAATATTGTAAACTCGTTAGATAATATAAGATGCGAAAGAGCCTTCTATGGGGGGCCCCCAGGGGCCCCCATAGAAAACCCTTAAGGGGGCCCCAAGGGGGCCCCCTTGGGGGGCCCCTGTTGTATCGATTGGACGGCATAGATAGTAAAGATCAAACACTCCATTAGAAATACAAAACTTGGGCTCATTAAACCTGCAGGATCCTCTACAGACCCTAAACCCTAAACCCTAAACCCTAAACCCTAAACCCTAAACCCTAAACCCTAGAAATTGAAGCCTCAACTTAAGGTCTTAAACATCTCATGAGGATTAACATAGATAGAAAGAAGAAGATTTAAATACTATAATTATTTTTATTTGGTTGTTTACAAACAACAAACAGAGAGAAGGAAGGAGGGGGGGGGGGGGGGGGGGAGGCTGTCCTTCTCTATTGGGGGCCCTCAAGCTTTGGGGAGGGGGCCCCCATATACTAAATAGTATTACCTGTGAGGCTTTTAAATGTTTTGTTTGTTAAATAAAAAGAAAATATATAAAATAAACAAATATATTTACAAAATACACTTAAAACATCTGTCGTTGGGTTTCATAAGAAGTATGGGGGGGGCCCCCAAAGGGAAGGGGGGGGCCCCCAAGGTATTCTGTCTGTTCTTATCGGTCCAACTGAAGTAAAATGGTGTTTATTTTGCTTTTATTTATATTATTTTATCAAAATAAACAATTTAATTATGTTTTTGTCTTTTTTCATCATATATATTGAGCTGTACATACACCCCAGATTCCCCTCCAGCCACCACCGCCACCGACCCGAACACGTAGGTGTATGTACACTCGAATACGAAAAACTCTACAGCGAGTTTGCTGTTATTATTTAAATTGTTTTTTCTTATATAATTAGATATTCTGACGGCAGACTCCTTACGGGGCGTCGGGGGGCTGCTGCTGCTGCTGCTGCTGCTGTTGATGCAGCAGCTCCAACAACTGCTGCTGCTGCTCTAATTGCTGCTGCTGCTGCTGCTGTTGCTGCTGCTGCTGCTGTGTCTGACAGCCAGTAGAAACAAATGCGAGGTGCTGCTGCTGCAGTACCCTCGACGCTCTGCACCTCCTCGCAGGGGTTTAGGGTTTAGGGTTTAGGGTTTAGGGTTTAGGGTTTAGGGTTTACGTGTTTGAGTCTTCCACACA
>OY986958.1:118997-123997 GCA_963920595.1 Eimeria praecox
GTTGGTGCTGCTGCTGCTGCTGTTGGTGCTGCTGCTGTTGGTGCTGCTGCTGTTGCTGGTGGTGCTGCTGCTGCTGTTGGTGCTGCTGCTGCTGCTGTTGGTGCTGCTGCTGTTGCTGGTGGTGCTGCTGCTGCTGTTGGTGCTGCTGCTGCTGTTGGTGCTGTTGCTGGTGGTGCTGCTGCTGCTGTTGGTGCTGCTGCTGTTGGTGGTGCTGCTGCTGTTGGTGCTGCTGCTGTTGGTGCTGCTGCTGTTGGTGCTGTTGCTTTTGCTGCTGGTGGTGCTTTTGTTGCTGCTGCTGCTGGTGATGCTGCTGCTGCTGCTGCTGTTTCTAATGCTGTTGCTGCTGCTCTTGGTGGTGGCGGTGGTGCTGCTGCTGTTGTTGCTGCTGTTGCTGCTGCTGCTGCTTCTGTTGCTGCTGTTGCTGCTGCTGCTGCTTCTGTTGCTGTTGCTGCTGCAGCACTCATTTGCTGCTGGCTTCGCGGTTGCTGCGTCTCCTTCTCCTCGCGCTGAAGCCTGCTTCAGCTGCTGCTGCTGTTGCTGCTGCTGCTGCTGCTACTGACGAGTTTGGTTTGTGTATTATGGTGGTGTGTGGGGCCCCACAGGACGCTATCAAGTTACTGCAGCAGCAGCTGCAGCAGCTTCAGGTGTCTGTACAGCAGAAAAGAAGGATGCATCAAGAGCTGCTGCAAACAATTATGGAAGCTCAACAACAAACACAAAATCTCTTTCGTTTATACCTCGAAGACCTAGAAACATACAGGTAGGGTTTAGGGTTTAGGGTTGAGAGGGTTGAGGGTTTAGGGTTGAGAGGCTTGAGCGTTGAGAGGGTTTAGGGTTGAGGGTTGAGAGGGTTTAGGGTTTAGGGTTTAGGGTTGAGAGGGTTGAGGGTTTAGGGTTTAGGGTTGAGAGGGTTTAGGGTTTAGGGTTGAGAGGGTTTAGGGTTTATGGGGTGGGGTATAGGGTTTCCAACTGATACTCTAGGGTTTGGGGTTTACGTAGCCTAGGGTTTAGGGTTTAACAGGGTTTAGGGTTTAAAGGGTTTACAGGGTTTAGGGTTTAAGAGGGTTTAGGGTTTACAGGGTGTATGGCTTAGGGTTTACAGGTTTTAGGGTTTAGGGTTTACATTGTTTAGTGCTTACAGGGTTTATTTAGGGTTTACAGGGTTTAGGGGTTAAAGGGTTTATAGTTTAGGGTTTAGGGTTTACAGAGTTTAGGGTTTAGGGTTTAGGGTTTACAGGGTTTACAGGGTTTAGGGTTTAGGGTTTACAGGGTTTAGGGTTTAGGGTCTAAAGGGTTTAGAGTTTACAGGGTTTAGGGTTTACAGGGTTTAGGGTTCACAGGCTTTAGGGTTTAGGGTCTAGGGTTTAGGGTCTAGGGTTTAGGGTTTAGGGTTTAGGGTTTAGGGTTTATTGTTTCTTACGTTCCAGACAGTCTCTGCCTCCCCCAGCGACTTTGAGGCAAAGCCTCACTAACTACGAAAGTGAAGCCCCACAAATACAGCAGCAGCAGCAGCAGCAGCAGCAGCAGCAGCAGCAGCAGCAGGCAGAGGAAGAACAACAGCAGAAGGGGGTCGGCCCCACACCTGCCGTGGAGTCGCTACATAAACAAACCCTCTCCTGTGGGGCCCCCAACTAGCTCTATAGCTTTAGGGTTTAGGGTTTAGGGTTTAGGGTTTAGGGTTTAGAGTCTGCTAGCTAGCAGCAATGTCAACTTGCTGCAGCAGCAGCAGCAGCAGCAGGAGGGGCCCCCAGAGTAGGGCCCCTTGGGTCTGCCTGTCTCTTCACCCCTTACAACATAAGCAAGCAGGGCCCCGTGGGGGGCCCCCCAGGGGGGCCCGCTGGCGGCCCCAGTGGGGGCCCCTCCCTTGGGGGACCCTGGGGGGCCCCTCCCCTTGGGGACCGTGGGGGGGCCCTCCCCTTGGGGACCCTGGGGGGCCCCTCTCTTAGGGGCCCTTGGGGGGCCCCTCTCCTAGGGGCCCGTGGGGGGCCCCTCTCTTAGGGGCCCTTGGGGGGCCCCTCTCTTAGGGGCCCTTGGGGGGCCCCTCTCTTTAGGGGCCCCAGGGAGTAAGGGTTTAAGGATTTGGGATTTAGGAAGAAAATTTAAATATTTTAATATTTTGACGTTTAGAGTTTTAGAATTGTTTTGTTTGTCGGCGTTAGGAGACTGCTGTCTCCTTCTATCTGTCTCCTTCTCTCTGTCTCCTTCTATCTGTCTCCTTCTCTCTGTCTCCTTCTATCTGTCTCCTTTTATCTGTCTCCTTCTCTCTGTCTCCTTCTCTCTGTCTCCTGTTGTCTGTCTCCTTTTATCTGTCTCCTTCTATCTGTCTCCCTCTCTCTGTCTCCTTCTCTCTGTCTCCTTCTCTCTGTCTCCTGTTGTCTGTCTCCTTTTATCTATCTCCTTCTATCTGTCTCCTTCTATCTGTCTCCCTCTCTCTGTCTCCTTCTCTCTGTCTCCTTCTCTCTGTCTCCTTTTATCTGTCTCCTTGCGTCTGTCTCTTTATGTCTGTCTCCTTCTCTCTGTCTCCTTTTATCTGTCTCCTTTTATCTGTCTCCTTCTATCTGTCTCCTTCTCTCTGTCTCCTTCTCTCTGTCTCCTTTCTTTCTGTCTGTCTCCTTTCGTCTCTGTCTTTCTGTCTGTCTCCTCTCGTCTAAGCCTGTCCGTATCTCTCTGTCTCTTTCTGTCTGTCTCTTTCTGCCTGTCTCCTTCTGTCTGTCTCTTTCTGTCTCCTTCTTTCTGTCTCCTGTCTGTCTCTATCTGTCTGTCTCTCTCAATCTGTCTCCTTCTGTCTGTCTCTCTCAATCTGTCTCCTTCTGTCTGTCTCTATCTGTCTGTCTCCTTTTATCTGTCTCTTTCTGTCTGTCTCCCTCGGTCTGTCTCTTTCTGTCTCTATCTGTCTCCTTCTGTCTGTCTCTATCTGTCTGTCTCTTTCTGTCTGTCTCTTTCTGTCTGTCTCTTTCTGTCTGTCTCCTGTCTGTCTCTTTCCGTCTGTCTCCTTTTATATGTCTCTTCCTATCTGTCTCTTTCTCTTTATCTCTTTCTGTCTGTCTCCTTTTATCTGCCTCCTTCTATCTGTCTCCTGTTGTCTGTCTCCTTCTGTCTGTCTCCTTCTGTCTGTCTCTATCTGTCTGTCTCTCTCTATCTGTCTCTCTCTCTATCTGTCTCCTTCTGTGTGTCTGTATTTGTCTGTCTCCTTTTATCTGTCTCCTTTTGTCTGTCTCTCTATCTGTCTCCTGTCTGTCTCTATCTGTCTGTCTCTCTCTATCTGTCTCTATCTATCTGTCTCCTTCTGTGTGTCTGTATTTGTCTGTCTCCTTCTATCTGTCTCCTGTTGTCTGTCTCTTCTTGGTTTATCTTCTTCTTTCTTCTTCTTTATTTTATCTTCCGTTGAATATGAAGAAACTGCCTCTCTGTATTTCTCTCTACTTGTCTGTCTCTTCCTATCTCTGTTTGTTTTATTTGTCTCCTTCTGTCTCTGTTTGTTTTATTCGTCTCTGTCTCTGTCTCTGTCTCTGTCTCTGTTTGTTTTATTTGTCTGTCTCTGTCTCTGTCTCTGCCTCTGTTTGTTTTATTCGTCTCTGTCTCTGTCTCCGTCTCTGTTTGTTTTATTTGTTTTATTTGTCGCTGTCTCTGTCTCTGTTTCTGTTTTTATTTGTTTTATTTGTCTCTGTCTCTGTCTCTGTTTGTTTTATTTGTTTTATTTGTCTCTGTCTCCGTCTCTGTCTCTGTTTGTATTTGTTTTATTTGTCTCTCTCTCTCGCTGTCTCTTTCTGTCTCTGTTTGTGTGTCTGTCTCTGTCTCCTTATTATTCTATCTCTGTCTCTGTATTTATTTGTTTTATTTGTCTGTCTCTCTCTCTCTGTCTCTTTCTGTCTCTGTTTGTGTGTCTGTCTCTGTCTCTGTATTTATTTGTTTTATTTGTCTGTCTCTACTTTACTTTGTTTGTTTATTTCTGTCTCTGTTTCTATTTGTTTTATTTGTCTGTCTCTGTCTCTTCCTTTATTTATTTTATTTATTTTATTTGTCTCTGTCTTGTCTGTCTGTCTCTCTCTAACTGTCTCCTCTTAATCTGTCTCTGTTTGCTTTATTTCTTCGTCTCTGTCTCTGTTTATTTCTCTGTCTCTTCTTGCTTTATTTGATGTCTCTGTCTTGTCTGTCTGTCTCTGTCTCCTTTTATTTATTTAATATATCTGTCTCCCTCTCTATTTGTATATAATCTACCTGTCTCTGTCTCTGTCTCTGTCTCTCTCTGTTTGTATTTAGTTTATCTGTCTGTCTCTGTTTTTATTTATTTAATATATATATCTCTCTCTGCTTGTATCTAATCTATCTGTCTCTGTCTCTGTTTTTATTTATTTAATTTATCTGTCTCCCTGTCTATCTATTTAATATAACTGTCTCTCTGTTTGTATCTAATATGTCTGTCTCCGTCTCTGTCTCTGTCTCTGTCTCTGTTTTTATTTATTTTATTAATCTGTCTGTCTCTCTCTGTTTCTTTTTATTTATCTTTGTTTCTATTTTTAAATATTTCTATCATTTCTTTGTTTTCTCTGTCTCCTCCTCGTCCGCCTATCCCCTGTCTCCTCACAACCCCCAAACCCTAAACCCTAAACCCTAAACCCTAAACCCTAAACCCTAACCCCTTCCCTTCTCTTCTCCTTCTCTCGGGCTTCGGCATTTATTAGCTAAACAAATCTGCGACCGGCAGCAGAGAAAACATTATAGCTAGCTAGCTAGCCAGCTAGCTAGCCGAGTTGCTAGCTAGCTAGATAAATAGCTAGGTATATAGCTAGCCAGCTAGATAAATAGCTAGCTACCTAGCTAGCTAGCCAGCTAGCTAGCTAGTCGAGGTGGTAATTAGCTAGCTAGCCGAGTTGCTAGCTAGCTAGCTAAACAGCTAGCTAGCTAGCTATCCAGCTATCCAGCTAGCTAGCTAGCTAGCTAGCCAGCGAACTTGCCGAGCTTCGAACACCTTCTTCGGCCTGCCGCTTCTCACGGCGTCA
>OY986958.1:128997-136497 GCA_963920595.1 Eimeria praecox
CCCCCCCCATCATATTCTTGCTGCTGCTGCTGCTGCTGCTGCTGCTGTCTCTATCTCTTAACAGTCCACTCCTAGCCAAAGAGAAGTCTGCTTCTTCTCCCTGAGGGCTCTTCATCCCCCTCCCCCCTGCTGCTGCTGCTGCTGCTGCTCCTGCTGCTGCTCCTGCTGCTGCTGCTGCAGCAACAGGTTTCCTTATACCGCTACGAATTGTAGAAAAATCTGGTTCTTCCTCCTCCTTACGGGGGCCCCCGGGGGCCCCTGGGGCCCCCCCTTGGGGGCCCCCCCCTGGGGGGCCCCTACGTACATTAGCGAAAGATATTTCTTCTTCTGCTGGAGCGGGAGTAAACTTAGCCCCACGTGCTCCTTTGAAACTGATCTCGGGTTCTTCCTTCTATAAATAAAACAGAAGGAGACAGAGAGGAGATAGAGGAGATAGAAGAAGAGACAGAAGAAGAGATAGAAGAGATAGAGGAGATAGAGGAGACAGAAGAGACAGAGGAGACAGAGGAGATAGAAGAGATAGAGGAGAGAGAAGAGATAGAAGAGAGACAGGAGACAGGGGAGAGATAGAAGAAGAGATAGAAGAAGAGACAGAGGAGAGAGAAGAGAGAGAGGAGACAGAGGAGACAGGAGAGACACAGGAAAGAGAAGAAATAGAAGAGATAGAGGAGACAGAGGAGACAGAAGAGATAGAGGAGATAGAAGAGACAGATATATATATATATATATATATATATATATATATATATATATATATATATATATATATATATATATATCTTGTAGGAGGAGACAGAGGACAGCAGCAGCACCAGGAGACAAATAGCAGCAGCAGCAAAAGGAGACACCTAACAGCAGCAGCAACAGGAGACAAACAGCAGCAGCAGCAGCAGCAGCAGCAGCAAAAGGAGACAGCCAGCAGCAAGACAAACCTTCGGAGGCCTGCTGTCTCTCCTCCAATCTCCATCGCTGTCTCCGTCAGCATCTCTATCGGCCCAACGCCCCGAGTTACCTGATCTCAGGTGTACAGACACCTCAAACCCTAAACCATAAACCCTAAACCCTAAACCCTAGCTAGACCCTAAACCCTAAACCCTAGACCCGCAATGTTATAATAACATAGAAAGACTTGCACGCAAAGAGACAAAGAAACAGAGATTAAGAGACACCAGCCATACAAAAACCCTAAACCCTAAACCCTAAACCCTAGCTAGCCCCTAAACCCTAAACCCTAAACCCTAAACCCTAAACCCTGAATCAATGATAGAACAACACGAAGATAAATATACAGAGGAAGAGCAAACAAACAAAACACACAGAGAAATATACCTACAGATACCCTCAGCTCCAAACCCTAAACCCTAAACCCTAAACCCTAAACCCTAATGATGGCGTACCCTCCCTATCGAATCGGCTCCACTTCTTCTCCTTCTCTTCTTCTCTTTCATCTGCTGGCCTGTAAACATCCACCCCCAAACCCTAAACCCTAAACCCTAAACCCTAAACCCTAGTTAGCCCCAAACCCCAAACCCTAAACCCTAAACCCTAAACCACTACCCGCATTTACTACCACCCATCAAGCCTCTCGCTCTATCCCCATCCTTCAGGGGCCCCCAGGGGGCCCCCCAGGGCCCCTACGTCATGAAACCCTCTACAGTGGGGGCCCCCCTAGGGCCCCCTATGCTGGGGGCCCCCAGGGGGCCCCCTGGGGGCCCCCCGGGGGCCCCCCAGACCCCCAGGGGCCCCCATCAGCCAAAGTGGAAGGAGAGGGTGCTGGTAAGAAACTGAAGGGGGCCCCCTTGGGGGCCCCTGATGTCTATATAAGATATAAGGGTATAGAGGGGGGCCCCCAATAGGGTACAGACAATGAGAGACAATAAAATATATATATAAGAGGGAGAACGAGTTGCCCCGCAGGGGAGAGAGAGAGAGAATGGTTGGGGGCCCTAAAGTATAATAAGGGGGGGCCCTGAATCTGTCTATATATTTGCGTCTGTTTATAAAATAAAAATATAAAACAAAACAATCAAAGAGCTGTATACATACCTTGGAGCATCAGGGAGAATAGCTCCTGTATTGTACTCTCTTTGGAGGTCCCTGAGGTTAACCCTCGTGCCCTTGCTTTTCGGCGCCATTGTTAGGGTTTAGGGTTTAGGGTTTAGGGTTTAGGGTTTAGGGTTTGGAGTAAAAAGAAGACAGACAGCGTTTAACTAGAAACAATAAAACCCTCTACACCCTCAATGCAGATACATCCGCTCTTGCTGCTGTGGCAGCAGCCATCGCTGCTGTAGCAACCAGAACTGCTGCTGCAGCCGCAGCTGCAGCAGCAGCAGCAGCAGCAGCAGCAGCAGCAGCAGCAGCAGCAGCAGCAGCAGCAGCAGGAGCTACAGGTACAGCTCCAGTATGATTGTAATGCTGTCTGTGGGGTTCTTCTCTTGTTAATTAATATATTTTTAGATTTATTTTAATATAATATAATAATAAACATAATATAAACATAAAATATTGGGGTTTGAGGTTCCTCTTCTAGCAGCAGCAGTTTGGTTATGGCTGACAAGCGAGGGTCTGTTTCTCTGTTGTACTTATTTGTTTTATTTTTTTATTTATTTAAATAAATTTAAATTATTTTATTAATTATATATCAAATAATTAATTTATTTATATAAAATAATATATTTAAATCCTACAAACTCTTAATCTATTAACCCTCAGCATATCGCTATCTAGCACCCGCGCGGTGTATATATATATATAGCGCGAGCTGTACGTACACCCCAAACCTGAGGAGACAGACCGACATTTTGTCTCTTCTTTCTTTACAATACCTGCAGACATTAACAGAAAACATAGCTAGACACAGGCAGAGACAGACCCACAAACCCTCCCCCCAGTCTAGAGACCCTAAGGGAGGGGATAGAGATGAAGCGAGTTGGCAGGGCGGGAAGGGGGGGGGGGGGGGGGGGGGTGGCCTCAGTGTACGTAATATTCGTAGCTATCCTTACATTCAAGCTGTTTAAGGGCCCCCTCCTCCTCTCCTCACAGATGTTTACAACTTGTCTACAATGATACTATCTGCACACGAGCGGGCTTCGGCTGTCCATACACCTGAGGCTCCCTTAGTGCATCACACCCAGCCCCCCCCTCCTCCTCTTCTAGTAGTTTGTTATACAGGTCTATGAGTATTTAAACTCAGACAGTCTGCGATTAAAAATATAAACTGTCAGATGATTGGGGGGGAGAAGGAGGCCCGTTTCTTATGGATTCTGAGGCTGCTGCTGCTAACGAGGGGCCCCACGTACACCCCAGGGCTCTCCTGTTCGGGTGAAGGGGGTAGAGGCTAGCAGCGTTGTCTATCCCCACAGCTAGGCTTCCTGGTGTATAGAGCTAATTAGAGGCGAAGGCCTCCTCCTCCATCAAAGGCTCAACAACCTCCAGATATTCTTCTGAAGATACTCTTATCAAATCTTCTATCTTTCTCTCCTCTTGCTTGATGATTTGATTTGTAAACATCTTCTCTCAACGAAAAGTAGACATACAATAACTTGTTTCATTTAATTGAAACTGTCGGAGTATTACGATAAAATATAGCTTCATAGTAAATACAATTAAGAAGAAGCCATCCCTATCTTTGTTGACTATCCACATATGACAGACTCGCCGAGCCAACGTTGTTGAGGCAGTTAAGGAGTTTCTAGCGTCTCTGATGTTTTACTAACTTCTACAAATTGAACCTCAAGAGCTATAGTTGCTGCTGCTGGCGTCTTCTGTATTAGAAGGGAGGGCAATACAATCAATAATATATCTAAGGAAGACTACCTCTTTAGATGAGCATATCCGTGCTAAGCAGGCGCTGTGGTGTAGATTTATTCCTATGTCGGCATTGGGATAGGGCTGCTCAGAAGTAAGGAGACTTGATAAACACGCAATAGACCCTAAAACAATAAAGCAATAAACAATAAACAATAAAACAATAGACAGTAAACAATAAATATACAACAAATTATAAACCCTAAATAAACAACAAACAATAAACAATAAATAAACAATAAACTGAACAAAGGAGACGATTAGATAGATTGTTGCATCGATAAAGTATCAGTCCTTGGTTAACAGATATCTAACGACGGCCCCGCAGATTTTATATTTGTGTATCTGCAGAATACTTAACACTAAAGAGCGGGAAGGCCCACTTCCACCGTCTTACCCGAGTAAGAAGAGAAAGACTTTATAAACAGCCCAGGTACATATATATATATATATATATATATATATATATATATATATATATATATATTCTATATGTATATATACATACATATAGATGTTGAGGCTCCTAAACCGTTCTCGCCTGCAAACAAGCAAAAGCGCGAGAACAGACAGCAGACTGAGGATCCGCCGCTTTGAAGGATAGATGGCCAAATGCGGGGCGAAGGTGTTTGAATATCACCAAGCAATATCCTAAAATTTAATTATGGGGGCGTATGAAAGAAGTAGTCAGAGGAAATATTCAAATATTTTAATAATGAAATCAGAGGAACCAACGATACGAGCAGATAAAAAAAATCTGGGGAATGTCTTCTCCTCACGGAGCTGAGACGAGATCGAAAGGGGTTACATCTGCAGCAGCCGATTCGCTTCTCTTCAAGTGTATGGCCATCAAATTAATTTTGGATGGCTAAGAGCGGATAGTTGTATTTGATATAGGCTGCTATGTTGATCTTGCCTCATATTGCCTCATAGGCAGCTAACACGTTTAGAGACAATCCCGCGATTGTAAAAAAAAGGGGAGGAGGGGAATGGGGCTGCATGCGCGTTGGCGAAAAGGCACTCAACAAGATCACGGGCAAGCTGAAGATGCATACACCTGGGTTCGATCAGACACCTGAACGTCTGCGGGCTGATGCATACACCTGGGTTCGATCAGACACCTGAACATCTGCGGGCTTTCGCAGTCTACCCCTTCTCCAACTACGCTGGCTCGCTGACTTGCTGACTCGTTTACACACTTCAGCACATGAGATTCCCTTCCATATCTGCACTCAAACCCCGAAGCACTTGTGTGTCTTCATGTATATGCGGAGCTTCAGCAACAGAATGATTACGACTTCTTCGGTCTAATCAGTCAAGACCCCCTCATTGTGTCCGTAGGTAGCGTGCGTGGACTCAGCCGTAATGTTTATTTGCAGGTACAGCCCCCGCTTCGTGCACTGTAAGTGTAACAGGAGAGGAAATGTCTCTTAAGGGTGAAGAAGTCTTTGTTTTATTTTGTTTTCTCGAAACAAACTCGACAACTCGATTGTATTATGATCGCTTGTGCGAAGCAATTCCTCAGGAGCATCTATGCATCCTCCTCCATACAACGGAGGCGAATAAACCATTAAACTATCAAAGTGCAGCGTAACCTGGGGGCCTTATAAGTTTTTTCCTGTAGTTTCTCATCATTAACAGGTTTATATGGGCCCATATATTTATATCTACGGGACTAACTATCTTTCCCCTCTGAGCTAAACCACTCCCTCTTCACCTATGCATGCCTCGGAGGGGCAGCCAGAAGTACTTTCATTTTTTCTTCGTATTCTGGCGGTGGCTCCTCTTGTAGGGCCCCCTTAGGTCCCTGGCGCATGCACACATTGTTACTAGTAAGGGGCGGTTAAGAGCAGTGTTCGCCTTCCTTTCACTGTACGCACTTAGAAGGGGCTTCTAACCCGCGAACAAGATACACATACTGCTACAGTGAGGACTTGCTCCTTCAATGAAAGAAAATGCCGCTGAGACTTAGAGGAAATTACAACAGATGGCCTCCTCACAAATCTTCAGCAGCCACTGCAGCAAACAGGCCTGGAGATAGTCTGAGAGAGCTTGCAGTTCTGTCTCTATCTCCTCCAGATCTGTTCTCTCCTGTCCCTTGCAGCTTCTTCGGAAGGGGAAGAGACATTGCTGAAGCTTCGATTTTGCGTATAGCTCACGCTGTGCTCCAGGTATCAAGCACGGATGCTAAGAGCAGGGGGCTGCAGAGCTTCCGCAAGCCACATATGTTGTCTTGATTGTAAATATATTAATTATCCGACTCAACTCTAGCAACAACACAATCGATCAAGTTTGTTCAAACAATAAACACCGAGACAGCACACAGCCAAGGACCCCGTATCGTATACCTCCGCTTGTTAACAGAAATCAATTACTTCTGCTCCGTTAAAAAAAATACTCCTCTAGTCTGTTGGCTGCTGTTGTAGCAGGACTTTGAAAGAGAAGCAAACTTTGGCCTTCTGTGTGTCTGTTGCTCGCCAGCGTACTGAGGGTCTCTTCTCTGTGGTGATGAAGCACAGCAAATGTTTATCCGTGTTGCCTTCACTTGTTCGGCTTTGTATTTTTTCTGCTACATCTTTCTACAGCTTTCTGTCCCCAAATTTCTCTGATACAGAAGCAGAAGGATGAGGGGAGTGTTAAGCTTCATGCGCAAATGAAAGAGACAGGGAACAATTGTCTCCTTCCTTGTCGTAAGAAAAGGAGACAAAGAGTGCTGTACTTGGATTTGTTGATTCTTCTTAAGATAACTTCTCTGCTTCACATCATCTTATTCGCTTGTTTACTGGTGGCCGTGTCAGTATGGCCGCCCCTACAACAAACAACACAAAAACCTCTCCTGCTTTACTCCTTTACTGTGAACCCTCCACTTGCAGGAAAAGCCACTATCTCTCCCTCCATCTGGGGTTAGTATGGAAGATATATTTTAACAATTCGAGTGTATGGGGCTTATGAAATCTGCACTCCCCTGCTGTTGGCGGGGGGGGAGCCACAGCCACAAAATGAAGACTGAGAGAGACAGAAAAAAAAGGAAGGAAAAGAAGTTGTATACAAGAAAGAGACAGAGAATCACCGAAATCATCTTAAGAACAAACAATAAATATAAGTACAGAACTGTTTGTCTCCTTTTCATACGACAAGGAGACAACTGTTCCCTGTCTCTTTCATCTGCAAATGAAGCTTAACACTCCCCTCATCCTCCTGCCCTCTGTATTACGTTAGTATTACTTGCTACAGCGCATAGAAGACAACAGGCAGGATACGTATACCTGGGGTGTATGCATGAGGTGTACATACACCCCAGGTATACTGTATCGAAGAGCCCCTGGTGTCTGGCGAGAACCTGTGGAGTCTTATGGAGGAGATGTAGACAGACGAGGAGAGGCAAACGATTATTAGTCGTATCAGCTTTCCTCTTTCTGTCTCCTCTCTTTTATTTCTCTGTCTCCTTTTGTCTCCTTTCAGACTTCTGAGCAATGCAGCAAGGGATCTACAGGAGGAGACACCAAGCCCCTCTTTCGCTAGTGTGTTCGGGTTGCTTCCCCACACATCAACCCCCTTCAAAACACATTTTGTGAGGAGACAATACAGGAAGAAGGCCTAGTACAACTACATCAACCTGCATCTATCCCTTTTCTACAAGTATACGCGGAGGAGACAGCGTTATGATCTAAGTGTGTTGTATACGGAAGGTGC
>OY986958.1:141497-146497 GCA_963920595.1 Eimeria praecox
CTCAGTCTGGCCGCAGCAGCAGCAGCAGCGCGGAATAGCTGATGCAGATAGCTGCCGTTTCATAACATCACAAGGAGACAGGAGACGATCCTCTTCTCTTACAGCAGAGCAGCAGCAGTACTACTACCTACAGCAGCAGCAGCAGCAGCAGCAGCAGCAGCAACAGCTGCTTCAACAGCAGCAGCAGCAACAACTACTACTTCAGCAGCAGCAGCAGCAGCAGCAGCAGCAATATCTACAGGACTTGTGTCCGGCGCAAGCTGGTGGGGGCGTATCTATCAAAGGCAGCCTCCCCGCAGCAGCAACAGCAGCAGGTGCAGGTGCAGGTGCAGCAGGTGCAGCAGCAGCAGGAGCAGCAGCAGGAGCAGCAGGAGCAGCAGCAGCAGCAGCAGCAGCAAAGCCGCAGCTCAACTCGTCAAAGCATCATGGCCTGCTGTATATCAGCCACAGATTGCTGCATCCCATGGACCGATCAGGGAGCAGCAGCAAACGCCTGCAGCAGCAGCAGCAGCAGCAGCAACAACAGCAACAGCAACTGCTGCAGGTGCAGCAGCAACAACAGATGTTGCTTCAACAGCAGCAGCAGCACCATCACCACCATTATCAGCAACAGCAGCAGCAGCAGCAGCAGCAGCAGCAGCATGGGGTGTCTTCTGACCCCCCAAGTTTACTGAGGAGGGGAGGAAGTTTTGCTGCTGCGTGTCTGTCAGGAGGCTCGCTGCTGCGTTCAGGTTCGTCCTTGCAGCAGCAGCAGGTGCAGCAGCAGCAGCAGCAGGTGCAGCAGCAGGTGCAGCAGCAGGAGCATCAGGTGCAGCAGCAGGAACAGGACCAGCAGCAGCAGCAGCAGCAGCAGAAATGTCTGTCAGATTATCCTTATCAACCTCATTCTCTCCATCCTCTGCAGCAGCAACAGCAGCAGCAGCAGCAGCAACAGCAGCAGCAGCAGCAGCAGCAGCAATTGCAGCAGCATCCTAAGCCTCCTGCTTCCCTAACACCTCATCCCATACCATCCATACACTCTCTTCAACAGCAACAGCAGCAACAGCAGCAGCAGCTACAGCAGCTACAGCTGCTGCAGCAGCAACAGCAGCAGCAGCAGCAGCAGCAGCAGCAGGTAATACCTGAGTATGATATAAGATTTGGTAGTTTGCTCGTAAGATTAATTAAAAAACTCAGTGCTAAGTGCCACTGTCAGTTTGATGTGTGGGAGGCTGAGGCTGTAGGGGTAGTAGACCCTGAAGCAGCAGCAGCAGCAGCAGCAGCAGCAGCAGGAGGAGCAGCAGGAGGAGGAGACGGCGGCGATGGTTTTTTATATGGGGAAGAAGCCTATCACTCTTCTTCTTCAGCAGCAGGAGCAGGAGCAGCAGGAGCAGCAGCAGCAGCAGCAAGAACAGCAGCAGCAACGAACGCGCTCGCAGCAGCAGCACAAGATGAAGCAGCAATATTAGATGAGGGAGATAAGTTAGGGGCCTTGCATATGATTCTACTCGGCCCGTATAAACGGTTTGCTATAAAATTATTAGAATTAGATAAAACAGACGAAGGGAAGATAAAATATAAATTACATAGTGTTTTAAAAGAGGGATATCAATTAAGAGATATGTGCTGTCAGTTGTGGGGTGAGAGAGCAGCAGCAGCAGCAGCAGCAGCAGCAGCATCATCATCATCATCATCATCAGACTGTAATAAAAATAATCGTTTAAGTTTAGAAGAAGAGAGGTTGCTGCTGCAGCTACAGTCAGACCCCCCTCCCCATCACCCTGAGTTGCTGCTGCGGGCCCTCCAGCAATTAAATCCCTATTTAATACCTGTCAGTAAAGGTTTATCTATACCTAGATATCTATGGTCTGCTAGGGGTTTAACTATACAAGGGAATAGGGTTTTAGGGGTAGCTATGGAGAGGATAGAAGCAAAGACATTAAGCCAACTACTCCAACAAATCAAATATCCTATAAAAATATCTACAGCATTATTAATATTAGAGATATGTATTAAATTTGTAAACAGTCAAAAACATTTATTACAATCTACAATTAAAAGACCTATTATCAATTGGGATACAAAACCAGGAAATGTTTTAGTTGAATTTATTAAAACTTCTTCTTCTCTTCATTGTCTTCGTTGTGTTATTATTGATTTGGGGGATGCTCTACCAGGTCCTTCTTTCTTCTTCCCTACGAAGCATCAACCTAATAACAACAATAATAATAATAATAATAATAATAATAATATATATAATAGAACTCCTTCGTATGTTATATGCACGAAAGGAAGCTGTAGTCCTGAGTGCGCTATACTTGTCTTTCTTCTTGCTAGCAGCAGCAAAAGCGAAGGATTTAGAAAAACATGGTATGGGGACACAGACATTAAAGCATTAATACAAGCAAAGAAAAGTAGATTAGTTTTAAGGTGGGGGAGGCTACAACAAGAAGGAATACTAAGGAGAATCGTACCACAGCAGCAGCAACAGCAGCAACAGCAGCAGCAGCAGCAGCAGCAAGGACAGCAGCAGCAGGGAGCTGGTTTGAATTCGACACCTCAAACTGCAGCAGCAACAGCAACAGCAACAGCAACAGCAGCAGCAACAGCAGCAGCAACAGCAGCAGCAGCAGGTGCAGGAGCAACCCCAGCACCTGCAGCAGCGCCATCAACACCAGCAGCACCAGCAGCAGCAGCAGCAGCAGCAGGAGGAGGAGGAGGCAGCAGCAGCAGTCATAAGAGCAGCAGCTGCGAGAAGGGATACTGGGAGGTGTGCTTCTCTGAGGGTACAGTTGTTTTTTCTACAGCTCTTGTACTCGCTCAGTTATTAGGGGGCCCTAATCTATTACAACTAGCAGGTAAGGATGAAGTGTTAGTATTAGATTTATTATGTGAGTGGGGATTTGAAGAAAGTTTAAATATATTAACTAAAACAAATAATGTGGGGCCACACAGTCTCCTACCACGGTGTGGAGTATTTGCTAGCGAGCCGTGGCTATCTCTTATCAAACATATGTTAGAACATACACTAGCATTCTGTCCTACAGATAGATGGAGTTTAGAGACATTAGAAAATTATTTAATTAGTTTATATCAAAATTTTAAGGATTATGTTATCAAACAAAAACAAAATATACAACAAGATAAACATACAGATCAGCATCATTCTAATCATAATTTTATTTATAATCATAATAAAAAAAATAATTATTATAAAAAATATACACAATCGAACAGTAATCAAAATATTACACGCACGTAAATATATATATATATATATATATATATATATATATATATATATATATATATATATATATATATATATATATGTATATATATAAACGTATTGGTTATGTTATTTATATTATTTATATTACTTATATTATTTATACTATTTGTATTATTTATATTTTTATGTTATTTATTTTATCTATATTATTTATTTTATTTATATTATTTATATTACATATATTATTTATGTTATTTATATTATTTGTATTAATTATATTATTTATATTGTTTATATTATTTGTATTATTTATATTATTTATATTATTTATATTATTTATATAAGGTATATAATTACAAATATATATAATTTAGGTGATTTATATAGTTTATATAATTTATATAATTTATATAATTTATATAATTTATATAAATTATACAACTTATGTAATTTACATAGCTAACATAATTAATATAATTAATATAATTGATATAATTAATATAATTAATATAATTAATAAAATTAATGTAATTAATATAATTAATATAATTAATGTAATTAATATAATTAATATAATTAATATAATTAATATAATTATTATAACTATTATAAGTATTATAATTAATATAATTAATATACTGAATATAACTGGCATAATTAATATAATTAATATAATTAATATAATTAACATAATTAATATACTTAATATACTTAATATAACTAATATAATCAATATAATTAATACATTTAATAAAACTAATATAATTAATATAATTAATATAATTAATATAATTAATATAATTAACATAATTAATATAAAGTAAACATAAAGTACATATAAATAAATAAGTATAAAAACCTACTTGTTTGTCTTTCTCTGTTCTTTAAATATATTTGTAATATGTAGAAAAGAAAAACAAAGACAAACAAACAAAGACAAACAAATTAAAAAATAAATAAACAAATTAAAAAACAAATTAAAACCAAATTATAAAATAAATGAAAAAAACAAATAAAAAAATAAATTAAAAAAACAAATAAAATAAATAAATTAAAAAAAAAATTACAAAGAAAAGTTAAAAAGAAAAAAACAAAAAAAAAGCAAAAAAAACAAAAAGAGACAAAACAAACAAAACAAATTAATAAAACAAACTAAATAAATAAAATAAATAAAATAAATAAAATAAACAAAATAAATAAAATAAATAAAATAAATAAAATAAATAAAATAAATAAAATAAATAAAATAAACAAATAAAACAAACCCAAATAATGAAGTAAATAAAATAATTAAATAAATACATTAAAAAAACAAAATAAATAAAATAAATAAGGCAAACAAAATAAATAAATAAACAAAATAAATAAAATAAATAAAAAATAAAATAAATAAAACAAATAAAACAAACAAAATACATAAAATAAACAAAATAAATAAAATAAATAAAACAAAATGAAGAAAATAAGTAAAACAAACAAAATTAATAAAAGAACAAATAAGACAAACAAAATAAACAAAATAAATAAAATAAATAAAATAAACAAAACAAATAAAATAAATAAAATAAATAAAATAAATAAATCCTTCGACAAGAAATTCGAGGAGGAAGAAAAGAAGAAAAATGTTGAGGAGAATCGAAAAGCATCATCTGTCTCCTTCTATCTTTTTTCTGTCTCCTTCTATCCTTTTTCTGTCCCCTTCTATCTTTTTTCTGTCTCCTTCTGTCTCCCTTCTGCCTCGTGTCTCCTTCTGTCTCCTTTTATCTTTTCTCTGTCTCCTTCTGTCTCC
>OY986958.1:161497-163997 GCA_963920595.1 Eimeria praecox
TCACCCCACACCAGCAGCAGCAGCAGCAGCAGCAGCAGCGGCAGCAGCAGCAGCAGCAGCAGGAACAGGAGGGAGAGGAGGATTTAGATGCGGATCTGTATACAGATATAACTTACGTAGAAGAAATAAACCCTACAACATACGATACAATTATTAAAGAGAGAGATTGCCTCCTTCTTGTTGTTGTTTATAATCCTCGGTGTTATCCGTGTAGAACATTTAAAATGGAGTTCGCTACTGCCGCACAGAAATTATTTAATGTTGTACCTGTAAGATATGGGGGGGGTAGGGTTTAGGGTTTAGGGTTTAGAGGGCTGAGAGGGTTGAGAGGGTTTAGAGGGTTTGGGGGTTGGGGGTTGGGAATGTTAGGGTTTAGGGTTTGGGAGGATTAGGGTTTATGGGGTTTATAGGGTTTATAGGGTTTATAGGGTTTAGGGTTTATAGAGTTTAGGGGTATTAGGGTTTGGGGTTTAGGGTTTAGCGTTCTTACGATTCATAGCGTTCTTAGGGCTCTTAGGGTTTAGGGTCTAGGGTTTAGGGTCTAGGGTCTAGGGTTTAGGTTCTAGGGTCTAGGGTTTAGGGTCTAGGGTTTCGGGTTTAGGGTCTAGGGTTTCGGGTTCAGGGTCTAGGGTTTAGGGTTTAGGGTCTAGGGTCTAGGGTTTACGGTCTAGCGTCTAGGGTTTAGGGTCTAGGGTTTAGGGTTTAGGATCTAGGGTTTAGGGTTTAGGGTTTAGGGTTTAGGGTTTATGGTTTCAAATATTTGTTGTGTCTGTACAGTTTGCTGCCATCAATTGCCGTCGTCATCGTAATTTGAGTTTATGTCGAAGTAGTAAGAAATATCCTTCTGTCTTCTACTTCGGAGAAGATAAGAAGAAACAGCCTGTCCTATATACGGGACGCAGGTACTTAAACCCTAATTAAACCCTAATTAAACCCTAACTAAACCCTAGATAAACCCTAGATAAACCCTACTTAAACCCTAGATATAGTCTAGATAAACCCTAGATAAAGTCTAGGTATAGTCTAGATAATATGCCCTAGATAAACCCTAATTAAACCCTACATAAACCCTACATAAACCCTACATAAACCCTAGACAAACCCTAGATAAACCCTAGATAAACCCTACATAAACCCTACATAAACCCTAATATTTGTTTTGGTGGATTATGATTATGTTTTATTTTAAAAATGTTTTCTATGGGGGTTAATATTATATATATTTTGTTTTATTTTCTAATTTAATTTATTAAAACCCTAAACCCTAAACCCTAGTTAAACCCTAAACCCTAGATAAACCCTAAACCCTAAATTATAGGATTTAGGGATGCATACAACGCATACATACATACAGATCAAACCCTAAACCCTAGACATTTTCTAAACCTTTCTCCCCTTGATATTCGAGCTTACGACGCACACCCAGCCTCTAGGGTTTAGGGTTTAGGGTTTAGGGTTTAGGGTTTAGGGTTTAGGGTTTGTGACGCAGGAAATTCGAAGACATTCTCGCGTTTATTAGTGAGAAGGTTTCTAAATATCATACAGAAATAACTTTAGATAATATAGAGGAATGGCTTACTACGAACACACACAAAGCAAAGGTAAGAGGGGTTAGGGTTTAGGGTTTAGGGTTTAGGGTTTTGAGTTTCTTATGGTTTAGGGTTTAGGGTATAGGGTTTAGGGTTTTGAGTTTCGTATGGTTTAGGGTTTAGGGTTTAGGGTTTTGAGTTTCGTATGGTTTAGGGTTTAGGGTTCAGGGTTTAGGGTTTTGAGTGTCTTAGGGTTTAGGGTTTGGGGTTTAGGGTTTAGGGTTTAGGGTTTTGAGTGTCTTAGGGTTTAGGGTTTAGGGTTTAGGGTTTAGGGTTTAGGGTTTTGAGTTTCCTGTGGTTTGTAATAATTGTTTATGATTGTTTATAAAGATTGTTTGTATTATTTTTTATTCTTCGTAATTATTTATTATAATAATTTATTATAATTATATACTATACTTATATATTATATATATAATATATATATTATATTATATATTATATTATATATTATATATATAATATATATATTATATATATATATTAAAAATATATATATATATATAAAATATTATATATAATATATATATTATATATTATATTATATAATATAATATAATATTAAACTAAATTAGATATTATTGTATTGTATTTACTTGTATTTAGGTTTTATTATTTGCTAGACGGCGTCCTGCTCCTCCTGAGTGGTGTGTAGGCTCATTATATTTTAGAGGGAATCTACAGATAGGGATTGTATATCCTTCTGAGCGTGATTTACTAGATTTGTATTTTAAATCTTCTACTGAATATAATCTATTTAATTCGAATGTATATATACAATCAAACACGCTATTATATTTATTGGATATTGATACTTTGAGAGGAGAGACGAAAGATTTACGAGGCGTAGAACCCCAAAAATTTATATCTATCCTTGCCAATATTGCTAACCAGGTAAACATACACTCGAT
>OY986958.1:188997-198125 GCA_963920595.1 Eimeria praecox
ATTTTTTAATATTATATTATATATATATATTATTATACGAGTCTAAATGGTATAAATATGTTTGTATATTTCATAAATTTTCTACAAAAACAACAAACAGAAAACCTCAGATCACGAACTCACCGAGCAGCAGCAACAGCAGCCCTCGAGCCGCCGCTAGTCGTCGGCGCTGCAGCAGCATTCCATCGTATAAAATAGGATTTTATATCATTTAAATATTATTTACTTTGTTTTATTATCTTAATTTACATTTAAAAAAGTTAAAATAGAGCATAGAGGTCATAAAAAAAGTAAGAAAGTACCTTCATAGCCATATATCAACTTTGAGTTTTCTCCAATGTCAACATAGAAAATTGAGGCGTATACTATGTATGTCTATTCTTACAAAAACAAAATAAATATAAATATAAATATAAATATAAATATAAATATAAATATAAATATAAATATAAAAAATAAAAATAAAATTAAAAATAATTTCGTAGATATAAATTGATTTCGAAAGTTTAAATCTTTCATATATATATATATATATATATATATATATATATATATATATATATATATATATATATATATATATATATATATATATATATATATATATATATATATATATATATATATATGTGTGTTCATACAAAATATTTTACGTTGAAATTCGTTGAAGACTTTGGAGTGTACGTACACCGTATACTTGAATTCTTTGATTTCTTTTCATTTCATTAATAATGTTTGAAATTATTAAATTATTAAATTATTTTGTTTGAAATTAAATAAACAAATCCTTTATATTCTTTTTTTCTTTTTTTTTATGTTTTCTATCTCTCAGTTGTTAAGTTAAGATGTTGCTTACCGCATATAAAATAAAAACATGAATATATATAGTTTTTATAATTTCATATATTTAAATCAATACTTATTCTTACTATTCTTTTTGTTGTTTTCTTTGGTTTCTTCTACACAATCAAGTTACTACAATTACTTTATACTTCTCCTTTAATTTAAAACAATCATAAAAACTTTGATTTTGTTATTTGTTTGTTTTTTTTCATATTTTTTCAAAACGTAAAAACAAAATAAATTTGAATTTCTGTTGTAGGAATATGAAAATTGAATATTCATTCGTGTTTTATGTTTTATTTCTTTTAATTCTTAAATAATACAACTAAATAAATAATATAACTATTCCTATTTTATATTTATATTTATCTAGTATGTCGTATTGAAGATAGATCTCGCTGTTTTTGTTATACAGCTCATAGAGTTTGTTGTTTCTATTTATGTTTTATTGCTTTATTCATAATCTTTTTCCTTATTTCTCTTGATTTATGAATACTTTTTGGTTATGCATGCAAATATTAATATCTATATTAATAATATTAGCACAAATAACGTGAATATATATATATATATATATATATATATAGAGAGAGAGAGAGAGAGAGAGATAGAAAGATAGATATAGATAGATATAGATAGATATAGATAGATATAGATATAGATATAGATATAGATATAGATATAGATATAGATATAGATATAGATATAGATATAGATATAGATATAGATATAGATATAGATTTAGATATAGATTTAGATTTAGATATAGATATAGATATATAGATATAGATGTAGATATATAGATATAGATATAGATATAGATATAGATATAGATATAGATATAGATATAGATATAGATATAGATATAGATAAACATACACATGCTTTTCTGTTAATTTCCTTCACAATTTATTTCCATCAATCTAAAACTAATTATATTTTATTCTGTTGATCTAAGATAGCTCTATTCATTTTTATTTTTAATTTTTTCATAATTTATTTTTGTTAATCTAAGACTAATTATATTTGATTTGATTTTTTCTATCGAAAGATATCTACTCATGTTTTTTCTGACTTTCTTTCATAATTTATTTCTATTAATCTAAGATTATTTATATTTACTTTCTATATTATAATCCCTAATTTATTTATTTTCTACTATTTATATTTATTTATTTTCTACTATATATTTATTTATTTTCTACTATTTATATTTCTTTCTAAATTCTATTTTTTTAAATTCAACTTTCTCCTTCACTCTTTTTGTTTATTTATATTTCTAAATCATCTCACTTTCATAATTTATTCCTAATTTAATATTTTTAATTAATTATATATTTATTTATGAAGATTCATACATACACTTTTATTTTCTTTAATCTTTCTGTTTATGTTTGTTGCTTTCTCTTGAAAAGCAGACATCATCAAATAAAAACAGAAACATCAAAGCCTCTTCTTTACATTATTTTTCTATTTATTTGTTTATTTTATTATAAAAGCACTTGTATAAAACCAAAAATATATTAATCTTTCGCTGTGTTCTACTCATACAACGAATAGCCCCCTACAGAGTGCAGCTGCCTATACACCTGAATCTATTCATGTTTACACCTGAGTCTTAGCTGCTGCAAGAAGCCAATCTTCACAAACTTAAACAAACAACTCTCTCAATCTTCTTCAATGCATCGTCATCACATCGTCCTCTGCTCTGACACTGCTTCCTCTCTTCTCATCACTCCTGCTGCCGCTGCTGCTGCTGCTGCTGCTGCTGCTGCAACAGCTAGACCTGTGTTTCTAAGGAACAGTGTATTATATACTGTATCTATAAACGATTGATTGCCTCGGTTTTCTTCAGTCTGCTGCTTCAATTTCTGATTGAGCAGAACAAACTGAGAGGTTTGCTATCTGCTGTACTTGAAACTAAAGATATATATATATATATATATATATATATATATATATATATATATATATATATATATATATATATATATATATATATATATATATATATATATGCTAGCAGACA
Source organism: Eimeria praecox (assembly GCA_963920595.1). Lineage (NCBI taxonomy): Eukaryota > Apicomplexa > Conoidasida > Eucoccidiorida > Eimeriidae > Eimeria > Eimeria praecox. The sequence goes on from OY986958.1 coordinate 191,870, forward strand.
GCGAAAAAGCAGAGCCTTCTGTCTCTGCAATTTAAACATCAAGAGCCGTTTAGCTCCTGTTAAACACAGCCTGACGACAGCTGTATAATGAAGCAGGACTTTCAAGGAAAAAGAAGAAATGCTTCTTACCTCGTCGTCGCTCGATTAATTATTATTATGATGATGATTATAATATATAAATATTATGATGATAATAATAAAATAACAACTTACAAATCAAATCCAGAAGTGGAAATTCGTGATAAACAGCTATCATCGTTCAGAAGAACAGCTATTGTCTTTCTTCCCTGCTCATAAACATCACAACCTACTCTCTCTTGACTCAAGAAACTTAGGCGAGCTCCTCCTTCTACTGCTAGCTTGCTTGCTTGCCTTGAATAGCTTCAGCGATGATAAAGAATAATATATATATATATATATATATATATATATATACCATCACACAATTGATGCAGCAACATCAATACAGGAAACAACACTTTCAAAGTTCTTCAGCTTTCCCTCCCTTCAAAGAAGCAGGCAAAAGAGTAAACACCTTCTGCATTAAATCATGTGCCCATTTCATATGTCCTGTTAATTCTTTCATATCTTCTTCTTCTAAGTTAAAACCAACAGCTTTCGAAACGCTTTGCATAATGTCATGAACGCTATTCTTCGGATGTGTGTGTAGCTCATGGAGAAGTTGCTGAAAATCCATAAACAAACAAGCAAACGAAACTTGAGAAGACATCAAAACAGCAAATAAATCATAAATATCCCTTCATAAAGACTAAACGATGATAAAAATAACGAAAATTATACAGGTTACCACTCCCCCAAGTTTTCAAAAATGTCATGAGGTGTCATTGAGCTGCCTATACACCCGAATTTGAACGAGCACATTCATGTTCATGATCCGAATGAAACCTGCATCAAAAACATAATTTTCGAGGAAATCTTACCGTGACGATGTCTAATTGTTGAATTAATTCGCCATCATCGGTATCTGGAGCGAAATTCTTCATGGATCGAATCACTCGATTTCGCGATTTCTGTCCTATTACCCGCGTCAACAGGGAAGAAGGTTTGTACTTGCCGTTGCCTTTCGTCAGCACTGCAGCCATATTCCCACAAAAAAAACAAAACAAATTAATTAATTAATTAAATTAATTAAACTAATTAAATTAATTAAATTAACAAACTCAAAAAACAAAAGTTCAATTTCGCTGCATGCAGATCTAAACTTCACCGATTCACAAACTGCTACTTCTTCTTTTCCTTTTTTCTGCATTTTCATGTTTATCATTTCTTAATAAAACCACATCAAAATTATATTCTATTTCTTGCATATAATCCCCTAAATCCTCCACCCACTGCCTCCTATCTCCTCTCTCCCTCCCTCCCTCTCTCTCTCTCTCTCTCTTTCCTCTCTCTCTCTCTCTCTATGGTGTTTTCTTACAGTAATGATCGTGTACATTCTTCTGAAGCTCAATTAACATGGGCACCATCTTCGTCAACTCCCACTTGCTTGCTTGAATGCCGAGACCCTCCTCTGCAAGTTGTAATAGCCCCGCTCCATGTTCTCCTAATCCCGGGAATTGTTTTAATTTCTCCAGAATCCCCACAGTTGTTGCATCTGAATTTGTATCACCAACAGCTTTGCTATCACCTGATCCTGCTGCTTCTGCTTCAGAAGCAGCAGCAGCAGCAGCTGTTGCTGCTGCTTCTGCTCTTTCTGCTGCTTCTGATGCTGATGCAGGCTCCTCTCCTAATACAGAATCCCCTACAACGTCTTCTGTCTCTTCTCCACGAGCTGGATATGCTGCTAAAGACAAAACAAACACAGAAGCAGCAGCAGAATCAGCAGCACCAGCAGCAGTAGAAGCAGCAGCAGCAGCAGCAGCACAAACACCCTGCATGCAATTTAGATATTCTTAACCTGCTTTCGACAACATATATATACATATGACAGGTTTAATTACTTGTATAACAAACATTTGTACAGATAAGATATTATTTCTAGTGTATATACAGCTCTCTCTCCTACATTTGTACATAAAACTTAACAGCATATATATCTTTCAGAATTTGTTTCTGTTTCTACAATACAAGATGCCGGCTGCTGCTGTCTGTAAGGGAAGAAGCAGCACGGGGGCAGATAACTGTTGCTGTATGCAAATAAAACTACTAGAAGAATTAAAATAAAGTAATTTAGATTAAGATATAAACAAATAATATCTTAAGAAAATAAAAACAAGAAAAAACAGAAACTTACTACCTATCCACAGCAGAGCAGCAAAGACAACAGGGGCAAGAGCCCTCCTCGATGCAATTCGCACCATATTTTGTGTTTTTTATAGAAAAATAATAAATTAAATTAATAAATAATCTAAAAATTACAAACAATTCAACAAAATAAACATATTAAACTCTCAAACACCTAAAGAAACAACACCAGAGCCACAGGGCTGTTTCGGATGCAGTGTTGCTCTGGGCTTGTGTTTTTCTGTTTGTTTTTCTTGTTTTTTATGTTTTATTTATATTATTTAATGTAATTTAAAACAATAAACAACATTTCGAATGAAATATATTCTTAATTTGCTACATATCAACCCCTGTATCCTTACTTTCTCTCTCTCTCTAATACTATATAACCGAGAGCGTGGCTTTGTATGTATATGTCTGTTTGTTTGTCTTGTTTCTGTGTTTGTTTTTGTTTATTATTTTCTTTTTTTGTTATATTTTATTTTTTTTATTCTTTTATTTTATTTTTTGTTATATTTTATGTTGAAAAGCATCGTTTATACAAACAAAAGCTGATATTGCAGTTTATCTATCGGTAAGGGTAGAGTGTACAGAGCAAGAAACATAGATTTTCTGTTTTTTATATATTTTTTCTGTTAAATAAATTTAATTTAATTAAATATAATTAAAAAATTGATACATTTAAAAGTTAAAAGAGTGAAGAAGACACAGAAAGAAAAAAAAATAAACATAAATTGTCTTTCTATGGTTTTACCCCCCCATAGATAATATTTGTGTTATCTAATATATTTTAAATATATTTTAAATATATTTTAGATATATTTTAAATATATTTTATTTAATAACAAAAATAATAATAATTAGAGAAGAGAGAGAGAGAGAGGAATAGAAAAGAAAATACAAGGACAGACAAAACAACAACATATCTTGTAAAACATGTATCTACATACAAATAACAACTATCCTCTAAATTAATTAATTTAAATATATTAATTAATTAATTAATTTAAATATATTAATTAATTAATTAATTTAAATATATTCTTTAATTAAATAATTAATAATAATACTTTACTATCAACACAATCTTGTTTTTCTGAAGTCTACGTGTTGTGTATTGATAGTTAAGTTATATTTTTAATTAGTTAATTAATGTTTCTTAATTAATTAATATTAATTAATTAATTAATTAATTAATTAATTAATTAATATTTATAAATTAATTAATTATTATTTATAAATTAATTAATAATTGATTAACAGTATGATATATTAGGAAAATCTATTCCCTTATTTTTTTGTTTAAAAGATAAATACATAATAAATAATAAAATAAGAAACAAAGAAAATACTAAACAGCTGCCGTTCTTAGTCTCTTTCTTGTTGCTGCTAGGAGAGCTGTGAAGGAGACACTTAACTGTGGAGATGCTGTCTTTCTCCTCTTCAGCTGTCTGTACACCTCACAGTCTCAGCATATATATATATATATATATATATATATATATATATATATATATATATATATATATATATATTCTACTAGGGAGAGACAGGGGAGACAGCCTCGAAAGAGACAGCGCATGCATACAGAGCAGCAGCACTTAGTGTATCTAAACACAATTTAGGGTTTACAAGTAGGGTTTAGGGTTTGTGTTAAGTGGTTAGGGTTTCTTAAGAGAAATTAGGGTTTAGGGTTTAGGGTTTAGGAGAGGAGACAGCAGAGCAGGGAGTTTAAACTTATATGGCTTTAGTGTCTCCTCTCGGGTGTATAGGCAGCTCTGTCTCAAGCACCCTTCAACTATCTTTCTCTTTATCTCCTGTCTCCTCTTCTAAGGAGACAGGAGCACGGTCCTTCTAAACCCTAAACCCTAAACCCTAAACCCTACGACAGCTGAGGGGACAGAGGAGACAGCAGAAAGACTTTCTCATCTCTGTCTGTCTCCTGCTGCGAGGAGACAAATACAATTTACTTATCTATCTACTTATCTATATAAATACAAATACAAATATATGTATTTATAAATAGATCTATATCTATCTATATCTATCTATCCATATATATATATATATATATATAGATAGATAGATAGATAGGTAGATATAGATATACGCTGTCGGAGAGACAGTTTACTGTCTCCTTCTGTCTCGTGTCTTTGTTTTCTTGTCTATCTCTTTTTAATTTTAAACCTGTCTCTTCTAATTACTTTTCGTCTGTCTCCCTTTGCTGTTTTCTGTCTGTCTCTTCTTTTATTATTTTCTGTCTGTCTCCTTTTGTTGTTTTCTATCTGTCTCTTCTTTTATTATTCTTGTTGTTTTCTGTCTCTTCTTTTATTATTTTCTGTCTGTCTCCTTTTGTTGTTTTCTCTCTGTCTCTCTTTTTATTTTGTTTCTGTCTTTGTTTTTATTTTTTCTCTCTCTCTCTTGTTGCTGTTTTTCGTCTGTCTCTTTTAATTATACTTTCTGTCTCTTCTTATTACTATTTGTCTGTCTCCTTATACTTTTCTGTCTGTCTCCTTTAATTATATTTTCTGTCTCTTCCTATTAATTTTCTGTCTCTCCCTATTATTTTTTATTATTATTTTCTGGCTGTCTCCTTTTATTCTCTATCTGTCTCTTTCTATTATTTTTTTCTGTCTGTCTCCTTTTCTATTATATTTTTCTGTCTGTCTCCTTCTATTATATTTGTCTGTCTGTCTCTTTTTATTATATCTTTCTGTCTCTGTTTTTATTATATTTGTCTGTCTGTCTCCTTCTATTATATTTGTCTGTCTCTCTTTCTATTATATTTTTCTGTCTGTCTCTTTTTATTGTTTTTTTCTCTCTCTATTAATTATATTTAATTATATATATTATATTATTCTCTCTTTTTTTAATTATATTTAATTATATTTAATTATATTTAATTATATTTAATTAGATTTAATTATATATATATATATATATATATATATATATATATATATATATATATATATATATACAATTCTCTCTCTTTCTATTATATATTTTTCTGTCCCTTCTTATCATTTTTTTTCTGTCTCTTTTTTGTTGTTGTATTCTCTAAGGAGACAGTTAGATACAAGAGAGAAAGAGAGAGAGAAGGAGACAGAGAGAGACAGAGAAACAAATACAAAGACAGACAGAGACAGACAGAGAGACAGAAAGAAAGAGAGACAGACAGAGAGACAGAAAGAAAGAGAGACAGACAGAGAGACAGAAAGAAAGAGAGACAGACAGAGAGACAAAAAGAGAGAGACAAAGAGAGAGACAAAGACAAAGACAAGGAGCGACATAAACAAACAAACAAACAAACAAATAAGAATATATATATATATATATAGAGAGAGAGAGAGAGAGAGAGAGAGACAGAGAGACAGAGAGACAGAGAGACAAAAGACAGAGAAACAGAGAGAGACAGAGAAAGAGAAAGAGAGAGAGAGACAAACGGAGACAGTGTGGGGTTTGTTAGAAACTAAGGAAACAATAGAAAGACTTAAAATTGATAATGAGGTGTATCCTCATCTCCTGTAGATTGAAAACAAATTCTACTGTCTCCTAAAGGAGACAAAAAGGGACAGAAAGAAACAGAGACAGGTGAGGAGACACCCGAGCCGTCGTCTTCTATTCGCTGCCTCTCGTCTCCTCCGAGCCAACGCTGATATTAAGACAAACACACACACACACATATATGTATATATATATATATATATATATATATATATATATATATATATATATATATATATATATATATATATATATATATATATATTCTACATATTAAATCTATAGCAGAGAGAAGAAGAGACAGACAGAGAAAGGAGACAGAAAGAGGAGACAGACGAAGGAGACAGAGAGAAAGAAAGAAAATAAAAAAGAGAGACAGACACAAACAAAGAGAGACAGAGACAAACAAGGAGAGACAGAAGAAGAGGCAGACGAGAGACAGAAGAGGAGACAGAAGAGAGACAGAAGAGAGACAGAACGAGAGACAGAAGGAGAGACAGAAGAA
>OY986958.1:198325-200825 GCA_963920595.1 Eimeria praecox
GACAGAAGAAGAGACAGAAGAAGAGACAGGAGGAGAGACAGGAGGAGAGACAGAAGAAGAGACAGAAGAAGAGACAGAAGGAGAGACAGAAGAGAGATAGGCGAAGAGACGGAAAGAAAAAGATATGAAGACAGAGAGAGACAAAAAGGAGACAGAGAAAGACAGAGAGAGACAGATAAGGAGAGAAAGAAGAAGAGACAGAGAGACAGAGAGAGACAGATAAGGAGAGAAAGAAGAAGAGACAGAGAGACAGAGAGAGACAGATAACGAGAGAAAGAAGAAGAGACAGAGACAGACAGATAAGGAGAGAAAGAAGAAGAGACAGAGAGACAGAGAGAGACAGATAAGGAGAGAAAGAAGAAGAGACAGAGAGACAGAGAGAGACAGATAAGGAGAGAAAGAAGAAGAGACAGAGACAGAAAAGGAGAGAGACGAAGACAGATAAAGATAAGAGGAGAGAGACAGATATGAGGAGGAGACAGAAGAAGAGACACAGATAGATAAAAGAGGAGACAGCTGAATGTTTAAGGAACGGAGACAGACACAGAAAGAGACAGAAAAAGAGAGAGACAGAGATAGATAGATAGATAGATAGATAGATAGATAGATAGATAGATAGATAGATAGATAGATAGGAGAGATAGAGACAGAGAGAGACAGAGAAAGACAGGAAGAGACAGAGAAAGACAGGAAGAGACAGACAAACAGAGACAGATAAAGAGAGAGAGACAAAGAGGCAGATAAATAGAGATAGATAAAGAGACAGACAGAAGACAGAGGGAAGACAGAGAGACAGAGAGACAGAAAGAGACGGAGAGACAGACAGGAGGAGACGGAAAGAGGGAGACAGAGGGAGAGACAGAAGAAGAGACAGAAAGACAGAGACAGAGAGACAGAGAGACAGAAAGAGACAGAAAGAAAGAGAAAGAGACACAGAAAGACAGAAAGAGACACAGAAGGAGACAGATAAATAGAGACAGATGAAGAGAGACAGATACAGAGAGAGAAGAGGAGACAGATGTGTCTACTATCTAACTAACTCTGAGATAGACAGTCTCTATACGACTACACCAACGCATAAAACTGTTTGTCTCCTCATTCAGAGGTAGCTCAGAACGTCGGGTGTCTCCGAGCATTGCTGAGGAGACAGGAGATACACATCATACATTTATCTGTCTCCGTTTATATCTGTAGCTGTCTCTATAGCTGTCTCTGTCTCTGTCTCTGTCGCTATATCTGTCTCTCTCTGTCTCTGTCTCTGTCTCTGTGTCTGTCTCTGTAGCTGTCTCTCTCTCTCTCTCTCTGTCTCTCTCTAATTAAACCAATTAATTATTTAATTTATCTGCTGCAGCAGCAGCAGATAAACATAAACAAATGTATTAGCTGCTGCAGCAGGTGTACAGGCAGCTGTCTCCTCGAGGAGACAACAAAGTGTCTCCTTTTCAATCTGTCTCCTCCTTCTTACAGTCTTGAAGACGATCAAGATACAGCAGAAACTCTCCCCACATAGGCAGCCTCTCTGCAGCAGCAGCAGCAGCAGCAGCAGCAAGATACAACAGCAGCAGCAGCAGCAGCAGCAACAACAACACACAGCAGCAGCAGCAAGATACAACAGCAGCAGCAGCAGCAGCAGCAACAACACACAGCAGCAGCAGCAGGTCTCCTCATACTTGAATACTCAAGTACTAGCCCCACACATAAAACTAGCAGCAGCAGCAACAACTCACAGCAGCAGCAGCAGCAGCAGCACAAGCAGCAGCACAAGCAGCAGCAGCAGCAGCACAAGCAGCAGCAGCAGCAGCACAAGCAGCAGCAGCAGCAGCAGCAGCAAAATAGGTGGATCCGCTTGTATAATATATCCTACCTGTACTTCCAGATGCAGCAACATGAGGAGACAGTTGACTGTCTCCTCTTGGGGTGTCTGCTGAGGTTGGCGTTTGTAGGTGTGCTGCTGTTGCTGCTGTTGCTGCTGTTGCTGCTGTAGTTGTTGCTTCTGTTGCTGCTGTTGCTGCTGTTGCAGCAGCAGCAGCAGCAGCAGCAGCAGCAGCAGTCTGAGAAGGAGCATCAGCCTCTAAGAAAGCAGCAGCAAGTATATCCTCCCCATCAAGGAGACACCTTCTCCTTGAAGCAGCAACATTGTATATACGCAGAAGAGAGGCAGTTGTATGTTCTATACAACTACCTACACCGAAGGTTGTAGCGACAACTAATAATAAAGTTGTTGATACTACTATCTCCTACACACATACATATAAATATTAAGTACAGACAGTAAATATAAATAGAGGAAGAGGATATAGCTATATATATATATATAATCTATAATATATATATTATTATGTACTATATAATATTATATATATATATATATATATATATATACATATATATATATATATATATATATATATATATACATATATATATATATATATATATTAAATACTAATAGTAAATATTAGTATTAAATTTAAATATAAATGTAAATAGGTAGTATAAA
>OY986958.1:205825-210825 GCA_963920595.1 Eimeria praecox
ATATATATTACTCTATTTTATTTTATTCTGTTTTGTTTTAGTTTGTTTGTTTTAGTTTGTTTTATTTTATTTTGTTTTGTTTTATTTTATTTTATTTTATTTTATTGTATTTTATTTTATTTTATTTTATTTTATTTTATTTTATTTTACTTTATTTTATTTTACTTTATTTTATTTTATTTTACTTTATTTTACTTTATTTTATTTTATTTTATTTTATTTTATTTTATTTTATTTTACTTTATTTTATTTTATTTTACTTTATTTTACTTTATTTTACTGATCCATTTATTTATTTATATTTATTTACTTATTTATCTTATTATTATTATCATTAATATATATATATATACATATATATACATATATATATGTATGTGTATATATATGCATATATATATATATATATATATATATATATATATTAATGATAATAATAATAAGATAAATAAGTAAATAAATAAATACATAAACAAATAAAATAAATAAATAAACCAATAAAATAAATAAATAAATAAATAAATAAATAAATAAATAAATAAATAAATAAATAAATAAGATAACTAAATAAAACAAATACATAAACACATAAATAAAGAACCCAAATAATTAAATACCTAAAATAAATAAATAAACAAAACAAACAAACAAACAAACAAACAAACAAACAAATAAATAAATAAATAAATAACTAAATCTTACGTATTAAAGTGACACAGCATGGCCCCACAAGCAAAGAGAGACACAACTCCACTTAAGCCGAGGACCTCAGCAGAGCCAAATGCGATATACGCTGTCAGCAGAGTCAAGGCCACCTCGTATTCAGGTAAGCTGCAGCAGCAGCAGCAGCAGCAGCAGCAGCAACAGCGGCGGCGGGGAGACAGCAGCAGCAACAGCAACAGCAACAGCAGCAGAAGAAGAAGCAGAAGCAGAAGCAGCAGCAGCAGCAGCAGAAGTAAAGGAGAAGAATGAAAGAGATAGAAGCAGCAATAAGGGAGAGAAGAAGACAACAGAAGAAGAACACACAACAACAGCAGCAGCAGCAGCAACAGCAACAGCAGCAGCAACAACACAAGAAGTAGAAGGGACAAGAAGAGCAACAGCAGCAACAACAGCAGCCGCAACACCAGCAGCAACATCATCATCATCAGCAGCAGCAGCAGCAACAACGTCAGCAGCAACAGCAGCAGCAACAGCAACACCAGCAGCAACATCATCATCATCATTATCATCAGCAGCAACAGCACCATCATCAGCAGCAGCAGGAACAGCACCATCATCATCAGCAGCAGCAACAGCAGCAGCAGCAGCAGCAGCAGCAGCAGCAGCAGCAGCACCTCTTAAGATGCGATCGTTTAAAAGCGAAGCAGCAAACGGCTCCGATGGATATACCAAAAAATAAACTGATAAATAAAACTGACACAAAATCCATCACAACCTGAACACAAGCAGACACACATATATATATATATATATATATATATATATATATATATATATATATATATATATATATATATATATATATAAAGACAAAGAGAGGAAGACACAGATACACGCATTAGGTGTACAGACACTTCAAAGGCACAAACACAAACACAAAGATAAAAATAAAAATAAAGATAAAGGCGGAGATAGAAAGATAGAGATAGAAATAGAGATAGAAATAGAGATAGAGATAGATATAAAGATAGATATAAAGATAGATATAAAGATAGATATAAAGATAGATATAAAGATAGAGGTATAGAGATAGAGATAGAGATAGAAATAGAAATAGATATAGAAATAGAGATAGAGATAGATATAAAGATGGATATAAAGATAGATAGAAAGATAGAGATAGAGATAGAGACAGAGATAGAGATGGAGATAGAGACAGAGATAGAGATAGAGATAGATATAAAGATAGATATAAAGATAGAGATAGAGACAGAGATAAATACAAATACAAAGAGAACGATGAATAACACGAATAAACAGAGCTGCTGCTGTTTGCATGCTCAGCATCCCGAATCAGCAGCAGCAGCAGCAACAGCAGCAGCAACAGCAGCAGCATGAAGACAATCATCAGCAGCACAAACAGCAGCAGCAGCGAAACCATCATCATCATCATTGTCAGCAGCAGCACCAGCAGCAGCAGCACGAGCAGCAGCAGCAACACGAGCAGCAGCAGCAGCAGCACAAGCATCCTCATCACCAGCAGCAGCAGCAGCAACAGCAGCAGCACAAGCATCCTCATCACCAGCAGCAGCAGCAGCAGCAACAGCAGCAGCAGCAGCAACAGCAGCAGCAGCACTCGTACATTCGCAACATTAGGTTTTTGTGTGAAGTTGTAATTCGAATTAAATAAAAACTTAAACACAGATTTAGTGAGAACGATGGAGACAGCATCATTAAGAATGCTCTCTCCCAATAATATTGAGACTACATTGCTTCTTAAGAGACAGAGCGGGCTGTCTCTTCTTCCTCTATATGATAAGCCCTCTTCTTCTTCTGTTGCTGCTGCTGCTGCTCCTGCTGCTGCTGCTGCTGCTGGTGCTGGTGCTGATGATGCTGCTGTTGTTGCTGCTGCTGGAGGTGGGGTTGTTGCTGCTGCTGGGGGTGGTGGTGGTGGTGGTGCTGCTGCTGCAGCAGCAGCAGCTGCTGCTGCTGCTGCTGCTGCTGTGGGGGTTGGAAGAAGGTGCTGATGAAGCGTCGTTGGAGGGGCGAGGGGCTCCATCCCATTGCTGCTGTTGCTGCTGCTGCTGCTGTTGCTGCTGCTGCTGCTGCTGTCGCTGTTGCTGCTGTTGCTGCTGCTGCTGCAGGGGCTGCTGCTGGTGGTGATGTTTCTTCTGTGGGGTTTGTTTGTTGTATGAGAGTGGTGAGCTAGAGGTGGGGTTGCTGCTGCTGCTGCTGCTGCTGCAGCAGCAGCAGCAGCAGCAGCTTTGCTGCTCTTAGGTGCAGCATGATGACTCGAATTCGAGTTAGAATTATTTAAAGATATATTTAAATTATTATTATTATTATTATTTATATTATTTAAATTATTATTATTATTTATATTATTATTATTATTATTTATATTATTTATATTATTATTATTATTATTTATATTATTATTATTATTATTATTACTGTTATGATTATAATCATTCAAATTATTATTAATATTATTATTATTATTATAACTAATATAATTATAATTATTATAATTATTATAATTATTATAATTATTATAATTATTATTCTGCGTGGTTTTAATATATCTGGGAGAATAGAAGAAGGTTTTAATAGCTAGTGTATCTGTAGCTGACATCAGAGCAGAGAACGCCCATAGAAACGGATATATATTATATTGGGGTCCCTCTAAGCCTAAGTGTGTGAGGTGTATATACACCTGTTTGAGTGTATAATAAAGAAAGATAGTAGTAATACATGTACCTCCAACAGCTAATAATATAATTAAACAAACATATTTATATAATTTATAATCTTCAAGACGAAGAGAAGCATCTAATATAATGGGAGGTAGAAGAATACTATAAAATAAATGTGGGTCAAATGAAGAAACACCCGAAAATATTGAGGAGACACCTGAGGAGACACCTGAGGAGACACCTGAGGAGACACCTGAGGAGACACCTGAGGAGACACCTGAGATAGAGGGGCCTCCAACACCTCCAATTCCTAATAAGGAGACACCTGAACTGTCTCCTCCTCCTGCTGCTGCTGCTGCTGCTGCTGCTGCTGCTGTTGCTGCTGCTGCTGTTGTTGTTGTTGTTGCTGCTGTAGTTGCTGCTGCTCCTCCTACTAAGGAGACACTGAGACTGTCTCCTCGTCCCTCTCCCCCCCCAGTGAGGTGTATATACACTCGAATCAACAAACCAAAGACAGCCCCCACTAACATAGCTCCACCCGATTCGGATAGATGTTTTAATCTTCTCGTTCGCGCAAAATAACTAACAACGAAACAAATTAAAAGACAGAGAGACAATATTAATAAATTTAATATACTAAAAGAAGAAGAAGAAGAAGAAGAAGAAGGAGAAGGAGAGCTGCGTGAAGACATACAACCTCCATGCATCATGTTGCTGCTGCTGCTGTTGCTGCTGCTGTTGCTGCTGTTGCTGCTGCTGCTGCTGCTGCTGTTGAAAGGAGAAACAATCAAAGTGTCTTGAGAGTTCTTCTCTGCTGCTGCTGCTGCTGCTGCTGCTGCTGCATCTGCTGCATCTGCTGTTGTTGCTATTGTTGATGTTTCTGCTGCTTCAGGGGACGCAGAAGACACTGCAGCATCTGCTGCTGTTGTTTCTGTTGCTGCTGCTGCTGCTGCTGCTGCTGCAGCAGCAGCAGCATCATCTGCTGCTGCATCATCTTCCTTGCTGCTTCTCTTTAAACTATAAACCTTATCGATAAGACGGCGAGCAAGGTCAAACATATCATCAAATACTAGGGGGGCCCTGGGGGGCCCCCAAGAGGGGCCCCCATAGGGGGGGGCCTCAGGGATGGGGGCCCCTGGGGGTGGGGGCCCCGGGGGGGGCCCCCGTGGTGCAGCAAAGAATATCTGCTGCTGCTGCTGCTGCTGCTGCTGTTGCTGCTGCTGCTGCTGCTGCTGTTCTTTAACACTCCAAAAAGAAAATGGAGGGAAGCTCACAGCTGTTGAAGGCAACAAGAGCAGCAGAAAAACTGCTGCTGCTGCTGTTGCTGTTGCTGCTGCTGCTGCTGCTGTTGCTGCTGCTCCTAGTCTCATGCTTGTCTCTGACAATACACCCCGAGAGAGCCGCACAGGCCTACGCCTTCTGCTGCAGCAGTACAGGTTCTAGATAAATAAACACAGCAGCAGCAGCAGCAGCAACAGCAGCAGGAGCAGCAGCAGCAGCAGCAACAGCAGCAGGAGCAGCAGCAGCAGCAGGGGGATTGATGATGTGGAGAGAAGCACCTGCTGCTGCTGCGCTGCTGCTGCTGCAGCAGCAGGTGCTGTAGATCTAGCTAGAGCTGCGGATACACCGCAGAGTGTACAC
>OY986958.1:215825-218325 GCA_963920595.1 Eimeria praecox
GCTGCTGCTCTTTCTGCTTTCTCTGTGCCGCCTGTTGGTGCTGCTGCTTCTCCTCCATCCGTCGTCTCTGCTGCTTTTGCTGCTGTTGCTGCTTTTGCTGCTGTGTCTGCTGCTGCTGCTGCTGCTGCACTAGTAGCAGCAGCCTTCTCAGCAGCAGCAGCAGCAGCAGCAGCAGCAGAACGGAAAGGAGAGGCAGCATCTGAAGCAGCTGCTGATGATGTTGCTGCAGATACAGCAGGAGCCCGACGAGCAGCAGCAACAAACCCAGGAGCTTTCGGGGATGCTTTTGCTGCTGCTGGTTGAGACCTTCGAGGCTGCTGCTGCTGCTGCTGCTGCTGCTGCTGCTGCTGCTGCTGACGCTGTTGCTCGTGCTGTTGTTGCTGTTGTTCCTGCTGTTGGTGTTGTTGTTGTTGTTGCTTCTGCTTCTGTTGCTGTTGCTGCGATTCTGGATCGTGCTGCTGCTGCTGCTGCTGCTGTTGCTGCTGCTGCTGCTGTTGCTTCTCTTTCTGCTGCCGGTGACGGCTTTGCTCTTGCTGCTTCGGGGGGCGTTCTTCTTCCGAGCTGGAGCTGCTGCTGTTGCTGCTGCTGCTGCTGCTGCTGCTGCTGGTGAGGAGGCGCCGCAGGCGTTTACGGGGTCCTTGCTTCTGTGCAACAGCAGCAGCAGCAGCAACAGCAGCAGCAGCAGGTGTCGCAGCAGACTGGTGGTGTGGCTGCAGCGTAGGCCGAGAGAGAGAAGATTTTGCTGCAGCACGGCTCACTGCTGCTGCTGCTGCTGCTTTGCTTGGGGTTGCTGCTGCTGCAGCAGAGTCAGCAGCAGCAGCAGGAACTTCGACGCTGCTGCTGTTGCTGCTGTTGCTGCTGTTGCTGCTGTTGCGGTCAACAGCAGCAGCAGCAGCAGCAGATGCAGCAGATATCAACTTCTGTGTTGTCTCAGTTGCTGCTGCAGCACCAGCAGTTTTAAATTGTTGCTGCAGCGCGGCTTTGCTGCTGCTGCTGCTGCTGCTGCTGGCAGCACCAACACCAGTTGCTGCTGCGGAGGCTGTTTCCGCAGGCTTCGGCTTCCGTGCTGCTGCTGCAGCATCTGCTGCTGCTGCTGCTGCTGCTGCTGCTGCTGGCTTTAAGCTGCGCGTCGCACTGACGACAGCTTCAGCAAAAGCAGCAGGAAGACCGTCTGTGTCTTGTAGTGGCTTCTGTGCTGCAGCAGCAGCTGCTGCTGTTGTTGCTGCTGCTGCTGCTGTTGCTGCTGCTGTTGCTGCTGCTGCTGCTACACCAGGTGGTGGCGGCAGACGAATAGCAGCAGGAAGCAGCCGATATGAGGATGTTGCACTCCGCACATTCTGCTGCTGCTGCTGCTGCTGTTGCTGCTGCTGCTGCTGCTGCTGCTGAGGAGGAGGAGGAAGAGGGACAGCAAGCAGCAGCGCGAGGACAGAAGCTCCGTCAGGGTTTTGGAAACGACAGCTAACAGCAGCATGCTGCAGCACAGTCTCCATACACCCGAACTGCAGCAGACAGCAGCAAGTGTCAGCAGCAGCAGCAGCTGTTGCGTGCAGCAGCGGCGCTATCTGCTGCAGCAGCGGCAGATCTTCTTCTGAGGTGTAGGGCAAGACAGCTGTAACAGGGCCTCCGCTCTTCTGCTGCTGCTGCTGTTGCTGCTGTTGCTGCTGCTGTTGCTGCTGCTGCTGCTGTCGCTGCAGCCGCTGCTGCACCGCCAGTAAGTCCGTAGGAGAAAATGTTGCTGCTGCTGCTTCACAGAAGGCGCGGAGGCCTGTGGGGTCTGGCAGCATCACCAGCGTGAAGCCATAAACCTGCAGCAGCAGCAGCAGCAACAGCAGCAGCAGCAACAGCAGCAGCAACAACAAAGCAGCAGCAACAGCAGAGTCAAACACACACCAAGGCCCCACACGAAGACATCTTCAGCAGCAAGAAACGAATCTGTTACAAGTGTTGGATACAGCTTGCAACAGCAGCAGCAACAGCAACAGCAGCAGCAGCAACAGCAGCAGCAGCAGCAGCAGCAACAGCAGCAGCACCGCACCATGCACTCGCCGGAGGAGAAGACAAGCCACAGTCTTCTTGCTGCTGCTTCACTATCTGTTTGCAGCAGCGCGACAGCGGGCATCCCACTGCTTGCTGCTGCTGCTGCTGCTGGCCCTGCAGCAGCAGCAGCAGCAGCAGCAGCAGCAGGACCAGCAGCAGCAGCAGCAGCAAGAGTTGCTTGCTGATTCTGACGAGGGTTTGTCTTGGGGAAAGTGTTAAGGGCTGAGCTGTCTGTCCCTAGCAGCACATACACCTGCTGAATCCCTAGAAACTGCAGCAGCTGCTGCTGCCGCAACCCCACAGACGTGCTGCAGCAGCAGCTGCTGCTGCTGCTGTTGCTGCTGCCGCTGCTGCTGCTGCTAGATGGATGCAGGTCGCTGCTGCTGCTGCTGCTGTCTCCCCCCCCAGGAGACAAATCAAATAGATCTGCAAGCTCGTCTGAAGGAGACAGGGGAGGACACAG
>OY986958.1:228325-230825 GCA_963920595.1 Eimeria praecox
TCTGTCTCCTTTTATCTGCTTCTGTCTCCTCCTGTCTCCTGTTATTAATATTTAGAGACAGCTACTTCGTTGCTTCTGAACGACGCGAACATCGAAGACAAGGGCACGATGTTAATTATACATGGGGAGAACCCCGACACCCAAGACGCTGCTGGGTACCCAGGGGTAAACTGCTGCTGCTGCTGCTGTTGCTGCTGCTGCTGTTGCTGCTGCTGCTGCTGTTGCTGCTGGTGCTGTTGCTGCTGCTGTTGCGGGTGCTGCTGCTGCTGCAAATAGTGATCGTATAGAGTTGTATTCTTTCCTTCTGTCTCTGCTTTTGTTGTTGCTGCTGCTGCGTCCTCAACAGCAGCAACAGCAGCATCCACAGCAGCAGCATCTGCTGCAGTGTATATACATCCTGCTGCTGCTGCTGCTGCTGTTGCTGCTGCTGCTGCTGTGTTTATAGGATCAATTAATAGGTGTAGGAGGCTCAAATCAAAGAAATGCTGCTCTATGGGCGGCGTGGAAACACGAATATCCTATCAGAGTCATACGAGGATATAGAGCTAAATCTCCGTACATAGATATATACATATATATTATTATTATTTTATATTATTATATATATATATTTATATATATATATAATTTTATATTGTTTTATCTAATTATATATATACGTATAAATAAATAGTTATAATTATAAGTGTTTAGAATATGTATAATTATTTATAAAATATAATATAGTATATACATAATTATATCATTATATATATATATATATATATATATATATATATATATATATATATATATATATATATTTGTAACGCATGCAGTCATGCATGCACTGCTGCTGCTGCTATACGCTGCTGCTGTTGATGCTTCTGGTTGCTTAGCTTGTTGGTTATGCTGCTGCTGCTGTTGCTGCTGCTGCTGCGACACTGGGAAGTCTATTCCATCTACTGCTGCAGTTGCTGCAGTTGTTGCTGCTGCTGCTGCTGCTGCTGCTGCTGCTGCTGCTGCTGCTGACAGGTATGCCCCTGAGGTAGGATTTCGCTATGATGGTTTATATCGTGTGGTGGAGCTTCTCTTCGATACAGCTGAGCCCCCTGAGAGTGTTTGTAAAAAGCCTCGCTCTGCTGCTGCTGCTGCTGCTGCTGCTGCTGCTGCTGCTGCTGCTAGCAAGAGGAAAGGGGGCAAGAGGAAGGTCATGACTGTCTGCAGCAGCAGCAGCAGCAGCAGCAGCACAAACGGAGATGGGCTCGACGCCTCCTCTGATTCGGAAGGAGGAGACAAAAGACAGGATAGTTCTGCTGCTGCTGCTACAGCAGCAGCAGCAGCAGCAAGTGGTGCTGCTGCTGCTGCAGCAGCAGCAGCAGATGCGGGGAACGGCACAGCCTTTCCCGAGCCATCACAGACAACCCCAGCTGCAGCAGCAGCAGCAGCAGCAGCAACAGCAGCAACAGCAGCAGCAGCAGCATCTGAGGAGACAGACAAAGAAGAGACAGATGTAGAAATGCTGTCTTACACTCAATCGAAGGCCCGCAGTCGAGAGGCCGCCGCCGCCGCCGCCGCAGCAGCAGCAGCAGCAGCAGGAACAGCAGCAGCAGCAGCAGGAACAGCAGCATCATCATCATCATCATCATCATCATCAGGGGGAGCAAGAGCATCAAAGACAGAAGATCGTTTGTTGAAAGGGAGATGTGTCTTTAAATTTCTTCTGGTGTCTATACACTCGAATTCGTATGCGCCTCCACTCTCTCAGTGGAGGACGTTCAAGTTTGATAGTATGAGCGATCCGCTGTGGAAAACAGATAAAAGACTCAGGTGCTTGCTTACCTGCTGCTGCTGCTGCTGCTGCTGCTGCTGCTGCTGGTGGTGGTGCTGCTGGTGGTGGTGCTGGTGGTGCTGCTGCTGGTGGTGGTGGTGCTGCTGGTGGTGGTGCTGGTGGTGGTGCTGCTGCTGTTGCTGCTGCTGCTGGTGGTGCTGCTGCTGCTGTTGCTGCTGGTGGTGGTGATGGTGCTGCTATTGCTGCAGGTGGTGCTCCTGGTGGTGCTGCTGCTGTTGTTGCTGCTGCTGGTGGTGCTGCTGCTACTGTTGCTGCTGCTGTGGGGATCGTTGCTGTTGCTAGGATCGCTCTTGCTGCTCTTCCTGCTGCTGTTGTCCTGCTCCTGCTGCTCGTTTTGCTGCTGCTGCTGCTGTTGCTGCTGCGTTTGTTGGTGCTGCTGTTGCTGTTGCTGCGCTTTCTGCTGCTAAAACCCCACAATATGTCTTGAGCCTCGCCGTGTGTCTGTGCTATTATATGCTGCTGCTGTTGCTGCTGCTGCTGCTATTGCTGCTGTTGCTGCTGCTGCTGCCGCTGCTGCTTGTTAGGCCTATGCGGCAGCTAGCCGAGCGTCAGTTCGCTACTCACCGTCGAGTGCAGAGACAAATGGAGACAGCAGATGAGCTGTCTGTCCCCTCTACAACCACACGCATCGTGGAGGTCCTTTGCTGCTGCTGTTGTTGTTGTTGCTGC
>OY986958.1:245825-260825 GCA_963920595.1 Eimeria praecox
CCAGACAGACAGAAACTGTGGGGGACTGGGGCGGCGGGGAGGGGGGCAGGCGGGCGGAGGTGATTAATCCAGGGGACATAACAAGCGGAGCATCTCTGCTTCTTCTGCAATAACTGGAGACGACAAACTCATGAAAAGATAAAAAAGACTGGAAATGCCAGATCCTCGCCAGTGTCTCCAGAGAAACCACGAAACTTTCATGGCCTCCACTCAGCCTATGGTGTATAGAGTTTGAGATATAAACGATGAAGATAGTTAGGATGAAGCATTCTCAGCGGCCTAGCAACTCAGCCAAACTCTGTTACAATGAAAGAGGACAGATATCATCGGAACCTTACAAGAGACTCTATCTCTTTGTTGGGGGTCTGTACGTATCTATATTATTTATACACGCGAGCATTTCCCTGTTCAAACCGATAATCCATCCTCAACACAAGTGAGTGAGGTTCTGTTCTCAACAATTCGATAACAACATTTTTTTTTGGTGGGTTTGTTGTCTCTCGGAGTACAACTTCACACGTCAAGTGTATACAGGCTACCATCAACTTAATCGGAGACGCAGTCTCCCGACACCGTATCACTCAAGGTCTTTGCTACTCAACTGTTCTTATCTTCACAGGCTCAGGCTTTGCTTCAGCGGGACATGTTGGGGTCAACACAACAGGAGTTGCTGTGGAGGAGGGGGAGTTTCTGTTATTAGATTTAACGCTGTTTTCTACGCTCCCTGCTGCAATGCAGCCCCAAATGCATGCACACACCAGCTCCCCCTGTCACTGCATGCGCTAACACTGTAGACTCTTTCTACGCATTTCCTTGAACCTCTCCAGCCAACTGACGCGCCAATAGAAAGGAATACACCAACTCCAGACAGAGCATGCTACACCTACGGGCAACTGTCTCCCTCGTATTACCTCTGTTGCAGCTACACCCTAATATCAATTTTGCAGGATAGACAGGGGCAGATAGAGCTCAAAGCAACATTCCGTAGGAATGGGGAGGATAATCTTCGTCCCTCGAAGGGTTCAGAACCCTTCGGCAATTACCGCCAGCACAAAGAAGAGACAATTTATTTATCTTTGTGTCTACTGTCTCCTCCAATCAACTGTACCCCAAGGCAATTGATCCAATCGCATACAACCCAACACGTTTATGAATCTTCAGGGGATCGAAGGCCTAATTCATCTTTGCTATTTGAGAGTCGAGGCTGTCTCTTCTAAACTTGGTGGTGCATGCACGCTCCACGCTCCAGGGGAAACAGGCAGTCTCCCCCTCACACATCATTTGCATCCTGTTGCCCGTGTTGCTGCCTCGGGACGAAAAAGGGGACAATCTCCTGCGTTTAAAGGAGACTGCCAAGAGGGGGGGAGAGGGGGGGGGACATACGTATACCTGTCTCCTGCTCATTCAGCATCAAGCGAGGGGAAGACGATTGTTTCCTCCCTCCCTTGTGCTCTTCCTTACATATAATTTTTGTAAGCCTGTAGCTTACTCTATTCGGCTGTCTCTGCTGTTGCGAGGCCATGCGGGGACAGCGCAAGGCAGAGAAGGATCTGAAGAACGTCGTCGTGTCTCCACGGCCCCGCATGCACCCAATTGCACGAAGGCTGCTGCTGCTGCCGCTGCTGCTGCTGCCGCTGCTGCTGCTGCCGCTGCTGCTGCTGCCGCTGTTGCTGCTGCCGCTGCTGCTGCTGCCGCGGACCCTCACTCAGATGGGCGGTGGTATTGTCTCCTTTGCAGTGTCTCCTCACTGAGCTCGTATCCACGTTAAAACAGAGACAGGTAGGAAGAATGTAACAACTGCTTCGTGACAGCTGACGCTGCTCTAAGGAGCAAATACAAGTCGAGAGAAAGATACAAACATATCAAAGGAGACAGAGAGACAGGGAGACAGAGAGAGAGAAAGAGAGAGAGACATCACTGGCTACCGTCTCCCCCGCTGCAACAGGCCTTCAGAGGCCTGTCTGCCTCGCTGTCGTTATATCTGCCTGCTGCTGCTGCAGTGTATGTCCCCTACTGCTGTGTTGTGTCTCTCTATCTCCTTCTACAGCTGAAAGGTCTGCTTATGTCTGTCTCCCGCTGCAGCAGCTTGACGCTTGCACGGGCTACAGCGGCAACAGCAGCAGCAGCAACAACACCAGCAACAGCAGCAGCTCGGTGTGTCTCTCAAACAGTCTACAAGACAGCTACACTTTGCTGCAGACGGCGTAGTGCCTTAAGCAACTTAGATTTCGGGTGTACAGACAGCTCCTAACAAGCAACCCTCAGGGCCTGAGCTCTCTCTCGCTAGACTGTCTCGGAGTCTCCACGCTGTCAACAAAACAGCAAGAATAAAAGGCGTAAGCCACCAGGGGGGGGCCCCTATGGGGGCCCCCCTAATGGGGCCCCCCTCAATGGGGGCCCCCCTAATGGGGCCCCCCTTAATGGGGGCCCCCCTAATGGGGGCCCCCATCAGGGGCTAAGAAGGAAACGGAAACTGTACATAGTCTGGCTGCTGCCAGCTAGCTGTCTCTATACAATACAGCGGTGCAGTCTCTCTGCTGCATCTTTCTTTTCTATATACATAAACACAGCAGCAGCAGCAGCAGCAGCAGCAGCAGACCAGCAGCAGCAGCTGCTAGTGCATGTAGCAGCAGCAGCAGCAGCCGCTGGCCTTCTCACGCTTTACAAACCTTAGATCTACTTCCTCTTAAGAGCAACGACAGCATCTGCCGCTACTACTGCTGCTGCTGCACAGGCGAGCTGAAGATACTCTACTCCTTCTCCTCCTACTGCTGCTGCTGCTGCTGCTGCTGCTGCTCTTGCTGCTGCTGCTGCTGCTGTTGCTGCTGCTGCTGCATATTCAGCACACATCTCAAACCTCAAGAAGGCCGCAGCAGCTGTCTGCTGCACTGTCCCCCATATCTACAAAGGATCGTAATGGGGGACCACAACTTACTGCATACTGCTGCTGCAGCTCCTGCTGCTGCAGCTCCTGCTGCTGCGGCTCCTGCTGCTGCGGCTCCTGCTGCTGCGGCTCCTGCTGCTGCAGCTCCTGCTGCTGCTGCTGCAGCTCCTGCTGCTGCGGCTCCTGCTGCTGCGGCTCCTGCTGCTGCGGCTCCTGCTGCTGCGGCTCCTGCTGCTGCAGCTCCTGCTGCTGCAGCTCCTGCTGCTGCAGCTCCTGCTGCTGCAGCTCCTGCTGTTGCAATTCTTGCTGCTGCAAGTCTTGCTGCTGCATTTCCTGCTGCTGCAGCTTCTGCTGCTGCTGCTGCTGCTGCTGTACCTCACGTTGCTGCATCTCCTGCTGCTGCTGTTGCTGCTGCTGCATCTCCTGCTTCTGCTGCTGCAGCCCCTGCTGCTCTAGCTCCTGCTGCTTCCGGTCTTGTTGCTGCATCCCAAGAGTCTGCTGCCCCTGCTCCTTCACCTGCTGCAGTTGCTGCTGCTGCTGCATCTCCTGCTGCTGCTGCTGCTGCTTCTGCTCTTGCGGCTGTTCTTGTTCCCCTTGCTGCTGCTCCTGCCGCAGTTCCTTTGTGCGTTCATGTTGCAGCGAACTGTGTGGATGGTCTTGCTGCTGCTGCTGTTGCTGCTGGTGCTGCTGTTGCTGGTGCTGCTGTTGCTGGTGCTGCTGTTGCTGCTGCTGCTGTTGCTGCTGCTGCTGCTGCTGTTGCTGCTGCTGCTGCTGCTGGTTAGGATGTTCGTCTTTGGCTTCGGCAGCTTCGGTTTGGGGGTGCGAGGGTACCATGGGGGCCCCCGGGGGCCCCTCTAAGGGCCTCCAGAAGAAGGGAGAGGCCCCCACCTTCGGATAAAAACAAAAACAGTTAGGTGGCGGTAGCTGCATGATGCTGCTGACTCTCCCCTCTCCTTCATATTGCTGCTGGAGGTGACCCTCAGGCTGGCCGCTACACCAGAGACTCAATAGCTGCTGCTGCTGCTGCTGTTGCTGCTGTTGCTGCTGTTGTTGCTGCTGCTGTTGCTGCTGCTGCACCTGCACGTGCTGCTGCTGCTGCTGCTGCTGCTGTTTCTGTTTCTGTTGCTGCTGTTGACCCCAGGGACAAGGGGGCGCTAGCTGCAGCAGATGCTGCTGCTGCAGCAGCAAACACGGGGTGTCTATACACCTCGCCGGCCAGGGGATCCATCGACCTTCCCCCAAAGCTGTGAAGGCCTCCCCGCGGTGTCTCTGCAGCGATGAAACCTTACTAAAGGGCAACCTCCATATCAGCGAGCTGCTGCTGCTGCTGCTGCTGACGCTGCTGCTGCTGCTGACGCTGCTGCTGACGCTGCTGCTGCTGCTGCTGCTGCTGACGCTGCTGCTGACGCTGCTGCTGACGCTGCTGCTGACGCTGCTGACGCTGCTGTTGACGCTGACGCTGCTGCTGCTGCTGCTGCTGGCACTGCTGCTGCTGCTGACGCTGCTGCTGCTGACGCTGCTGCTGCTGCTGACGCTGCTGCTGCTGCTGACGCTGCTGCTGGTGCTGACGCTGGCGCTGCTGCTGCTGCTGGAACTGCTGCTGCTGCTGCTGCTGGCGCTGCTGCTGGTGATGCTGCTGCTCCCCTCACCGCTGCTGCTGCTGCTCTCGCTGCTGCTGCTGCTGCTGGCGCTGCTGTTGTGGGTCTCGCTGCTGCTGCTGCTGCTGCTCTCGCTGCTGCTGCTGATTTCGTTGTTGCTGTTGATGTTGTCGCTGCTGCTCTCGCTGCTGCTGTTTTCTCTGCTGCTGCTTTCGTTGCTGCTGCCTTCGCTGCTGCTGCTTTCGCTGCTGCTGCTGCTGCTGCTGCTGCTGCCGGTGCTGCTGTCGGTGTTGCTGTTGCTCTTGCTGTTGTGGTCTTGGACCGCAGGAGCACTCATTTGGCGGACATGGTCCTGGGTGCTGCTGCTGCTGCTGCTGCTGTTGCTGCAGCACGAGCTGCTGCTGCTGCTGCTGCTGCTGCTGCTGCAGCTTTCTGCTGCAGGGTCTTCCCCCCATAGAAGAGGCAAGTACACTGTCTCCAGCTCCTTCAGGGCTAACCTCTTCTCCTGCTGCTGCAGCAGCGCAGCAGCATCTTGCAGCTGCAGCAGCTGCTGCATCCACATCTGCGTCTCCGCACTAAGAGAAGAGTCCTGAGTAGGCCCGGTTGCTGCTGCTGCTGCAGCAGCAGCAGCCGCAGCAGCAGCAGCAGATGCGGTAGCAGCAGCAGCAGCACGCGAAGAGCTCATAGAAGGACGGCCTCCCTCCTTCTTCTGTCCCCTGCAAAGTATGGGAGAATCTGCCTCGAGCAGCAGCAGTTGCTGCTGCTGCTGTGAAGCGGGGGTCCTATTCTGCTGCTGCTGTTGCTGCTGCAGTTGCTGCTGCTGCCGCTGTTGCAGTGTTGCTTTCGGTTGCTTCTGCGGCGGCGGCATCAGCTGCTGCTGCTGCTGCTGCTTCTGCTGCTGCATCGACAGCTGGAACAGTTGCTGCTGCTGCTGCTGCTGCTGCGGCAAGTGCTGCAGCAGGGTTTGCGTCGCACGCATAGGAGAGGCCGCGTCGCGCAGCAGGTATTGCTGCTGTTGCTGCTGTTGCTGCTGTTGCTGCTGTTGCTGCTGCTGCTGCTGCTGCGTCAGCAAACATATATCCCCAGGGGGGGCCCCCTTCCGTCGACAGGCTAAGGCTTTACTAGCCGCCTTCCTCTTCCTTCCTGAAGAGGCCCCTGGGGCCCCTGGGGGGCCCCCAGGGGCCCCTGGGGCCCCCCCAGGGGCCCCAACGGGGTCCCCACAACCTCCAAGGGGGCCCCCAGGGGCCCCAAGGGCCGGGGCCCCCGTAGGGTTCGTAAGGGTTGCCACGCCTCCCCTTGAGCCCCCTTTGGGGCCCCCCTTTGGGGCCCCCTTGGGGGCCCCCTTGGGGCCCCCTTTGAGACCCTGCTGAGGGCCCCTAAATGGCAGGGGGGCCCCTAGGGTACCGGGGGCCCCAGGGGGCCCCCCGCCCACAGAGAGACATCCTGAGGGAGAGGAGACAGGGTCTGAAGTGAGGCCCCTAGAAATATGCGGTGCAGCAGCAGCCAACGCATGCTCACTGGCTGCTGCTGCTGCTGCTGCTGCTGCTGCTGGGGCAGATGCAGTGTGCTGCTTCTGTACTTGATCCTGCTGCTGAGCAGTGCCGCTGATGTGGTGAGAATGGCCTGGCTCCTGCTGCTGCTGCTGCTGCTGCTGCTGCTGGTGCTGCTGCTGGTGCTGCTGCTGCTGGTGCATCGCCTGCTGCGGCGGCAGCATAAGGGGAATGTGCTGTATGTGCTGCTGCAAGTGCTGCTGCTGCTGCAGGTGCTGCTGCTGCTGCAGGTGCTGCTGCTGTTGCTGCTGCAGGTGCTGCTGCTGCTGCAGGTGCTGCCGCTGCTGTTGCAGGTGCTGCTGCTGCTGCAGGTGCTGCTGCTGCTGCTGCTGCAGGTGCTGCTGCTGCTGCAGGTGCTGCTGCATGTACCCCTGATGCTGCAGCTGAAGAGCAGGCTGCTGCGGGGAGATTGGCGGCAGCGGCATAACCTGCTGCTGCTGTATGTTCTGCTGCTGCTGCTGCATGTGGTGCTGCTGCTGCTGCTGCAGGTGCTGCTGCTGCTGCTGCAGGTGCTGCTGCTGCTGCTGCTGCAGGTGCTGCTGCTGCTGCAAATGCTGCTGCATGTGGTGCTGCTGCAGGTGATGCTGCTGCCCGTGCTGCTGCTGCATATGAGACTGTATATGATGCTGCTGCTGCAGGTGCTGCTGCTGCTGCAGGTGCTGCTGCTGCTGTATGTGCTGTTGCTGCTGCACCTGCTGCTGCTGTTGCAGGTGCTGCTGCTGCTGCATATGCTGATGCTGCTGCATGTGATGCTGCTGCTGCATCTGTTGCTGCTGCATGCGCTGTTGCTGCGGCATGTGCTGCTGCAGGTGCTGCTGCTGTTGCAGGTGCTGCTGCTGCCGCAGGTGCTGCTGCTGCTGCAGGTGCTGCTGTTGCTGCTGCATATGCTGTTGCTGCTGCTGCATATGCTGCTGATGCTGCTGCATGTGCTGTTGATGCTGCTGCATATGCTGCTGGTGATGCTGCATGTGTTGCTGCTGCTGCATGTGCTGCTGCTGCTGCTGCTGCATATGCTGCTGTTGCTGCATGTGCTGCTGCTGCTGCATATGCTGCTGCTGCTGCATGTGCTGCTGCTGGATGTGCTGCTGCTGCTGCTGCAGGTGCTGCTGCTGCTGCTGCTGCTGCATATGCTGCTGCATAGGGCGGCGCTGCATTTGCATGGTCGGCAGCAGCAGCTGCTGCTGCCGGTGCTGCTGCTGCATCTGTTGCTGCTGCTGCTGCATCTGTTGCTGCTGCTGCTGCATCTGTTGCTGCTGCTGCATCTGTTGCTGCTGCTGTTGCAGCTGGATATGGCTTTGTGGGCCCAACAGTTGCTGTTGCTGCTGCTGTTGTTGTTGCTGCTGCAGCTGGAGATGAGGGCTTATGAGGGGGCCCCCAGGGGGGCCCCCGCCCCCCGTCTCATGGGGGCCCCCTGGGGGCCCCTCAGTATATCCAACATTATCTAAGGAGTTGAAGGGTTGGGGGGCCCCCCTGTCTGCTAGAGGTAGATGATGCAGCAGCAGCCAGGGCTGCTGCTGCATTTCTTGAGAGAGACAAGCCATGTTTTCTTACAGTTGCTGCAGCAGCAGCAGCAGCTGCTGCTGCTGCTGCTGTTGCTGCTGCTGCTGCTGCTGCTGTTGCAGCTGAAACTGAGGTGTATCGACACGCACAACACAAGCTGCTGCTGCTATTTGCTGCTGCAGCTACTATAAAAAGCTTAGGGGCCCCAACACTCTTAATATATATAAACAGATTTATTTAACTGGAAGATCGCATAGCTTTTGTTTGAATGATGTTGCTGCTGCTGAGCAGGATTGGCTGCTGCTGCTGCTGCTGCTGCTGCTGCAGCAACCAGCAGCAGGAGCAGCAGCAGCAGCAGCAAGAGAACGCCCGGGGACCCGTAGAGCACGGAGGCTCCGACTCCTTGCAGCATCAAAGAAGGGTTTAGGGTTTAGGGTTTAGGGTTTAGGGTTTGAAGGTATGAGCGCCCGCAGGCTCGCAGACAAGATGCTGGTCTACGAGGTGCGCTGCTGCTGCAGCAGCAGCAGCAGCAGCAGCAGCAGCAGCAGAACAGCAGCAGGTCCCCCAGCTCTTTATTGTTAATAAAGAAGATAAATATGTTTAATATAAATTAAACAGAAACAAAAGAATTGCTATTTATACCCCTGAGGCCTTAGGCGCTGCTGCCGCCATCAACAAACCTGAGCAGGAGGCCCTCAGCAGCAGCAGCAGCAGCAGCAGCTGCTGCTGCTGCTGCTGTTGCTGCTGCTGCAGCAACATCAAAAAACACCAATTAAAACACAAGATGCATGCGAAACTGCATGCAACAAAGCCATCTAAACATAAATACAGAAAACATGAAAGTTTAAGACCACAGCTTATCTCCTTAGGAGCAGCCTGACCAGCGGCAGCAGCAGCAGCAGCAGCAACAGCAGCAGCAGCAGCAGCAGCAGCAGCAGCAGCAGCAACAACACCATCATGCCTCCTCTCTTAGACTTTGAAACTTCTAACCTGATCCGTCTTAGGATCGTATCCATCTGTTGCTGCGGTGTCTCTACAGCTGCTGCTCGAGAAGGAAAGGCCTACCAGCTGCAGCAGCAGCAGCAGCAGCAGCAGCAGTAGCAGCAGCAGCAGCAGCAACAGCAGCAGCAACACGATCTCTTTGCTTCTTCGGAGGATATTTGTCTCTCATCAATGGGCTTGTTTTAGATATACACACATAAGACCCTGAGAACAGCAGCAGCAGCAGCAGCAGCAGCAGCAGCAGAGACAGCAGCAGAGACAGCAGAGACAGCAGCAGCAGCAGCAGCAGCAGCAGCAGCACCGCCACTACCAGGGTTTTCTTAAGACCTTCTTCGTACAGCAGCAGAACGAGCAGCAGCAACAGCAGCAGCAACAGCAGCAGCAACAGCAGCAGCAACAGCAGCAGCAGCCTCAAGGGATGTAATACGTTGAAGCGGCGAGTGAGAGTCCTACGCTGTCTTCAGCAGCAGCAGCAGCAGCAGCAGCAGCAGCAGCAGCAGAAGCAGCAGCAGCAGCAGCACACTCACGACTACCACCAACAGCAGCAGCACCAAGAATAACTACACCTTCTCTCCTGTCACGAACAGTATCGACAGCAGCAGCAACAGCAGCAACAGCAGCAACAGCAGCAGGAACAGCAGCAACAGCAGCAACAGCAGCAGCAGCAACCGCAGCAGCATCAGTAGCATCACTACTGCTGTTGCTGCTGCAGCAGCAGCACCACCACCAACAGCAGCACCACTAACAACATCAACAACACCAGCAACAACACCAGCAGCAACAGCAAAACAACAACAACAGCAGCAGCAGCAGCAACAGCAGCAGCAGCAGCAACAGCAGCAGCAGCAACAGCAGCAGCAGCATCAGGCCTATCCACTATGATGCTTCGATATTTATTTAGGAAGCCCCCAGGGGGGGGCCCCGCTCCTTTGATTCAGAATCCTGTTAGGGGCTCTATCTTTATATTAATTTGTCTCCATATGTTTTTATTTGTTGCTGCTGCTGCTGCTTTCGCCTTCCCCTCCATGTGGGATTTGTATTGTGTCCCCTTATTAAGTAACTCTACTTATTGTGCTGTATGCTCAGGTATATAATAAACCCTATTATATTATATTATACTCAATAAACCCTAACATAATCTAAACCCTAAACCCTAATACACTGTAAACCCTAAACCCTAATACACTGTAAACAGTAAACCCTAAGACACTGTAAACAATAAACCCTAATACACTGTAAACCCTAAACCCTAAGAGACTGTAAACAATAAACCCTAATACACTGTAAACCCTAAACCCTAAGAGACTGTAAACAATAAACCCTAAGACACTATAAACAATAAACCCTAAGATACTATAAACAATAAACCCTAACATACTCTGTAAACCCTAAACCCTAAGAGAATCTAAACAATAAACCCTAAGAGAATCTAAACAATAAACCCTAATAGACTGTACACAATAAACCCTAACACACTATAAACAATAAACCCTAGCATACTCTGTAAACCCTAAACCCTAATACACTGTAAACCCTAATAGACTATAAACAATAAACCCTAACAAACTGTAAACAATAAACCCTAAGAGACTGTAAACAATAAACCCTAAGACACTATAAACAATAAACCCTAGCATACTGTGTAAACCCTAAACCCTAATACACTGTAAACCCTAACAGACTATAAACAATAAACCCTAATAGACTGTAAACAATAAACCCTAATACACTATAAACAATAAACCCTAACAGACTGTAAACAATAAACCCTAGCAGACTGTAAACAATAAACCCTAGTAGACTGTAAACAACAAACCCTAACATACTCTGTAAACCCTAATAGAATCTAAACAATAAACCCTAATAGAATCTAAACAATAAACCCTAACAGACTGTAAACAATAAACCCTAACAGACTGTAAACAATAAACCCTAACATACAATAAACAATAAACCCTAACATGCAATAAACAATAAACCCTAACATGCAATAAACAATAAACCCTAACATACAATAAACCCTAAGAAACCCTAAACCCTAACATACCCTAAAACCTAAGAAACCCTAAACCCTAAGAACCCCTAAACCCTAAGAAACCCTAAACCCTAAACCCTACTAAGCCCTACTAAACCCTAAACCCTACTAAACCCTAAACCCTAGATCCTACTAAACCCTAAACCCTAAACCCTACTAAACCCTACTAAACCCTAAACCCTAGATCCTACTAAACCCTAAACCCTAAACCCTACTAAACCCTACTAAACCCTAAACCCTAGACCCTAAACCCTATCTGTTTCTGTTTTTTTTGTCTCTTATTCGCATCATCGTATTTATGTGTGTTGCTTTTGCTGCTGCTGCTGCTGCTGCTGCTGCTGCTGTGTGTGTGTGTGTGTGTGTGTGCTTGCATCTAAACGCCTCCACCCTTCTCTCTCTCTCTCTCTCTCTCTCTCTGTCTCTCTGTCTCAGCCGTAGCTTTCGCTATGATATTTTATTTTTCTTTATTATCTTGTGAGTCGTGGGGTACAGAGAGAGAGTGGGGTGTAGCTACACTCATAACTATGTCGATGGCTGTGGGGGACTTAGGCGCAGCAGGATGGGGAATGATGTTGTTTATACGTTCGAATCAAACCATATGGAACCTGCAGCAGCAGCAGCAGCAGCAGCAGCAGGAGGTGGAGGTGCAGCAGCTGCAGCAGCAGCAGCAGCAGGAGCAGCAGCAGGAAGGGACAGAGCTACAGCAGAATATACAAATGCGAGATATACAACAACAAGACATACAGCAACAAGTACAGGAGGAAATGCAGCAGCAGCAGCAGCAGCAGCAACAGCAGCAGCAGCAGCAGCAGCAGGGGCTTCAAGGCTGTACAGACTGGAAGAGCTACTTCTTTTATTATGCTACTGCCCTTGTTATATCTACTCATGTCTTAGTGGCTCTAAGCTGTGCTGCTGTTGCTGTTCTACTTACTAGAGGAGTAGCGAATCAACTAGAAGAACTCAGACACCTTGTATAAACCCTAAACCCTAAACCCTAAACCCTAGATAGTAAACCCTAAACCCTAAACCCTAAACCCTAGGTAGTAAACCTTAAACTCTAGAGAACAAACCCGAAACCCTAGACTATAAACCCTAAACCCTACACAATAAACCCTAAACCCTACACAGTAAACCCTAAACCCTAGACAGTAAACCCTAAACCCTAGACAATAAACTCTAAACCCTAGACAATAAACTATATACAATATAAACTATAGAACCTAGACAAGAAATACTAAGGCCCAGAGACTATATATATAAACCCTAAACCCTAAACCCTAAACCCTAAACCCTAGTCTTTTGAAGCTGGAAGCTCGAGACTGAGAGTTTAAAACCCTAATAAACCCTATCTACTAAACCCTATCTACTAAACCCTACTAAACCCTATATCTTCTAAACCCTAGCAATTTACCCCTAGTAAACCCTTCTCAATCAAGAACGATAATAAACCCTAATTACAATATCCTACTAAACCCTAAACCCTAAACCCTATCTACTAAACCCTATCTACTAGCTAAACCCTATTTTATAAACCCTAATTTATCTAAACCCTAACACACACAAGCCCCAAGTGCTGCGGGCTCTTCAAACAAAAACGCGATATTTAAAATATATAATAATAATTTCCTTGGCTCTAACCCTCATCCAGGGTTTAGGGTTTAGGGTTTAGGGTTTAGATGCAGTTGCATACCCCTGAATATTTGGGGGCTTGAGAGAATAAAGGAGACAGCAGCAAACAGAATAAGATAAACCCCCAAGGAGACAGAAGAGACAGAAGAGACAGAAGAGACAGAGACAGAGGAGACAGAGACAGAGACAGAGGAGACAGAGACAGAGGGGACAGAGGAGACAGAGACAGAGACACACACGAATACAAACTAGAGAAAGATAGAAACAGCAACAGACACAGCTCCTGCTGCTGCTCCTGTTGCTGCTGCTGCTGCTGCTCTTGTTGCTGCTGCTGCTCTTGTTGCTGCTGCTGCTGCTCTTGTTGCTGCTGCTGCTCCTGTTGCTGCTGCTGCTGCTGCTGCTGCTGCTGTGTATAGAATCCGTAGATGCCTCAGGGGGTTTCGAGGCGGGGAGAATAATAATCTACAACAGCGTCTGCAGCAAACACCCTAAACCCTAAACCCTAAACCCTAAAGCAGCATCATCTGTCTCTCAGCCGTCCTGTCTGCTTCTATCGCTGCCTCTCTCTGTTGCTGTCTCTGTCGGCCTCTATACATTTGCTGCTGTTGCTGCTGCTGCTGCTGCTGCAGCAGCAGCAGCAGCAGGTCAGACCCTTAAAGAGACAGCACGGCCTCTCCTAACCCGTGTCTGTACACCCCAGCATCTACGTCGCCAGCCTTCTCCTTAAGGGCTTAGGGTTTAGGGTCTAGGGTTTAGGGTTTAGGGTTTAGGGTTTAGGGCTAACCTAGCTGACTGAGGAAGTTGGGGGTTTCGATGGAGCCCAAGAAGAAAGGGTTGGAGACGGCGTCCGCGTACAGACGGTGCAACCTCTTAAAGAACTGCAACAGCAGCAGCAGCAACAGCAGCAGCAACAGCAGCAGCCACAGCGGAAACAGCAGCAGCAGCAACAGCAGCAGCAGCAGCAGCAGCAACAGCAGCAGCAGCAACAGCAGCAGCAATAACAACAACAGCAGCAGCAGCAGCACCGCCTAGCATGTTGCCTGACGGGGTGTCTGTGTAGTCGAGTGCTCCGTGATCTATGCAGCTAGCTAGCTAGACAGCTAGCTAGACAGCTAGCTAGCTACCTAGCTAGCTATACAGCTAGCTAGCTAGACAGGTAGACAGCTAGCTAGCTAGACAGGTAGACAGCTAGCTAGCTAGCTGTCTATCATATCACTCCCTTGTAGCTTCTCTCTGCTGCTTCTGCCGCTCCTTCTGCTGCTGCAGTTGCCGCTACTATTGCTGCTGCTGCTGCTGCTGCTATTGCTGCTATTGCTGGTATTGCTGCTGCTGCTGCTGTTACTGCTGCTGCTGCTGTTGCTGCTGCTGCTGCTATTGCGTCTCACCGCCCTCAGTTCTTGCTCGTGTATACCTCCTCTAGCAGCAACAGCAACAATAATATTTAATTTGGTTGGAGCGGCGTAGGCATAGAGAGAGAAATCTTGAAGGGTCCCCAGAGACGAGCCAACAAAACCTAAAAAACCGTCTCCTCCTGCGGGGCCCCCGGGGGCCCCCGGCTGCAGCTCACTAGACACTGTAGAAGCAAGGAGACACAGATAATATGCTCTTCATAATTTATATATTTATTAATTCTATCGCACACACATAAAGAAAGAGAAGAAGAAGTAGAAGAAGAAGAAGAAGATACAAAACCAGCTAGCTGCAACACCAATAGAAACAGAAGCAGCAGCAGCAGCAAGTGCTGCTGCTGCTGCTGCTGTTGCTGCTGTGGATACAACAGAAAGAGATTAAACGCCCGTTAAGACATGCAGCCAACGCAGCAGCAGCAGCAGCACAAGCAGCAGCAGCAGCAGCAGCAGCACGACCAGCCTGACGTGCAACAGCAACAGCAGGAACAGCAGCAGCACGTACAGCAGCAGCAGCAGCAGGGACAGCACCAGCAGCAGCAGCAGCACCAGCAACAGCAGCAGCAGCAGCAGCAGCAACAAGGGTCTAACATCTTTCATCTATGACGTCAAGAGCAGCATAGGCAGCAAACTGCATCGGCAGCTCTTCGGTGTCTCCATACACCCTAAAACATAGGGGCTCGCTCTGCAGCAGCAGCAGCAGCAGCAGCAACAGCAGCAGCAGCAGCAGGATTTGAAGCAGAAGATACGGGAAGTCGAGCAGGAGAGACAGACAGCTGGAGAGACAGAAGAAGCTGCACAGACACCCGAAGAGGAGACAAACTCACCTGCCGCCCCACATAACATACACAGGCCACAGACATCCTCAATAACCGCAGCAGCAGCTACTGCTGCTGCTGCTGCTGCTGCTCCTGTTGCGGCTGCTGCTGCTGTTGCTCCTGTTGCGGCTGCTGCTGCTGCTGCTACTCCTGTTGCGGCTGCTGCTGCTGCTGCTGCTGCTGCTGTTGCAGCTACAGTGGAGGCCCCAGAAGACGCTCCTAGCGAGGCACACTGAGAGACACTGGATCTGTCGTTGCTGCTGCTGCTGCTGCTGTCTCTGCTGCTGCTCTTTCTTCTGCTGTTCTCTCTGCTGTTGCTGTTGTTCTTGCTGCTGCTGCCCTTGCTGCTGCTGCTCTTGCTGCTGCTGCTCTTGCTGCTGCTGCTCTTGCTGCTGCTGCTCTTGCTGCTGCTGCTCTTGCTGCTGCTGCTATCGCTGCTTCTCCGCGCTCTTGTAGCTGCTGGTCTTGCAGCTGCTGCTGCTGCTGCTGCTGCTGCTGCTGAGGCGCCAGGCAGCAGAACGCACGCAAGACAAGAGACAGATAATATACGGAGACAAATTTGAGAGAGGAGAGAAGAA
>OY986958.1:268325-308325 GCA_963920595.1 Eimeria praecox
TCCTTTATGCCTGTCTCCTATCTTTGTTTGTTGTCTCCTCTTCAAGTGTCTCCGTTTTGATTGTCTGTCTCCTTTCTCAGTGTCTCCTCTTGTTGTTAACTGTCTGTTGGTTTTAGTGTCTACTCTCTCAGTGTCTGTCTCCTCCTTCTCAGTGTCTGTCTCCTCTCTCTCAGTGTCTGTCTCCTCTCTCAGTGTCTGTCTCCTCTCTCAGTGTCTGTCTCCTCTCTCAGTGTCTGTCTCCTCTCTCTCAGTGTCTCTCTGTCTCCTTCTCCTCTCTCAGTGTCTGTCTCCTCTCTCAGTGTCTGTCTCCTCTCTCAGTGTCTGTCTCCTCTCTCTGTCTCCTTCTCCTCTCTCAGTGTCTGTCTCCTCTCTCAGTGTCTGTCTCCTCTCTCAGTGTCTGTCTCCTCCCTCAGTGTCTGTCTCCTCTCTCAGTGTCTGTCTCCTCTCTCTGTCTCCTTCTCCTCTCTCAGTGTCTGTCTCCTTCTCCTCTCTCAGTGTCTGTCTCCTCTCTCAGTGTCTGTCTCCTCTCTCAGTGTCTGTCTCCTTCTCCTCTCTCAGTGTCTGTCTCCTCTCTCAGTGTCTGTCTCCTCTCTCAGTGTCTGTCTCCTCTCTCTGTCTCCTTCTCCTCTCTCAGTGTCTGTCTCCTCTCTCAGTGTCTGTCTCCTCTCTCAGTGTCTGTCTCCTCTCTCAGTGTCTGTCTCCTCTCTCTGTCTCCTTCTCCTCTCTCAGTGTCTGTCTCCTTCTCCTCTCTCAGTGTCTGTCTCCTCTCTCAGTGTCTGTCTCCTCTCTCAGTGTCTGTCTCCTTCTCCTCTCTCAGTGTCTGTCTCCTCTTTCTCAGTGTCTGTCTCCTCTCTCAGTGTCTGTCTCCTTCTCCTCTCTCAGTGTCTGTCTCCTCTCTCAGTGTCTGTCTCCTTTCTCAGTGTCTGTCTCCTTTTATTATTTGTTGTAGGCGACTATCACGTAGAAATGAAGATGTCGTAGCCGCTACTCATGGCCAGAAGCATGCGTCTCTCGTTACACCGAAGTTTGTCTCCTTTTAAAAAATAAAAACAAAAGAGAAACAAATAGAGACAGAAGAGGAGACAGTTAGAGACAGAAGAGGAGACAGTTAGAGACAGAAGAGGAGACAGTTAGAGACAGAAGAGGAGACAGTTAGAGACGGAAGGGGAGACAAATAGAGACAGAAGAAGAGACAGCCAGAGACAGAAGAGGAGACAGTTAGAGACAGAAGAGGAGACAGTTAGAGACAGAAGAGGAGACAGTTAGAGATAGAAGAGGAGACAGTTAGAGAGAGAAGGAGATGTTAGAAAAGCAGGAGACAGAATAAAAAGAGGAAAGAGACAAAACAGAAACAGAATAGAGACAGAGCAAAGACAGAATAGAGACAGAGCAGAGACAGAATAGAGACAGAGCAGAGACAGAATAGAGATAGAGCAGAGACAGAATAGAGACAGAGCAGAGACAGAATAGAGACAGAGCGAAGACAGAGCAGAGACAGAATAGAGATAGAGCGAGAGGATAGAGAAAAACAGAAAAAAGATAAAGACAGAGGCATGAAGGAGACAGAAAGGAGACACACAGAGGATCTTAAACCCCGAAGAAGACGAAATAGAAGGACGTACTTAAGGTCACACTTCATCTGCTGCTGCTGCTGCTGCTGCCTCTGCTGCTGCTGCTGCCTCTGCTGCTGCTGCTGCCTCTGCTGCTGCTGCTGCTGCTGCTGCTGCTGCTGCTGCAGGTTTCTGTATGACTGTATTACTAGGTGGGCCCTGACAAGGCCTTCACGGCGCAGCGGGCATGTTGCCTTTAAGGGGAAGGGGCCTCAGGATAGCTTAATACATTAATAATAAGGAGACAGTTGATTTGGTGGCGTCTCTATGTGTCTCCTTCTATCTTGTTGCTGCTGTCTGTCTCCTGTGTCTCTTGTGCTGTCTGTGCCCCCTGAGAGATAGCTGCTGGTGTTTATTTAGTTATTTCAAAATAATTAAAAACTTAATTAATTTTTTATTTAATTACAATGAAGAAAAAACAGAAAGGAGACAGAAAATAATGGAGACAGACAAACATGTAGAGACACCCGAAACAACGATATAACAAACACAACAAAAGGAGACAGAAATATCCTCTATATAATAAACAAATAATAAATTAATAATAAAATAAAAATAAACAAATAATAATAAATTAATAGGAAAATAGTAATAAGAAATTAATAATAAAATAAAAATAAACAAATAATAAATTAATAGGAAAATAGTAATAAGAACGGAGAGAAAGAGGGAAGAAGGAAACAGAAACAGGAGACAGGAGACACAGAGACAAGAGGAGACAGTGTGTTGTTGGTCTTCGTAAACAAACAAATAATAAAGTAATAAATAAATATTAAATAAATAATAAACACATAATAAACAGATAATAAATTAATAATAAATAAATAAATAAATAAATAAATAATAGACAAGTAATAAACAAATAATAAATAAGTAGTAAACAAATAAACGAACAGAGAGAAAAGAAGGAGAGACAGAGACAGGAGGAGACAGAGAAAAAACAAACAGAGACAGAGGCAGGAGGAGACAGAGAAGGGGAAGCAGAGACAGAGACAGGAGACAGGGAGAAAAGAAACAGAGACAGAGACAGAGGAGACAGAAACAGAGACAGAGACAGAGACAGAAGGAGACAGAGAGAAAGAAACAGAGACAGAGACAGAGGAGACAGAAACAGAGACAGAGACAGAGACAGAAGGAGACAGAGAGAAAGAAGCAGAGACAGAGACAGAGGAGACAGAGAGAAAGGAAGCAGAGACAGAGACAGAAGGAGACAGAGAGACAGCAGAGACAGAGACAGAGGGAGACAGAGAAAAAGAAACAGAGACAGAAGGAGACAGAGAAAAGGGCAGGAGCCCACAAAAGCGCAGAGAGGCACAACGGGACAACAAAGAGACAGGAGAGGAGACAGAGACAGAAGAAGAGACAGAGATAGAAAAAGAGACAGAGAAAGAAGGAGACAGAGAAAGAAGGAGACAGAGATAGAAGAAGAGACAGAGACAG
This sequence comes from Eimeria praecox, assembly GCA_963920595.1. NCBI lineage: Eukaryota > Apicomplexa > Conoidasida > Eucoccidiorida > Eimeriidae > Eimeria > Eimeria praecox. The sequence continues at coordinate 271,376 of OY986958.1, forward strand.
AAGAAGAGACAGAGATAGAAGAAGAGACAGAGACAGAAGAAGAGACAGAGATAGAAGAAGAGACAGAGACAGAAGAAGTTACAGAGATAGAAGAGACAGAGATAGAAGACGAGACAGAGATAGAAGAGACAGAGGTAGAAGAAGAGACAGAGACAGAAGAAGAGACAGAGGTAGAAGAAGAGACTGAGACAGAAGAAGAGACAGAGAAAGAAGGAGACAGAGAAAGGAGGAGACAGAGAGAGGGGACAGAGAGATAGAGACAGAAGGACACAGAGACAGACGGAGAGGGAGAGACAAGGAGACAGAGACAAACGGGAAGAGACAGAGAGAGAGACAGAGAGAGACAGCAGGAGGCAGAGATAGACAGGGGGGGACAGAGAGACAGAGAGAGACAGAGGGAGACAGAAACAAAGGAGAATAGGCACAGAGACAGAGAGACAGAGACAGACAAGTAGGTAGAGACAGAGAGGGAGAGACAGAGGGACAGAGACAGAGAGATAGGAAGAGACAGAGAGACAGAGACAAACATGAAGAGACAGAGAGACAGAGACGAAGAGACAGATACAGGGGCAGCTCGTCTCTCCATTTTCTTATCTTCTTTATTTTATTATTTTCTTTGTTTTGTTTTTAAATTAAAATATATCTCGTGTTTGGCTCTTAGAACGAAATCAGCAGCTGCTGCTGCAGCACATCCGTAGGCGCTGCTGCAGTGCCTTTATGTGCTGCTGCTGCTGCTGCTGCTGTTGCTGCTGCTGTTGCTGCTGCTGCTGTTGCTGCTGCAGGGGTTAGTGGTGTTTCTATTGGCGTATGCGTCGCTGCAGCAGCAGTAGCAGCGAGAGATATATCGACGTATCTCCTTTTGCTGCTGCTGCGAATGTAGATACTCGTACCGCTGCTGCTGCTGCTGCTGCTGCTGCTGCTGCTTCTCCTGCTGTTGCTGCTGCCGCTTCTGCTGCTGCCTCTGCTGCTGTTTCTGCTGCTGTCTTCTGCTGCATCTGGTGGTGTATGTGTCTCGTTCATCCTTTGTATCTGCTGCTCTTTCTGCTGCAGCTATGGCTTCTGCTTCAGCAGCAGCAGCAGCAGCAGCCGCAGCAGCAGCAATATTATTGTGTTAGTATGATGGTTTGTCTTAGAATATAGGAAGCCAGGCCATCCAGTCTATTTCATCGAAGGGACTACTAGGGAATGTGTCTCCTGTGCCGCAATGTGTGGGGTGTACATACACCGCAAAATTGTAAGGAGACACTTCGAGGAGACGCACAAATCCCAAGGCAGGGGCCCCCCTTGCTCTAGGCTGTATATACACCTGAGGGGGACGAGAGAATTTACTAGGGGGGAACATAACAACAACAATAGGGCTTTGAGAGGAGACAGGCACCCGGCCTGCAGCTAGCATGTGCCCCTTCATCTGCTGCAGCTCTTGATGCAGCAGATCTAAATACATAATTAAGGGAGAACCAGGTAGACCCTGAGCGGCAGCAAAGGAGACAGTCTCTCCGTACTTGTCTTGAAAAGGAGAGAAATAATCCTGTACACTTTCTACTGTAGCAACAGACAAATCCTGCTGCTGTTGCTGTTGCTGCTGTTGCTGCTGCTGCTGCTGCTGCTGCTGCTGCTGGTGTTCGAAACGGCTGTGTAGCCCCAATAATGATGCGTCAGCAGCAGAACTAGCAGCAGCAGCAGCAGCAGCAGCAGCAGGAGCAGCAGCATCAGTATTTGGTGCTTCAGGTATATCTCTATTTGGAGGGTTGTCTCTAAATGGGGTTCTTCTATTCGTAAATATATTATCTAAATATAAAAGTTGTAAGAAAGTGCGGCGTTGCTGCTGCAGCACAGCAAAGGCTAGAGGCCCCTGTTGCTGTCTCTCTTCTTTATATGGATCTCTTGTGTTAGGGGGGACTATTCGAGCCCTCCATACTTTTCTATCTATCCCATCCCTTATAGAGAAGCTAGAGCTGATTAATACGGAGACTGTCTCCTTTCTTGTTTTTAAAACTGTCTCTTTATTATTTTTAGAATATATCTTATCTGTCTCTGTCTCCTCCTCTTTCTCTCTATCCTTCTCTATATCTTCTGGCTCCTCCTTCTTCTCTGTCTCCTCCTTCTTCTCTGTCTCCTCCTTATTATCTATATCACAAGGAGTCGTTAGCTTATACCAGAAGCCGTTACTGTTGAGGCCCCTCACTGCTATATACACAGGTTGCTGCAGCAGCTGCTGCAGCAGCATCCCAGCAGCAGACCCTTCAGGGGGCCCCTGAGGGGGCCCCAGCAACACCGCAGGTGTCTCTACAGCTCGAGGAAAATCGTAGTATCTCCATGATGTTGTTGCTGTTAGGGTGTCTGTCCATACAACATTTGTTGCTCTGCTGCGCTGCAGCCGCCGACGCGCCTCCTCATCTAACGTATATACACCAGGCAGCAGCAGCAGCAACAACAACAACAACAGCAGCAGCAGCAAGCTACGAGACAGCAGCAGCTGCTGCTGCTGATGATGATGATGCATGCTTAGGGTCTGCAGCAGCTAGCTACCTCCTTTCTTATGTCTCTCATACACTAACAGGTACCTAAGTAGCAACAGCAGCAGCAGCAGCAGCAGCAGCAATAGCAACAGCAACAGCAGCAGAGGCAGCACCAGCAGCAGAGGCAGCAGCAACAGCAGCAGCAGCAGCAGCAGCAGCAGCAGCAACAGCAGCAGCTGCTGCTGCTATTGCTGCAGCAACAGCAACAGCAAAAGAGGGGAGGCCTTGAGCGCCACTAGCAAACAAAGAAAAGAATAATACACCCAATTATTAATTATATTTTATATATTTATTTATTATTTTGATATAGAAGAAATAGATGAGGCGGGGGCCCCCAGACTCGGTAGTAGGGTTCAAGGGTAGGGGCCCCCCGTCGGAGCGTCGGCTGCTGCTCCTGTCTTGCTGCTGCTGCTGCTGCTGCTGCTGCTGCTGTTATTGTTGCTGCTATTGTTGCTGCTGCTAATCTTCTCCTTCATATTAATAAATTGATATATATCAAGTTGTTTGTGCAGCAGCGGCTGCTGCTGCTGCTGCTGCTGTTGCTGCTGCTGCTGTTGCTGCTGCTGCAGCGGATGTTGGTGTCGCCCAGACAAACGGAGGACTGCTCCCTCCGTCTCCTTGAGGGTCTTGGGGCCCCCCCCTGTCTCCTCTGATGTGTCTCTATTAGTTTATCTTCTTCTTTAGATATGTATTTAACAGAATCCTTAATCCCTGGGGGCCCCCAGGGTACTGGGGGTATACCCGGGGGCCCCCCTGGGGGCCCCCCATCTGGACCCCCCGGTGTTCCTAAAGACAATTCTTCTATGGGGGCCCCTGAGGGGGGTTCTGGGGGCCCCCCTGAGGGGCCCCCAAACAGTCATCCTGAGGGTACCCTAGAGGGCCCCTATGATGAGGGGGCCCCTGATGAGGGCCCCCCCCCCTGGCGATGCCCTGAAGCTGTCTCCTTTGTGCTGCAGCAGCAGCTAGGTTTTTCTGCTTCTCTTCTCCCCTGTAGCACAACAACATCAAACAGCATTCTTAGATCTCTTCGTTTTATCTGTACCCTAATAGAATATCTTCTAAAGGAAGGGGGCCCCAGGGGCCCCCCATTAGAGGGGGCCCCTGGGGGGGCCCCTCATTCTAAACGTTTGAAGGGGGGATATAGACTGTCTCCTCCTACTGTCTCCTTACTGTCTCCTCGTATAAGAGACAGATTATCTAAATGCTATAATTGTTTGAAAGATATAGATGATAGTATTTGGTTTGAGGTTGATGATATATTAAATGAGGAGACACCAAACAACCACAGAATCGCCGCTCTCCTCACACATATCACAGCAAAGTAAACCCTAAACCCTAAACCCTAAACCCTAAACCCTAAACCCTACCCTAAACCCTAAAGCCTCGCTGCACACCCTACACCCTTACTGCAAACCCTAAACCCTAAACCTCACTCAAACCCTAAACTCAAACCCTAAACCATCCGCTCAAACCCTAAACCCTAAACCCTAAGATCAAACCCTAAACCCTCAGAGCAAACCCTAAACCCCTAGCTCAAACCCTAAACCCTAACTGCTCAGTTCAAACCCTAAACCCTAATCCTTGTACTCGACACCCAAGCCCTAAACCCTAAGTACTCAACACAAACCCTAAACCCTAGCCCTAAATACAAACCCCAAACCCTAAACCCTAAATACAAACCCTAAACCGTAAACCCTAAATACAAATCTCAAACCCTAAACCCTAAATCCAAATACAAATCTGTGTCTCGAAATAATTGCTGTCTGCCAGGCCTTCCAGCGCCCTCAGACCTCTTGACCTGCTGCCTTAGGGTTTAGGGTTTAGGGTTTAGAGTTTAGGGTTTAGGGTTTGTATTCAGGCTGAAGTCATTGCCCCCCGGGGCTGCAGCCTTCATCCCTGGAGGGGTGAGGTTAGACGAGGAGATGCCCCCCGTACACATGCTGTTTGTGGTGTACAGACACCCCGACAGCAGCAGCAGCAGCAGCAGCAACAGCAGCAGCAGCAGTGCTGGTGGTGCTGCTGCTGCTGCGGCCCCTGAGAAAGAGACAGGGGGTTATTTGGAGACACATACTTTGAAAAGGAGACAGTTTACTGTTGCTCTCGTCAACTCATCAGGGTTTGGCCATGAGTATCACGCCTATGCTGTCGAGAAATGCCCCTCACCAGGTAGGGTTTAGGGTTTAGGGTTTAGGGTTTAGGGGTTAGGGTTTAGGGTTTTAGGGTGTATGTTGAGTAGATTAGAACAAGGTTTTATTATTTTGTAAGTTTCTTTCTACTGTCTCTTTCTATTACGTTGTTTGAAGGAATCATTCTTTCTCAGGGTTTGGGGTTTAGGGTTTAGGATTTAGGGTTTAGGGCTTAGGGTTTAAGATTTAGGGTTTAGGGTTTAGGTGTTCAAGGTATAGGGCGCAAGGAGCGAGAATGAATGCAGTCTGGGTTTTTAGGGTTAAGAGTTTAGGATTTAGGGCTTGAAAGTTTAGGGTTTAGGGTCTAGGGCTTTAGGATTTAGGGTTTAGGGTTTAGGGTTTAGGGTTTTAGGGTTAAGGGTTTAGGGTTTAGGGTTTAGGGTTTAGGGTTTGTGATATGTATGTGTTAGGGAGTATCTTACGTGATGCTCTGTTAGTATTTGAAGATGTTCGTAGCGAGCATATTCTCCATTCTTCCTTTTGGTATTTTATATTTTATTTATTGCTGCATCCCTCAAGAACATCTCTGACCTGTCTATACACCTCAATTCTACCTCATCTTAATTCTAAACCCTTACTACATAATTGGCTTGTTGAGCCTGCTCTAGGGTCTCCTCCCTCTCCTCGGGGTGTATGGAATCTCCTTTATAGAGATACTGCTGCAGCTCGGCCTGCTGCTGCTGCTGCTGCTGCTGCTGGGATCGTCAGTCTTGCTGCTGCTACGGACCACCAGCAGCAGCAGCAGCAGCAGCAGCAGCAACAGCAGCAGCTACCTCGTTCTCTAGTTGCGGCTAAGCCCTCCGTCTTAGGGGGATTTTGGAGACAGTCTCCTTCTCCAAGGGAGGCAGGCAGTGCTGTCGTTACAGCAGAAGCCGCCCTACACTTCTTGCTAAGGTTAAATATGCTGCTGCTGCTGTTGCTGCTGCTGCTGTTGCTGCTGCTGCTGCTGCTGTTGCTGCTGAAGCGTAACGCGCTCGAGAGGGATGTGTCTCTTGATGTGTTTGTCTCTGTCTCCTTTCTTCTTTGGGCTGTCTATCCAGTGTACTTGCAGCTTCGATTTCTCTCCTTTCTCTCTTCCTGCTGCTGCTGCTGCTGCTGCTGCTGCTGCTCGTTGTCTCCTGTCTCTGCGGTGTCTGTCTCCTCCTCGTTCCTCTTGCTGTCTCCTTTCTCTCTCTAGCTGTCTGCTGCTGCTGTACACCTAAGCGAATATGGTTTTTGTTTATCTGCCTCCTTAGGAGCCTCTGATACATGCCTCATCCTTGCTGCTGCTGTTGCTGCTGCTGCTGTTGCTGCTGCTGCTGCTGTTGCTGCTGCTGCTGCAGGGTTAACGGCCTCACCCCTAGCGAAGCCCTCAATTGTCGTCTGCTGCTGCAGTGGAGTGTCTGCCGCCTGTTTGCCTGCCGTCTTTACTCTCACATTAGCAGCAGCAGCAGCAGCAGCAACAGCAGCAGCAGCAGCAACAGCAGCAGCAGCAGCAGCAAGAGGTTTGCCTTGTCGCGGAGCAGCAACTTGGTGGTGGATGCAGCAAGGAGACAGCTGATGCAGCAGGCTAGCTTACGTGCTTGGCTACAGGCAGACCACTCTCAAGGGGGAGAGGAGCTGCAGCAGGAGCATTTCAATGTATTTAAGGAGGAGAATATGTCTCTTATTTCTCTTCAGAATCTCAACTCTTCTCTCTCTACTCGTGGCTTCGGTGCTGGCTCCTGTAGTGTACATGCATCTGTCCTCTCCAATGCATTAGGAACACCAACTCCCCCTGCAGCAGCAGCAGCAGCAGCAGCAACATGCGGTGCTGTTAGAGGAGAAAGCAAAGCAGCAGCAGCAGCACGAGAAGCAGCAGAAGCATCAGCAGCAGCAGCAGCAGCAACACCATACAGATGTTTTGAGTTCCCTCTCTTTGGAGGATTTCGTGTAAGGGATATGAGACATGCAGGGACAGCTGCTGCTGTCCCGCTGCAGCGGCTGCTGCTGCCTGTAGATATTGCTGCTGCTGCTGCTGCTGTCTCCTCTGTTAATGATGCTGTGCTGCGGCTTAGAGAAGCTGTGCTCGCATGCGCCTTGCTAGAAAATCAAAGAAACGAAGTCAGACATTCTTTCTCCTTTCGCTTTCATCTCCTATCTCATCTATTCCTAAAGGTCAGATACACACTGTCTCCTCATACTCTCTCTCTCTCTCTCTCTCTCTCTCTCTCTCTCTCTCTCTCTCCTTATACTCTCTCTCTCCCTATACTGTCTCCTTCCTTATACTGTCTCCGTCTACTGTCTCCTTATACTGTCTCCTTATACTGTCTCCTTCCTTATACTGTCTCCGTCTACTGTCTCCTTATACTGTCTCCTTATACTGTCTCCTTATACTGTCTCCTTCCTTATACTGTCTCCGTCTACTGTCTCCTTATACTGTCTCCTTATACTGTCTCCTTCCTTATACTGTCTCCGTCTACTGTCTCCTTATACTGTCTCCTTATACTGTCTCCTTCCTTATACTGTCTCCTTATACTGTCCCCTTATACTGTCTCCTTATACTGTCTCCTTCCTTATACTGTCTCCGTCTACTGTCTCCTTATACTGTCTCCTTATACTGTCTCCTTCCTTATACTGTCTCCGTCTACTGTCTCCTTATACTGTCTCCTTATACTGTCTCCTTCCTTATACTGTCTCCTTATACTGTCCCCTTATACTGTCTCCTTCCTTATACTGTCTCCTTCCTTGTACTGTCTCCTTATACTGTCTCCTTATACTGTCTCCTTATACTGTCTCCTTCCTTATACTGTCTCCGTCTACTGTCTCCTTATACTGTCTCCTTATACTGTCTCCTTCCTTATACTGTCTCCTTCCTTATACTGTCTCCGTCTACTGTCTCCTTCCTTCTACTGCCTCCTTCCTTATACTGTCTCCTTCCTTATACTGTCTCCTTCCTTATACTGTCTCCTTCCTCACCTCATACTGTCTCCTCATACTGTCTGCTTATACTGTCTGCTTATACTGTCTCCTCATACTCTCTCCGTCTGCTGTCTCCTTATTCTGTCTCCTTCCTTATATTGTCTCCTTCTTCTGTCTCCTTATACTGTCTCCTTCCTTATACTGTCTCCTTATGCTCTCTCCCTATACTGTCTCCTTATGCTGTCTCATCGTGCTGTCTCCTTCTGCTGTCTCCTTCCTTCTACTGTCTCCTTCCTTCTACTGTCTCCTTCTACTGTGTCCTTGTGCTGTCTCCTTCTACTGTCTCCTTCTGCTGTCTCCTCCTACTGTCTCCTTCTACTGTCTCCTTCTACTGTCTCCTTCTACTGTCTCCTTCTACTGTCTCCTTCTACTGTCTCCTCCTACTCTCTCCTTCTGCTGTCTCGTTCGACTGTTTCTCTTCTGTCTCCTTTCATAAGGGTCTGCTGTCTCCTTCTACTGTCTCCAACTGTCTCTCTTCTGCCTCCCTTTATAAGAGACTGCTGTCTTCTGTGCTGTCTTCTGCTGTCTCTCTTCTGTCTCTCTTCTGTCTCCCTTCTAAATACTTGCTGTCTCCTCCTACTGTCTCCTCTGCCGCTGCTTGGGGCCTACCTAGATGTGCCTGTCTATCAGTCTTTGGTTCTTGACGTCTCCTGTATCGTCTGTCTCCCTTGCGATATCCTCTTAACCTCTGTCTCTGCTGCTGTTCTTGCTGCTGCTGTTGCTGCTGCTGCTGCTGCTGCTGCTGCAGGTGTTGCCGCTGCCTCTGCCTCTAGGGAATAACGATATGGGGGCTTGCTGCTTCTGGGGGAGTGCATGCATAGATAGGAGCACACAGATCGAGTGTCTCCGTTTGCTTCTAGATTGTCTCCGTCATTTTGTTTGTTGCTGCTTCTCTTTACCGAGCTGTCGTCTCTTAGATGCTCAGAGATTGCTTGTTGCTGCTGCTGTCTGCTGCATTGGAGACAGAGTATTAAGGCTAGCAGCAGCAGACCAACCTTCTCCTGTCTCTCTTATATATTCTGGTGACGAGCCTGGGGTAGGAGGGGCGTTTGCTGTCTCCTTAGAAGGCCTTGCCTCGGAGACAACCTTCATTCTCCTCTCAGATCCAGAGGCAGCTACTGCAAGGACACAGGTGAGTACACAACTGTCTCCTTATCCTTCTTCTGTCTCCTCCTCTAGCTGTCTCCTTATACGTATGCTGTCTCCTCCTCTGGCTGTCTCCTTATCCTTCTTCTGTCTCCTCCTCTAGCTGTCTCCTTATCCTTCTTCTGTCTCCTCCTCTGGCTGTCTCCTTATCCTTCTTCTGTCTCCTCCCCTAGCTGTCTCCTTATACTTATGCTGTCTCCTCTAGCTGTCTCCTCATGCTTCTTCTGCCTCCTCCCCTAGCTGTCTCCTTGTACTTATGCTGTCTCCTCCTCTAGCTGTCTCCTTGTACTTATGCTGTCTCCTCGTCTAGCTGTCTCCTTATCCTTCTTCTGTCTCCTCCTCTAGCTGTCTCCTTATACTTATGCTGTCTCCTCCTCTAGCTGTCTCCTTAGGCTTCTTCTGTCTCCTCCTCTAGCTGTCTCCTTATCCTTCTTCTGTCTCCTCCTCTAGCTGTCTCCTTATCCTTCTTCTGTCTCCTCCTCTAGCTGTCTCCTTATACTTATGCTGTCTCCTCCTCTGGCTGGCTCCTTATACTTATGCTGTCTCCTCCTCTAGCTGTCTCCTTATGCTTCTTCTGTCTCCTCCTCTAGCTGTCTCCTTATACTTATGCTGTCTCCTCCTCTAGCTGTCTCCTTATACTTCTGCTGTCTCCTCCTCTAGCTGTCTCCTTATATATTTGCTGTCTCCTTGTTCATCTGCCGTCTCCTACTCCAACTGTCTCCTTCAACTGTCTCCTTACCCTTCTGCTGTCTCCTCCTCCAACTGTCTCCCTATCCATATGGTGTCTCCTCCTCCATCTGTCTCCTTCTTATCCAGCTGTTGCCTGTCTCCTCCTGTTGCTGTCTCCCTCTTCAACTGTCTCCTTCTCGAGTCTCTGTCTCTTTTTCTGGCTGTCTCCTTTCTCTTGCCTCCTCCCCATCGCCTCACCTTGTCTCCTTCTTGTGCTGTGTCTCCACCTCTTTTAGACTGTCTCCTTCTCGTGTTTATACTGTCTCCTCCTCGTTTTTATACTGTCTCCTCCTCGTGTTTATACTGTCTCCTTCTCGTGTTTATACTGTCTCCTTCTCGTGTTTATACTGTCTCCTTCTCGTGTTTATACTGTCTCCTCGTTTTTAGACTGTCTCCTTCTCGTTTTTAGACTGTCTCCTCCTCGTTTTTATACTGTCTCCTTCTCGTGTTTATACTGTCTCCTCCTCGTATTTAGACTGTCTGCTTCTCGTGTTTAGACTGTCTCCTTCTCGTTTTTAGACTGTCTCCTTTGCTAGCACATCTTCCTGCCGCATGCAAGCTATACGGTGTCTCCCCTTGGGGCTGTGGGGCTGTCTCCTCCTAAGGAGACAGTCTCCTCTAGCCTCTGTCTCCTTGTGTTGCTACTCTATGCATCCTATCTTCTCTTTAATACACACAGAGAAGGAGACAGAGGAGACACCTCACTAACACGGAGACAGTATAGTAAACAGTTTAGAAACACGGAGACAGATGGTTAGGAAGGAGACAGATGGTTAAGAAGGAGACAGTTTATTAACAAGGAGACAGCCGAGTGCTACAGAGACAGTTTACTTAGAGGGAGACAGTTTGTTGAATTGGAGACAGACTGTGAACACGGAGACAGTTTATTTAGAAGGAGACAGTTTATTTATAAGGAGACAGTCTATTTAGGTAGAGACAGTTTATTAACACGGAGACAGTTTATCTAGATAGAGACAGTTTATTAAGACGGAGACAGTTTATTTAGATAGCGACAGCTTATTGACAAGGAGACAGTTTATTAAAACGGAGACAGTTTATTAAAGTGGGGACAGTTTATTAACGCGGAGACAGTTTATTTAGAGGGAGACAGTTGATTAGAATGGAGACAGTTTGTTAACACGGAGACAGTTTATTAACGCGGAGGCAGTTTATTAAAAGGGAGACAGCTATGAAATCAAGAAGGAGACAGTTGCTTAGCTCGGAGACAGTTGCTTAACCCGGAGACAGCGTATTAAGAGAGGGAGATGTAGGAAGTGTATACAGAAGGAGACAAGAACACAAACAGCAACAGAAGCAACAGGGAGACAGCAGAATTTAGAAGGAGACAGATAGCCCCTTGCGTACTCAACCCCTTGGCGGTGTCTGTCTGTCTCCTTTATTTTCTGTCTCTCTGTCTCTCTGTCTCTTTTTCTTATTCCTTATATCTATCAAGATCCTCTTCCTGGTGTCTGTCTCCTTTCTTCTTCTGTCTCTCCATCATCTCCTAAAGTGTCTCCTTCTCCCTTCTCTCGATGTGCTACTGCTCCCTCAACCCTTCTGTTTCTTCTGTTGCTGCTGTTGCTGCTGCTGCTGTTGCTGCTGTTGCTGCTGCTGCTGCAGATATTAGATTACTTGGATTCTACGACAGCAGCTGCAGGGGCTGGTCGTTTGTTGTTTAACTGGGGGCGAGGACGTCAGCCTTTGGGTGTAGGAGACAGTTTATTTTTAGATTGTCTGTCTCTTCGTCTTGCCTTCGCACGAGGGTCTCCTCATACAGAATATCTATATACAGGACAGCAGCAGCAGCAGCAGCTGCTGCAGCTGCTGCCCGAGTTTAAATATTTTCGGGATATTTGCTGCTATGTTAAGATGCTAACGAGCGATCCCCCCATAGACAAAACCCCACAACTTAAACGCTGGCTGTCTTCAGATGCTGTTCTTAACTGGAAGTAAGAATATAACTGTCTCCTACTGTCTCCTACTGGCTCCTACTGTCTCCTTCTGTCTCCTGTCTCCTGCTGTCGTCTGTCTCCTACTGTCTCCTTCTGTCTCCTTCTGTCTCCCGCTGTCTCCTTCTGTCTCCTTCTGTCTCCTGCTGTCTCCTTCTGTCTCCTTCTGTCTCCTTCTGTCGTCTGTCTCCTTCTGTCTCCTTCTGTCTCCTTCTGTCTCCTTCTGTCGTCTGTCTCCTTCTGTCTCCTTCTGTCTCCTACTGTCTCCTTCTGTCTCCTCCTGTCGTCTGTCTCCTACTGTCTCCTTCTGTCTCCTACTGTCTCCTACTGTCTCCTTCTGTCTCCTGCTGTCGTCTGTCTCCTCCTGTCTCTTGGTGTCTCCTACTGTATCCTACTGTCTCCTTCTGTCTCCTGCTGTCGTCTGTCTCCTCCTGTCTCTTGGTGTCTCCTACTGTCTCCCACTGTCTCCTTTTAACTGTTGCTTCTGTCGCCTGCTGTCTCCTTCTGTCTCCTGCTGTCTCCCTCTGTATCCTGCTGTCTCCTCGTGTCTCCTTTCAAGGCCTGTTTCTGTCTCCTGTCTCCTCCTGTCTCCCTTCAAGCATATCTTCTGTCTCCTGTTGTCTCTATTTAATTTTTTCTTCTGTCTCCTCCTATCTCCGTCTGTTTATTATATTTCTATCTCCTGCCGTCTCATAATGTGTCTCCTTCTCTCCCCTTTCGACTCCTCCTGGTCTTTCTGTTTCTGTCTGTCTCCTTCTGTCTCCTTTGACGTTCTTGTGCTGTCTCCTTCTACCTGCTGTTGTCTCCTTTCCCCCCTCCCAGCTTCTCGCTGTCTCCTCCTGTCTCCTGCAAACTCCTCCTGTCTCCTTTGAGTTCTGTCTGTGCCTTTCTGTCACCAACTTCTACTCCATGCAGCAGCAGCAGCAACAACAGCAGCAGCAACAGCAGCAGCAACAACAGCAGCAGCAACAGCAGCAGCAGCAACAACAGCAGCAACAGCAGCAGCAGCAACAACAGCAGCAGCAACAGCAGCAGCAACAGCAGCATATATGTGTGTGTGTGTGTGTCTCTGTTTGATGCAGCGTGGAAGAAGATAAGAACGGCGTGAAGGTATTGAGTATAACGGCATTTGGTGGTTTGCAGCTGGATCTGTCTCCTCCTAGCAGCAGCAGCAGCAGCAGCAGCAGCAGCAGCAAGGATACAAAGAGGAGACACCGTGGGGCCCTTCAACGTCTGTTTGCTGGTTGGTTTACAGATACAGAGAGTAGACGAGGACGGATATCTCTAGCAGATCCAAGCAACCTGCTGCAGGGTTTGTTGCCTGCTTCCTCCTCCTCCTCCTCCTCAGCAGGTTCTTCTTCTTCTTCTGCTGCTGCTACTGCAGCAGCAGCAGCAGGAGGAGGAGGAGGAGGAGTCAATGATGTGTCTCTGTCTGAAGAAGATATACTTTATATTAAACATCTTCCCTCATTTAATAATCGTCTCCCCTCATCCGAGTCGGAGCTGCTGCTTCAAATACTGACAGCCCCATATATACGTATCCCCCTGCTGCTGCAGTTCTTTGGAGAGGGTTCAAGGGTAGAGACCCTCAGCTGTCCTGTGCTGCAGCAGGTACTTGCTGCTGCTGTCTTTGAGCCGTGGCACTTTAAACAAGCTCCTATACCTGCTGCTGCTGCTGCTGCTGCTGCTGCTGCAAGTGCTGTATCTGCTGCTGCAGGAGCAGGGTCAGCTGCTGCTCCTTCTGCTGCTGCTGCTGCAGCAGCAGCAGCAACAGCAGCAGGAAGGAGCTGTGATGTTGCTCCCCCACCATCACGAGAATGTTTGTCTACACCTGTGGGGTTGTTGTTCAATGAGCTGCTGCTGTCTCCTCGTTCTGTCTTAGATGGTTTAGCGAATCTGCTTGATGTTGCTTTAGATAAAAACACTGGCAGCAGAAGCTCTGCTGCTGCTGCTGCGCTGCTGTTCGTGCTGCGGCTCCTTGCACACGTCCTCAGCTATATCAGGTGTATCCTCAGACACCGCAGCTATTGGGAAGAAGGCTGGCAGCCGGGGCACATATCTTCAGTCCCTACGCAGCAGCAGCAGCAGCAGCAACAGCAGCAGCAGCAGCAGCAGCAGCGGATGCTCTCTCCAGATATGTCAGGGAGTGCTGCTGAGACAAGACAAAGCCGTGTGTTCTCCCCAGCATCAGGCAGAGGCGCATATACCCCCAGCAGCAGCAACAGCAGCAGCAACAGCAGCAGCAACAACAGCAGCAACAACAGCAGCAACAGGAGCAGCAACAGGAGCAGCAACAGGAAGATAGTGTCTGGGTGTGGCTATGCTGCAGCAGTTCGAGGTTTAGAGTGCAGCGCGGATACAGCTGAAGTGCTTCAGGGGTATCTAAAACGTCTGAGTCTTCGGGTGTATGGGGAGGTCAAGCCCCTGCTGCAGCGGTGGAAGCAGCAAGCGCTAGATAGCTGTGATCTTGCTGCTGCATGCAGTCTTCATCTACATTTGCTGCTGCTGCAGAAGGATGTAGTTGAACGCGATTTAAATATAGATATTGTTACGGAGACTGTCTCCTCTTTGTTTTTCTTATTTGCTCACTATCCCTTCTCTTCAGAATTTGGGGGGGCTCCTCTGTCCCTACACCTCGTTCAGCAGCAGCAGCAGCAGCAGCAGCAGCAGCAAGGGGTGAGCCGCAGCAACAGCAGCAGCAGCAATACAACATTGCCTGGGATGCGCAGCGGACTGTCTTTAGGGGGAGAGTCTGCAGCAGCTGCTGCTAGTGGGGTAGGAGACACAGCAGCAGCAGCAGCAGCAGCAGCAGCAGAACCTTTAGGTGTATCCGATGCTGAGGTCTTTCAGCTGCTGCAGCAGCAGCGCTTGCTGCTTATACGATTCCTACAGCAGCACGAAGAAGCAGCAGGGACTGTATTAGAGACAGCTATACAGACTGTTACGTTTGCAGGTACATCTATGAGTGCTGCCCGCTCAGCAGCAGCAACAGCAGCAGCAGCTGCTGCTGCTGCTGCTGCTGAACAAGGACAGTCGGATGCTGATGCTGTTGCTGCTGCTGCAGCAGCTGCAGCAGCTGCTGCTGCTGCTGGTGCTGGTGTCTTGGGGCCTGAGGCTTGTCTTGGAGACTCAGCTAGCTGTATCTCCATAGACTCAGCAGCAACTGCAGCAACAACACCAACACCAACAGCAGCAGCAACAACTGCAGCAGCAGCAGCAACAGCAGCAACAAGAGACACCAAAGCTGCAGCAGCTCGGACCAGGCAATGGCGGGCTGTTGCTGGCCTTGGAGTCTCCGGGCGATACATTCCTGCTGCTGCTGCAGCAGAAGAAGAAGAAGCAGCAGCAGCAACAGCAGCAGCAGCAGGGTTAGCAGCAGCTGAAGGGGAGACGACAAGTGATGACGCCGCAGTTTCTGGTTCTGCTGCTGCTGCTGAACAGCAGCAGCAACAGCAACAGCAGCAGCAGCAGCAGCAGAAGCCAGAGGGTGTGGGGCTGTTGAGAGGAGCTGTCGTTGCTATGCGTGCTGCTGTTAAGCGCAGCACCTGCAGGTTGTTAGGTAGAGACCTGCTGCAGCAGCAGCAGGCTGCAGCAGCAGCAGCAGCATATGAAGATTACCTCAAGGCCTCACTAGCAATGAAAGCTGAGGTTCAAGCTAACCTCCAAGTGTGCCTCTGCTGCTGCTGCTGCTGCTGTTGCTGCTCTTGCTGCTGTTTTTACTGCTGCTGCTTCTGCTGCTGTTGCTGGTTCTGCTGCTGCTTCTACGTTTGCTGCTTCGAGTGCTGCTGCTGCTCCTGCTGCTGCTGCTGCTGCCGCTGCTGGTGCTGGATGGTTTGTATTTATATGTTGAGGTATAAGATATGTTTGCGTTTGTGTTTATGTTTGCGGTGTACAGACAGCCGAACTGTCTCTTCGACAAAATCATATGCAGCTGCTAGGGCCGTGGGTTAATACGTTTACAGATTCTCTGTCTCTCTTTGGTGTCGTCAGCAGAGTGTCTCCTATTCAAACTGCTGTTGTTGAGGAGACACCTGAACGTCTTTGGCTCAGACTACTTGGCCTAGACCACGATCTGGTAAGTTAATCAAACAACTAGCTAGCTAGCTAGCTACCTAGTTAGCTAGCTAGCTAGGTTGGTAGCTAGCTAGCTACCTAGCTAGCTAGCTAGCTAGGTAGGTAGCTAGCTAGCTAGGTAGGTAGGTAGGTAGGTAGGTAGCTAGGTAGGTAGGTAGCTAGCTTGCTAGTAAGGTTATTTGTTAGAGTGTCAGCTAGCTAGCCAGTTGATTAGATAGCTAACTAGCAGATAACTGTAGCTAGCTATCTACTCAGACAGCTAGCTAGACAGCTAGCTAGACAGCGAGCTAGACAGCTAGCTAGACAGCTAGCTAGACAGCTAGCCACTCACTGTCTCTGTATCTATTTGCTTCTAATGTCTCAGCATGTCTTGTATCTCTCCCTGTCTCTCTGTCTCTGTCTGTCTCTCTCTGTCTCTATTGTCTCTGCATGCCTGTCTGTTTGTCTCTATTGTGTCTGTAGCCTCTCTGTCTGTATCTTCTCTGTGTGTGTCTTTCTCTGTCTCTCTCTGTCTCTCTTCGTCTCTAGTGTCTCTGTATGTCTCTCTCTGTCTCTGTTTGTCTCTCTCTATCCATATATATATATATATATATATATATATATATATATATATATATATATATATATATATATATATATATATATATATATATATATATGTATATATATATATATATATATATATATATATATATATATATATATATATAGAGAGAGAGAGAGAGAGAGAGATGTAGAGATAGATGTAGGTAGATAGGTAGGTAGATAGATAGATAGATCCCTCTATTGTCTCTGTCTCTGTCTGTCTCCCTCTCTGTCTCTCTGTCTCCCTGTCTCTGTCTGTCTTTCTCTGTCTCTCTCTGTCTCTGTCTGTCTCTTACTGTCTCTCTGTCTCTGTATCTCTATTTCTTACGTCATAGGTACGTTGGAGTTGTTGTACAGACTTCTGGAGTTTTCGTGATCTGTTAGGATACGCGTTCCCCCGCCGCTATCATGTTAGCAGCAGCAGCAGCAGCAGCAGCAGCAGCAGCAGCAGCAGCATATTTGAAGCAGAAGAAGCTTGGGTGTCTCCTCGTGCTGCTGAATTCTTTAAGACACATTTCGTAGGGGCTCAGGTGTATGTACAGCGGGCCCCACGTCTCAGGGGACTGCAGGCGGCCCATCAACTCTTTGGAGACTGGAAGAGGGGAGCCACCCGTCGAGCTGCTGCTGCTGCTGCTGCTGCAGCAGCAGCAGCAAAAGCTGCTGCTGCTGCTGCAGGTACAGCAGCAACACAAGAAACTGAAGCAGCAGACATCCACGAAGACAGCAACAAACTCCAAACACAAGAGACTGATGATATCAGGGTGTCTCCTCCCTCTGCTGACGAGGACTCGGAGAGTAGCAACAGCTGCAGCAGCAGCAGCAGCAGCAGCATTAACAGCAGCGGCAGTATCATGCGTTTTTGTGTATGGGTTCCGGGTGTATCGACAGCAGAGACAGACGACCCCAGAGAATGTATTTCTATTGAGGCTGCGAGGCCCTTAGAATTAAAAACTCTAGCAGACAAGTTTGAAGCACAGGCTGCTAGAAGACCTGCGGATACACCCACTGTTGCATGTAGGTCACCTGCTGCTGGTGCTGCTGCTGCTGTTGATGCTGCTGCTGCTGCTGTTGATGCTGCTGCTGCTGTTGATGCTGCTGCTGCTGCTGCTGGAGTTGATGCTGCTGCTGCTGCTGGAGTTGATGCTGCTGTTTCTGCTTTAGTTGATGCTGCTGCAGTTGATACTGCTGCATTTGCTGCTGCTGCTGGAGTTGCTGCTTCTGTTGCTGCTGCCGATGCCGCTGCTGGGGCTGTTGATATTGCTGCTGCTGCAGTTGCAGCTTCTGGTGCTGCTGCAGTTGTTGGTCGTAAAGCTTCTCCACCTGTTGCTGCTGCTGCTGCTGCTGCTGCTGCTGCTGCACTTGCTGCCTCAGTGTGTGTATGATGATCTGACTGTGTGTGGGGTTTGATATTTGCAGCTGCGCTTCTAACAAGCGGCGTGGCAGCAGCAGCAGCAGCAGCAGCAGCAGTGTCTGGGGGTGGGGGCCCCCCGGCAGAGGGCCCCACAGAGGGGGGCTTTACGTGTTTGAAAGAAGTCGTATTTATAAGAAGTCCTGCTGTTGTGTTTGTATTTGATTTGGTAGAGTGTGGGCGTCAGGTGTATAGGCAGCTCTGTTTCTCTTCCTGTCTCCGAATGTCTATGGACTGTTGCAGCACCAAGAGACTGTTAGACCCACCTAAGGAGACACCTCATGAGGCCCCAACATTAGCGGCGGGGTGTATGTATGCGATGCCTGACCTTGGTCTTGCATCAGCAGAGGAGATAACTGCTGCTGCTGCTGCTGCTGCTGCTGCTGCTGGAGGCAGAGAAGATGTTGCAGCAGCAACTGCAGCAGCAGCAGCAGCAGCAGCAGCGACAAGGGAGACAGCCTTACAGCAAGCCTCCTCAGGATTAGATACAAAAGGTCTTGCTGCTCCTTCTCTTGTCATCGCTAGACGCAGGGGCCCCGGGGGCCCCCGTGAGGTGTATGTACCCCCTAGACATCTTCGAGTAAGCTGCAGCAGCATAGACAGAAGGGTTTAGGGTCTAGGGTTTAGGGTTTAGGGTTTAGTTTCTATGTATGTGGTTGAGTATGTGAAGAGTTGAGGGGCGTGAAGGCGGAGGGCTATGGTGCATGATGCCCTACTAGGCCTGTGTCTCCTCTTAGATGTCTCCCCTTAGGTGTCTCCTCTTAGGTGTCTCCCCCTGTGTGTCTCCTCTTAGGTGTCTCCTCTTAGGTGTCTCCCCCTAGGTGTCTCCCCCTAGGTGTCTCCCCCTATGTGTCTCCCCTTAGGTGTCTCCTCTTAGGTGTCTCCTCTTAGGTGTCTCCCCCTATGTGTCTCCCCTTAGGTGTCTCCCTCTATGTGTCTCCTCTGAGGTGTCTCCTCTTAGGTGTCTCCTCTTAGGTGTCTCCTCTTTGGTGTGTGCAGGGTCTCCTTCCTTTCTGTTTGTTAGAAGACTTTGATTTCTGGGTATGTGACGAGCTGTCTCTCTTAACAGGCTATCAGAGGCCCCTGGCAGCAGCACGTAGTAAGACCTCCTATCGAGTGTATGTACACCTCATTCATACAGCAGAGGGGACAGGGCTTACAGCAGAGGCGAGTGCTGTCGTGCGAAGAGTAGCGCTTAAGCCTCATAAACAGCAGCATATGAAGACAGCTGGCCCCTTCACTAGCAGCAGCAGCAGCAACAGCAGCAGCAGCAGCAGCAGCAGCAGCAGCGGGAGCAGCAGCAGGGGCTTTCAAGATGATGAAGAGGATCCTGATGCTCCGGAGGAGACACTTGTTAACCTACTCCTCGCCCCCGAACTGTCTCCTTTAGGTTATTTAAGAGACACGCTTCTTAGAGTAGAAGCCCTCAGTCATATTCTTGTATGGACACGAGCAGCAGCAAAGCCGAAGGGCCCCCATGATACAAACTCTCTTTCATGTGATGCCGGAGATGTAGATGCTATTGAGCTGCCGCGGTAAGAATAAACACACACACATATTCATACTTGCTGCTGCAGTTGCTGCTGCTGTTGCTGCTGCAGTCGCTGCCGCTGTTGCTGCTCCAGTTGCTGCTGCAGTTGCTGCTGCTGTTGCTGCTGCTGTTGCTGCTGCTGTTGCTGCTGCTGTTGCTGCTGCAGTTGCTGCTGCAGTTGCTGCAGCATTTGCTGCAGCATCTGCTGCAGCAGAGGTAGCACTATTCGTTCCTGGAGTGGCAGCCCAAGACCAGGGGCACTTCGTGCTGCTGCAGCTACAAGAGCAGCAGCAGCAGCAGCAGGGAGACAGCAGCCCATCCTGCAGACGTTATAGGGATAGCGTAGCTGCGTATACACCTGAACTATGGAGCATAAAGAGACTGTCTCTGTCTTTGTTTTACTTGCAGCCTAGGTGTCTCCTTCAAAGCTGTACGGGTGCCTCAGCGTCCCTCCGGCTCTCAACAACAACAGCAACAGCAGCAGCAGCAGCAGCAGCAACAGCAGCAGCAGCAGCAGCATCAAGTGAAGCTCATGTGTGAGCAGCATGCAGGTTTATTCTTCGCCTCAGGAGACATTCTTAGGTCTCCACTAGCTAGTCGTGTGCTGCAGGGACTGTCTCCGTCTCTTCTTCTATCTAATGATGAGGGGGATATGTTTGTATTGCTAGCTATATCAAACAAACCTCTTCGAGTCTTATGTAATACAATAGGAAGACAGTTCCTACTTGATATTGAAGGAGGGTCTTCTACTGCTGCTTCTGCTGCTGCTTCGCCTGTTGCTGCTGCTGCTGCTAGCGCTACTGCTGCTGTACAGTCATTGAATCCATGGGCTGCAGCAAGGAGACAGCGAGAAGCAGAGAGGCAGCTGCTGCTGCAGACAGATCTAGTAAGAGAGGCTCCAGCATCTTCGTTTATTGCTGCTGTCTCTTCAAGTGTCTGTCTCCTTCTTCTATACAACTTCTCTTTTCTTATCAGAGGAGGAGATACCTGCCTATACACCTGAACCATGCCTAGGTTCTAGCTGTCTCCTTGCGTGCTGTGGGGTGTCTCTGTGTCTCCTTCGATATGGTGAGATGCATAATTGTCTCCTTTTAACTTGCATATATATATATATATATATATATATATATATATACATATATATATATATATATATATATATATATATATCTTCTGCTTCTCCTGCTGCTTCTGCTGTTGTTGTTGTTGTTTGTGTTTAGGTGTTAGACGCGGTGTCTCCTGAGGTTGTGTTCGATCCTTCGGACAGACGTTGGCTGTCTTGTTTATCTGGTCCTGGGCACTGTCTCTGTAGCTTACATTCTTGCCGTTCTTTTCTATTTATTCCTACAGTGGCCTCAGGTTTATATGTTTTATTGCTTCGTTACTTAAGCCGTCAGTATGAAGCCTTCTGTAGTTTAGTTGATTCTCTGTCTCTTTCTGAGGAGGAAGGAGACACTAGTCCTACTACTACTACTGCTAACAGCAGCAGCAGCAGCAGCAACAGCAGCAGCAGCAGCAGCAGGACAGGGGAGGAGGGAGAGATCTGGAGACACATTAATTTGGTGATGGGGAGATGCCCTGACCCGCATCCTGATGCTGTTGCTTCAAGACTTAGGCTGTGGCTAGCAGCAAACAGGCAGGGTCTGACAGCACAGCCTGCTGCTGCTGCTGCTGCAGCAGCAGCAGCAGAAGCAGCAGATGGAGAAGCAGCAGATCTCCAGCAGCAGCAGCAGGAGCAGCACGAGTTGCTTGAACAGCAGCAGCAGCAGCAGCATGCTGAAGGCAGCATCAGCAGCACCATCCCCTTCACTACTACTACCAGCAGCAGCAGCAACAGCAGCAGCAGCAGCAGCAGCAGCAGCAAAGGCCGGTCTCGTGGGCTACAGTGGACTAGACGATTTGGGGGATTAATAGGAAAGCCGTGGGGCCTAGGAAGAGTAAGAGCGCTGCAGCAGCAAGCAAGCAGCAGCAGCAGCAGAAGGGTGGCTTGTATAGATACAGCGTGGCCTCTATCGTCTGATATATTAAGTTATATAAGGAGACACTCTTTCGTCTCCTCAGGATGTCGCCTGTCTCCTTCTGATGAGCTCTGTCTCCTTAAACTATCTCCCCCACATCTTCAGTCTCTAGCAGAAGTAGTCAACCGTCAAGCTGTATTAGAAGCCCTGCTGCAGTCTCCTGCTGCTCCTGCAGCAACAACAGCAGCAACAACAGCAGCAACAACAGCAACAGCAACAGCAACAGCAGCAGCAGCAGCAGCAGCAGGTGGTGGTGGTGGTGTAGGTGGCTCTCTAGGAGATAAGGGGATGGTGTTGAAGACAGCAGAAGGAGACAGTTGTGAGAGGCTACGCCTACTTATGTCTCTAGAAGATGTAGTACGAGTCGATATTGTCTGTCCTTCTATTATACGAGGAGGCGAGTTTGATAGTATTGAAGATACAACAGCTCTTACTCCCTTAACAAGTGTCTCCTCTTTAGTAGATGCATGTGGGGGGTCTCTAGTGTATAGACGGCCTGACGAGGAGACACTTCGTGGGGCTGAGGCTCTAACATTTATCGAAAAAATATTAAATAAAGGTGTTAAGATAACCGATTTCTTATTATTATATGAGTTACTAACAGATAATCTACCCTTACAACTGTCTCCAGGGGAGGCCCCACATATATGGGGGGCTCTACTTTTACGGTGTCTTCCCAGCTATGAGATATCGAATCGAAGCCGTCTCCTTTCTATTCTTCGTCTCCTTCATATAAACTATCATCTTGCTGGCAGCTTCCCTAAGCTACAAGAAGATAAGAAAATCAAATTGCCCCTAGGCCTTTCTTTGAGGCCCTTAGAGCCTCTACAGCAATTATTTAGAGATATTAATACTACACTTATACATCTTAAGGAGACAGCACAACTACGATCGGTTCCTCTCTTACCTCAGGGAATCCTAGGAGACCCTCCACATGCTACTGCTGTATACTACACACATCATATACACTGTCTCCTTACTCTTTATACTGTCTCCTTGCTCTCTATACTGTCTCCTTGCTCTCTATACTATCTATTTGCTCTCTATATACTGTCTCCTTGCCCTCTATACTGTCTCCTTGCCCTCTGTACTGTCTCCTTACTCTTCATACTGTCTCCTTACTCTCTGTACTGTCTCCTTACTCTTTATGCTGTCTCCTTAATCTTTATACTGTCTCCTTACTCTCTGTACTGTCTCCTTACTCTTTATGCTGTCTCCTTAATATTTATACTGTCTCCTTGCTCTCTATACTGTCTCCTTACTCCCTATACTGTCTCCTTAATATTTATACTGTCTCCTTACTCTCTATACTGTCTCCTTACTCTTGACGCTCTCTTCTCCCTCTCTCTCTTCTTAATATTTTTCTTACTATTATTCTTATTCTTCCCTCTCCCCTGTTTCTTACTGTCTCCTTACTGTCCTTTTGCTGTCTCCTAACTGCATCTTGACTGTCTCCTCCTTCTCCCCTCTTCATAACTGTCTCCTAACTGTCTTTCCACTGTCTCCTAACTGTCTCCTAGCTGTCTCCTCCTTCCCCCCTTCCTAACTGTCTTTTCACTGTGTCTTACCTGTCTCCTAACTGTCTCCTAACTGTCACCTCCTTCCCCTCACTTCCTAACTGCCTCCCAACTGTCTCTTCGCTGTCTCCTGTCTCCTAACTGCCTCCTAACTGTCTCTTCACTGTCTCCTAACTGTCTCTCCACTGTCTCCTAACTGTCTCTTCACTGTCTCCCAACTGTCTCTTCACTGTCTCCCAACTGTCTCTTCACTGTCTCCTCACTGTCTCTTAACTGCCTCTTCACTGTCTCCTAACTATCTCTTCACTGTCTCTTCACTGTCTCCTAACTATCTCTTCACTGTCTCCTAACTATCTCTTCACTGTCTCCTAACTGTCTCCTAACTGTCTCCTAACTGTCTCCTAACTGTCTCCTAACTGTCTCCTAACTGTCTCCTAACTGTCTCCTAAATATCTTTCCACTCTCTCCTAACTATCTCTTAACTGTCTCCTAGCTGTCTCTTCGCTGTCTCCTCACTGTCTCTTAACTGCCTCTTAACTGTCTCTTCACTGTCTCCTAACTATCTCTTCACTGTCTCCTCCTTCCCCTCCCTTCTTAACTGTCTCCTAACTGTCTCCTAACTATCTCTCCACTGTCTCTTCACTGTCTCTTCACTGTCTCCTAACTATCTCTTCACTGTCTCCTAACTGTCTCCTACCTGTCTCCTGCCTGTCTCCTAACTGTCTCTAGACTGTGTCCTCCCTGTCTCCTAACTGTCTCCTAACTGTCTCCTAACTGTCTCCTAACTGTCTCCTCAGGTGTTTGGGCCTACACACTGGACTCGGCGTTTTCTAGTGTCTCCTCGAGCAGCAGACTGTTCCTGTCAAAGCCGTTTGTTGCTACCTGTAGACGGAGCCGAGTATGCGCCGGTGATGGCAGCAGCAGCAGCAGCTGCTGCTGCTGCTGCTGCTGTTACCAGCAGCAGCAGCAACAAGACACAAGAAGAAATGCTGCAGGAGACACGAGAAGCAGCAGCACAAGTAGCCCGTGAGGTAGTTGTTAGCCCCGAGTTGCTTTCGGCCTTCATACAAAAACCACTAAGCAATATTATTAATCATACTATTATATGTTGTGACGATACTCCTGCTGCTGCTGCTGCTGCTGCTGCTGCTGCTGCTGCTGGAGACGAAGAGAGACAGCTAGATCGTCTCCCCTTCGATCTGTCTCTTGATCCTGTCTCCTCTACGACAATAGGAAAGAGAACCATAGAAAGACTTTCTAAAGAAGTAGCAGCCAACGCGAAACAGGTAGCCTGCTGCTGCTCTTGCTGCTGTTGCTCTTGCTGCTGCTGCTGCTCTTGCTGCTGCTGCTGCTCTTGCTGGTGCTGCTCTTGCTGGTGCTGCTCTTGCTGCTGCTGCTCTTGCTGGTGCTGCTGCTCTTGCTGCTGCTGCTCTTGCTGCTGCTGCTCTTGCTGCTGCTGCTCATGCTGCTGCTGCTCTTGCTGGTGCTGCTGCTCTTGCTGGTGCTGCTCTTGCTGCTGCTGCTCTTGCTGCTGCTGCTCTTGCTGCTGCTGCTCTTGCTGCTGCAGCTGTGGCTGGTTGTTAGTGTGTTATTTCTGGAGATTCTCTGCTAGAAGCAGTGTTTTGTATATGTCTGTTGCAGCAGCATTTGCTGCTGTTGTTGCGGCAACATCTGCAGCAGCAGCAGCAGCAGCAGCAGCAACAGCAGCAGCAGCAGCAGCAGCAGCATCAGTGTGTGTGTGTGTGTATTTGTGTGTCTCTACTGTATATTGCAGCAACAAGAGGCATCGCGTCGTTTATGTCTCTCGGGCTTTCGTCGAGGGGAGATAGCCGGTTTTCTTCTGTCTCCTACTTCTCTTGCTTCTCGTGTCTCCTCTCTAGCAGCCCTCAGACAGCTGCTGCTGCGATGTTTTCAACACGATGGAAGGCTTACAGAGAGATCAATTCGTCTCCTTCAGGCTCTCGCCTCTCACGTAGACGGGCTTGACCTGTCTCCTCCCCCCCCACAGCAGCAGCAGCAGCAGCAGCAGCAGCAGCAGCAGCAGCAGCAGCAGCAGCAGCAGCAGCAACAGCAGCAAGGGTTGGTCCTTGCAGCTATACAGCATCAAGAGGAGATAGAAAGAAATACTTTAAATCCGTGGAGACTACGATGCATGCGCTGGGGACACATCCTCGCTCGAGCAGCAGGAATAGAAGCAACTGTCTCCTTCGAGGCTTTGGTGTCTCTGTCGATGTCGCAGCAAGCCGAACATATCCTCCTGCTACTTAATCCTTTCCTAACACCGAGTATGCTGCTGCTGCTGCTCTTCCTGCTGCTGCTGCTGCTGCTGCTGCTGCTGGTGGGGGGGAGGGGGGGGTTGCCCTGCTGACGCTCTTGCTCCTGTTGCTGCTACTGCTCCGCCTGCTGCTGTTGCTGTTGCTGCTGCTCTTGCTGCTGCTCTTGCTGATGATGATGATGATGAGGCTCCTGTTCCTGTTGTTGCTGTGCTGCTGCTGCTGTTCCCTCTGTTGAGTGTCCTGCTGCTGCTGCTGCTGCTGCTGCAAGCACCGCTGGGCTGCGGCTTCACTGGAAGCACTAGCAGCACACAGCAGCAGCAGCAGCACCAACAACAGCAGCAACAACAGCAGCAGCAGCAGCAGCAGCAACAGCAGCATCTTCTAGCTACAGGAGTCTTTCATATATTAGATGAGAGACACAAACTGAAGGGTACACTTATTCTTTCTTCTGCTGCTTTTGCTGCTGCTGCTGCTGCTGCTGCTGTCTTTGCTGCTCCTCTTGCGTTTGCTGCTGCTGCTGCTGTTTTTGCTGCTCCTCCTGCGTTTGCTGCTGCTGCTGGTGCTGCTGTTTCTGCTGCTGCTGTCTCTGTCTCTGTCTCTGTCTCTGTCTCCAGAGATGGTTCGTGACATTTTCAGTCTCGTCGGCGCAGTAATGTTGTGTGTTAATAGAAGAGCGCAAATTTGTCGTAGTCTCCAAGCCGCTGTAGAGCTGATGCAGCTTCTGAAGTCCTTCTCAGCGAGAGCAAGAAATGCTGCACAGGAAGACGCAAAGCAGCAGCAGCAGCAGCAGCAGCAGCAACAGCAGCAGCAGCAGCAACAGCTGCAGCAGCAGCAGCAGCGGATGTTCCCAGAAGGGTTCGGTGTGGGAGGAGGGACAGCAGCTCACGCGGCCTCCCCAGCAGCAACATTAACAGCAACAGGAGCAGCAGCAGGAGCAGCAACAGCAACAGCAGCAACAGCAGCAGCAGGAGCAGCAGCAGCAACAGCAGCAGCAGCAGCAGCAGCAGGAGGAGGAGTGTCAGTGGGCCCTGCAATGAAGAAGCTGCTGTCTCAGGCAGTGCCTGCTCTTCATATGAAGGCTCAGGCTATCGCTGAGCTCCTAAGCAGCGGGAGACACTACATGCAATCGCTGTCTCCGGAGACAGCTGCTGCTGCAGCAGCAGCAGCAGATGCTGCTGCTGCTTCTGAAGGGAGCAGTCTTGCTGCTGCTGCTGCTGTTGCCGCATTGGGAGCAAGTTCTATGACGCCTTCCAACGACGCCTCAGGCAGCAACAGCAGCAGCAACAGCAGCAACAACAGCAGCAGCAGCAGCAGCAACAGCAGCAGCAGCAGCAGCAGCAACATTGCGGCAGGAGCCCTGTACGATCCCCGGTATTTGGTGTTTGAGTTTGCCTACAGCTTGCTGCTGCGTCAGTCTCAAGTATTGCTGCTGGATCGTTTCCTATCAAGCGTGAAGAGAGGGAGATCGATGTGTCATCAAATGTTAATGGGGGCGGGGAAGACAACTGTAGTGTCTCCTCTCCTGTCTCTCTTACTTGCTGACGGCAAGAGACTCATAGTGTCTCTAGTCCCATCATCATTATTAAGATTTTCTCGTAATGCCTTAAGAGAGAAGTTTAGTATTATATTCAAAAAATATATATTCGTGTTATCTTTCTCCAGATATAATATTGTGTCTCCTTCATTGTATAATAAATTAATACAAATAAGAGATAATCGAGGGATTGTTATTTCTACTCCTACATCTATTAAATCTATCCTCTTAAAAGGATTATATATTATGCATATATTACAAGCTGCTGCTGAGGGACATACACACAAACTGCCCCTCCAAAGAGCTGTAGAGACACTCGGAGCCTCTCACCTTCGTAAGCTGCAGTCCCAAATATCGAAGCTTCTTAGAATACCAAAGTCGGGTACGTCTTCGTTATTATACATTAAATACAGAGGATCAACTGTCTCCTATCAACTGTCTCCTGTTAACTGTCTCCTATCAACTGTCTCCTATCAACTGTCTCCTACCAACTGTCTCCTTTCAGCTGTCTCCTTTAGACTGTCTCCTTTAGACTGTCTCCTTTTCAACTGTCTCCTATCAACTGTCTCCTTAATTTCCTGTAAACTGTCTCCTATAAGCTGTCTCCTATAAAGTGTCTCCTATGAAGTGTCTCCTTAACTGTCTCCTTTGGACTGTCTCCTTTATACTGTCTCCTTTATACTGTCTCCTTTATACTGTCTCCTTTATTCTGTCTCCTTTGGACTGTCTCCTTTATACTGTCTCCTTTATACTGTCTCCTTTATACTGTCTCCTTAACTGTCTCCTCTTAACTGTCTCCTACAAACTGTCTCCTCTTAATTCTCTCCTCTACGCTGTCTCCTACAAACTATCTCCTCTTAAGTGTCTCCTTTAGACTGTCTGTTGGTTGCTTTAGACTGTGTCCT
The DNA here is from genome assembly GCA_963920595.1 of Eimeria praecox. Taxonomy (NCBI): domain Eukaryota; phylum Apicomplexa; class Conoidasida; order Eucoccidiorida; family Eimeriidae; genus Eimeria; species Eimeria praecox. The sequence continues at coordinate 298,693 of OY986958.1, forward strand.
GTAGGCTGTCTCCCCTTTGCTGTCTCCTATCTCCTATCACCTGTCTCCTCTAGACTGTCCTCTGTCCCTTCTAGACTGTCTCCTGTCTCCTCCCGCCTGTCTCCTCTCCCCTGTCTCCTCTCGCCTGTCTCCTTCAACCTGTCTCCTCTCCTCTGTGTCTCCTGCCTCTATGCTACTCCCCTCTATCTCTTCTGTCTCCTGCTGTCTCCTGTCTCCTTTGCTCTCCTGTCTGCTGTCTGTCTCCTCTTCCCTCTCGTTTCTCATAACTGAGCAGCACTATCAGCAGCAGCAGCAGCAACAGCAGCAACAGCAGCAACAGCAACAGCAGCAGCAGCAGCAGCAACAGCAGCAGCAGCAACAGTAGCAACAGTAGCCGCAGCAGCAGCAACATTAACAGCAGCATTCCCAGGCTGTCTTTGCGTGCAGCTTCTTCATCTTCTCTCGATGAGTTTGAAGGATCATCATCAGCAGCAGCAACAGCAGCAGCAGCAGCAACAGCAACAGGAGGAGGAGGGCCTGTCTCTTCTTATTTATCTGAGGAGCAGCTTCGATCGTATCGTCTCGAATTAGATATAACTTTACGTATTTTAGATTTATTTAAATGTGGGATTGTTATTATCGATGAAGTTGACGAAGTCCTGCAGCCACTCAGAAGCGAGCTTCATTGGCCCTTAGGACAGAAACAGCCTCTAGATTTTACGTCTCGTACGACTGTCTCTTCATCTGCTGCTGCTGCTGCTGCTGCTGGTGGAGGTGCTGCTGCTGCTGCTGCTGCTGCTGCTGCTGCTAGTGGTGGTGGTGGTGGTTGTGGGGTTGGGGTGTATCAGCAGCAGAAATCATCTTCTTATGGTCATGTGAGCAATCCACAGCAATCTGCAGCAGCAGCAGCAGCAACAGCAGCAGCAGCAGCAGCAACAGCAGCAGCAGCAGCAACAGCAGCAGCAGCAGCAGCAACAGCAGCAGCAGCAGCAGGCATCACTGAACCCCTCATATCCCCTAGACAAATCGAACAGCCTCTTCAGTGGCTGTTTGAAAATGATGAGGGCCTTCGGTGGCAGCTCCCATGGTTTCTTATCGATCCTTTCTTCTATTTCTACACGTAAACCCTAAACCCTAATTATATATTATAAACCCCAATTATATATTGTAAACCCTAATTATATATTACAGACCACAATTATATATTGTAAACCCTAATTATATATTATAAACCCTAATTATATATTATAAACCCTAATTATATATTATAAACCCTAATTATATATTATAAACCCTAATTATATATTATAAACCCTAATTATATATTATAAACCCTAATTATATATTATAAACCCTAATTATATATTATAAACCCTAATTATATATTATAAACCCTAATTATATATTATAAGCCCTAATTATATATTCTAAACCCTAATTATATATTATTAACCCTAATTATATATTACAAACCCTAATTATATATTATAAACCCTAATTATATATTATAAACCCTAATTATATATTATAAACCCTAATTATATATTACGAACCCTAATTATATATTATAAACCCTAATTATATATTTCAAACCCTAATTAACTCTTATAAACCCTAGGTAACATTTATAAACCCTAATAAACCCCTAGAAACCCCTAGAAATACTAATAAACCCTAATAAACCCTAATAACCCCATAAACCCTAATAACCCCTAATAAACCGTAAACCCTAATAGACCCTAATAGACCCTACTAAACCCTAATAAACCCTAATAAACCCTAATAAACCCTAATAAACCCTAGGAAGCCTTAAACCCTCGTATGTTGGGAGGGTGGGTACAGTGGTGGCTGCGGGGAGGGTCGAGAACTGCTGAGGTGTATCTGCAGCTAAATATTTGCTGCTGCAGCTATATTTGCTGCTGCTGTTGCAGCTGCTGCTGCTGTTATACTTGCTGCTGCTGTTGCATCTGCTGCTGCTGTTATACGTGCTGCTGCTGTTGCATCTGCTGCTGCTGTTATACTTGCTGCTGCTGTTATACTTGCTGCTGCTGTTGCATCTGCTGCTGCTGTTATACTTGCTGCTGCTGTTATACTTGCTGCTGCTGTTGCATTTGCTGCTGCAGCTATATTTGCTGCTGCTGTTTGTTTGTTTGTCTGCAGCGGGAGGACAACTGTCTCCTGCACGGGGACAGCTGAGACGTGGCGTCTCTTGGGGTTAATACGACAGCAGCTGCAGCAGGGGCTGCAGCAGCAAACACTGCAGCAGAGCCCTCATCTGCTGCTGCTGTCTCCTCTGTGGTATCATCATAATCTTAAACCTCTTCTTGCTTCATGGCTGTGTCTCTTCTTTAATATTAAAAAAATTAGGGGGATTTCGGCTGAGCAGCAGCAACAATATATTGTAAGTATACACAACAGAAGGAGACAGAAGGAGACAGAAGGAGACAGGGGGGGGGGGGGGGGGGGAGGAGGGAGAGAGGGAGACAGCAGAGGAGACAGCAGAAAACATAAGGCGATAGACAGAGATAGAAGAGACAGAAAGAGGTAGAAGAGACAGAAAGAGATAGAAGGAGACATAAAGAGATAACGAGAGAGACAAAGAAACAGAAGGAGACAGACAGACAGACAGACAGACAGACAGACAGACAGACAGACAGACAGACAGACAGACAGACAGACAGACAGAGGAAGATAGAGAGAGATCAGGAGACAGAAGAAAACATAAGGAGATAAGAAGAAATAGAAAGAGACAGAAAGAGAGAAAAGGAGACAGAAGGAGACAGCAGGAGATAGCAGGAGACAGCGACAGATGATTGTGGCAGCACAAAGGAGACACAGAGAGAGACAGAAGAGACAGTTAGAGACAGAGAAGAGACAGTTAGAGACACATAGGAGACAGGATAGACATAGACAATAATAGACAATATAGAGAAACACGAAGGAGAGACAGTTACAAACACGAAGGAGACACCTACACACACTGAGGAGACAGCTCGAGAGATACAGAGACATTCACAGACACAAAGGAGACAGCGAGAGACACAAAGGAGACAGCGAGAGACACGAAGGAGACAGAGAGAGACACAAAGGAGACAGCGAGAGACACAGAAGAGACACCTACACATCTGTGTGTGTGTGTGTGTGTGTGTGTGTGTGTGTGTTTGTCATCGTGCTGCTGCTGCTGCTGCTGCTGCTGCTGCTGCTGCTGCTGCTGCTGCTGCAGCTTCTGCCTCTGCATATATGTCCCTCGAATTCAGCCACAGGCTTTCTAGGAGGAGACAGCACAGGGGGTCTGTACTCAGATCTGTTTGCTGCAGTTGAGAGACTAACAGACGAAGCTATGAAGATATTAAACCTAGCAAGAGAGTGGCTCGATACCTTACTACCTCACATCCTTCAGAAAACAAATAGAGTAAAGTACGATGAGATAGAAACAAACTGTCTCCTTCTTTATTTTATAGACATACACACACACAAGTGTCTCCTCTCCTTCTGTCTCTTTATCGGGGTGTCTCCTCTTCTGTCTCTCTTTCGGGCTGTCTCCTTCTTTATTTTATAGACACACACACACGTGTCTCCTCTCCTTCTGTCTCTTTATCGGGGTGTCTCTTCTTCTGTCTCTCTTTCTTGCTGTCTCTTCTTCTGTCTGTCAATCTACTTGTCTCTTCTTGTCTCCTCTTGTTCTTGCTTTCTCGCTGTCTCCTCTTCTGTCTCCTTTCCCCGCTGTCTCGTGTTCTGTCTCTCGTCCTCTCTGTCTCCTCTTCTGTCTCCCTCTTACTTGCTGTCTCCTTTCTCTCCTTCTCGCTGTCTCTTCGTCTATCTGTCTCTCTTTCTCTCTCCTTCTCGCTGTGTCTTCGTGTGTCTCTCTCTTACTTGCTGTCTCCTCATCTGTCTCCTTTCTCTGCTAGTTATTATATTATTGCTGCTGCTGCTGTGTTTTAGTTGTTGACTTCGATGCTCCCCTGCAGCAGCATCCCCACCCCTTAAACCCCAGGACCTGAGGGTCCTCCCCCTGCTGCTGCTGCTGTTTTTGCTGCTGCTGCTGCTGTGTTTGCTGCTTCTGGTGCTGCTGTGTTTGCTGCTTCTGCTGCTGCTGTGTTTGCTGCTTCTGCTGCTGCTATGTTTGCTGCTTCTGCTGCTGCTGTGTTTGCTGCTTCTGCTGCTGCTGTGTTTGCTGCTGCTGCTGCTGCTGCTACTGCTGCAGCATCTGTTTTCTTTTTGTGTGTGTGTGTATGTATGTGTCTGTTAGTTATGGTTTGTTAACCCGTGATGAGATAGAAGATCGTCTGACGCAGCAGACGGAGACAGTGTCTCTAACTCGGCAGAACTTAGCTGTCCCCTTTATAGGGAAAGACACACCTTCGTATGCCTCTGAGTTTTCTCATCCAGATATATTAATTGGTCTTACAATATTCTCTTATAGACTACAGGGATTAAGGCCAGATAATTTTGAGTGTCTCCTTCGATATCAGATACATCGTTTAGGTGTCTCCTCAGGGCCTCCTGCTGCTGCTGCTGCAGCGAGAGAGTTTGCTGCTTGGGTATGGTCAGCAGGGGGGAGAATTAGGGGAATACATAAACATAAAAATAAACAAGAGGCCTGGATACGAGACCTACAGTCTCTTGCTGCAGACACTGCGAAGCCCCGACAGCAGCAGCAGCAGCAGCAGCAGCAAGACGGGAAGGTTGGAGGCTACAGTGGCGTGGATAGGAAGCAAATAGACGATTCTGCTTCCTCATCACAAGCAGCAGCAGCAGAAGCTGCTGCTGCTGCTGCAGCAGCAGCAGCAGCAGCAAGATCAACAACAACAGCAGCAGCAGCAGCAGCAACAGGAGAAGAAGGGGAGACAATGGGTGTGTATGATAAGATGTGTCCGCTTGAGATGTTGAGTCTGTCTGACGATGAGCATATGAGGTGTCTGTACAGTTTATTATATAAAGAAGGTTTAGCTATAGCAACATATTTATGTTGTCTTGTCTTCCCTCACAATCTAAAACATACAGCCCTTCAGCTATCAGCATCAGGACAAGAGATAGGAGGAGACAGTCTATTTTCTATACGTTTAGGCTTCTCAGGGACCCCATCAGAGCTCTTACCTGTTTCTATGAGCCCGTGTTTCTATGAAGCGGGGACAGATGGCTTTGTTATACAATTATTAACGTCTCCTTCAACTGTCTCCTTTGAAGTGTTACCTAAGAATTGGAGTGTCTCCTCTCTAATTGAAAAGATAGCTAGACAGACACAGCCTCCTCTACATGCTCTCATAGATACGGGGGCCCTGATATGTGGTGTTAGTAATATACAGGTAGCTTACTTGCTGCTGCAGCAAGGGCTTCATCATGTTGATGGGGTTGTATTCTTAGATAATAAGGACAGACAAAATATACTTGTTAGAGAGGGGTGGAGGGTCTTACAACTAGCTGAGTGTGGCCTCGCCCCAGAACGGCGTTTCTCCTTCTACGATCACGTTCATACTACAGGACAGGTGTCTCCTTGACTCCATACAATGTCTCCTTTCTTATCGTCTATAGCCCTATCTCTCCCTCTCTCTATCTTGTCTCTCAACTGTCTCCTTCCTATCTTTATTTTGTTGTGTCTTCTCAGCTGTATAGGCACATCTCTTCTCCTTCTGTTGCTTTAGATATTTTCTGTCTCCTTTCTCTTTCTTCTCTGTCTCTTCGTCTCTTTCTTTCTTTATTGTCTCCTGTTGTGCTGTATCTCTGGTTGTTGCTGTCTCCTGTCTCCCTAATCTCTTGCTCCCTCCTCGTCTGTCTCTGTTCTCTTTCTTGTCCTGTCTCTAAATATACATGTCTCTCTTACTCGGTCTTCTCTGCTGTCTCTGTAGCTGTTGTCTCCTTGCTGTTTCTGTAGCTGCTGTCTCCTTATCGTCTGTCTCCTCCTTATGGTGTCTGTCTCTCCCTATCAGCTCTCTCGTCATCGGTCTCCTCCTCAGCTGTCTCCTTATCAACTGTCTCTTTACGAGCAGTGTCTCTGTGTCCCCATATGCTGTCTCTTTATTGTTTATTTCTGCTGTTGTCTCTTTAGTCTCTCTATCTGTTGCAGGATGTCTGTCTGCTTGTATTTTGTTTATATAAGGAGGTGTCTCCTTTTGAGGTGTATCTGTCTCCATATGCTGTTTCTCTCTCTATCCTTATGGCGTCTCTGTCTCCTTCACGGGGTGTCTGTCTGTCTCCTTCACGGGGTGTTTCTCTGTGTCCTTGAAGCGGTGTCTGTCTCCTTATTGTGGTGTCTAGGTGTCTCCTATTTGGGGTGTCTCTTAGTTTGTCTGTCTGTCTCCTTTCTATGGTGTCTGTGTGTCTCCTTCTAGACATGTCTCTTAAGTTGTTTATCTGTCTCCTTATTGTAATATCTATGTGTCCCCTCATCGTGGTGTCTCCTAGATTGTCTATGTGTCTCCTTATTGTGGTGTTTATGTGTCCCCTTCTTATGTTATTTGTATGTCTCCTTCTCATCGTGTCTCCTGTGTGTCTCCTTCTTATGGTGTCTCCTTCTTATGGTGTCTCCTATGGTGTCTCCTTCTTATGGTGTCTCCTATGTGTCTACTTCTGATGGTGCCTCCTTCCTTTGGTGTCTCCTTCCTATGGTGTCTCCTTCCTATGGTGTCTCCTTCCTATGGTGTCCCCTTCCTAAGGTGTCTCCTTCCTATGATGTCCCCTTCTTAAGGTGTCTGCTTCCTATGGTGTCTCCTTCTTAAGGTGTCTCCTTCTTAAGGTGTCTCCTTCCTATGGTGTCTCTTTCCTATGGTGTCTCCTCTCTATGGTGTCTCCTTCCTATGGTGTCTCCTCTCTATGGTGTCTCCTTCCTATGGTGTCTCCTATGGTGCCTCCTGTGGTGTCTCCTTCTTAAGGTGTCTCCTTTCTATGGTGTCTGTTTGTTAAGGTGTCTCCTTTCTCTGGTGTCTGTTTGTTGCGGTGTCTCGTCAGGATATACGTCAGACAGCTGAGGGTCGGGCGGTAGTGACTGTGGGTAAGGATTGTACGTTTAGAGATATTGCACAGGGGGCCTTTCGTATGCGAGGGTTAGGGAGGGGACAGTCTCTCCACTTTCTTATCCCCCCAGGTGTAGCTACTCTTATAGAGAGACACGCTGCTCTTGTTGGTGCTCTGTCTCCTTCGGGGTGTCTCTTCCCTCCTCCTCCTCACCATCAGCAACAGCAGCAGCAACAGCAGCAGCAGCAGCAGCAGCAGCAGCAGCTAGCCCCTGGTCGTTCTGTTCTAGGGGAGATATGTTGTTGGCTTGTCTCTCAACAGATAACACAAGAATGTGTACAACAGCGTCTGCTGTATCTACAGAGTGTAGGAGATGTGTGGAGAGGTGCAGCATTAAATATATTAAAGGAGACACATGCTTCTATAGGAACAGACAAAGTGTCTCCTTCTACTCAACGGGCTCTTGCTGTCTTCCTTGAGCCCCTAGAATTTACTGTCTCCTCGAGGGTCCCTCTGTCTCTTCCTCTGAGTCTAAGGATCCGTCAGCTAGCTCTACAACACGCAGACTTGCTGCAGGCAGCAGAAGCAGCAGCAGACACAGCAGCAGCAGCAGCAGCAGCAACAGCAGCAGCAGCAGCAGCAGCAGACACAGCAGCAGCAACAGGGGGGGAGAGCGTGAGGCCTAGACTCAGGCCACATCAGTTGATAGATAAAATTATTGCTGCACTCGAAGAAGAAGAAATAGCAGCAAGGAGACAGGCAGCTAGCAGCAGCAGCAGCAGCAGCAGCAGAGACGCCGAAGGAGATGCTGTGCGGCTTGAAGGCCTTGAAGCAGAGGTTGAGGGAGAGGAGCAGCAGCAGCAAGAAGAAGAACAGGTGAGATAACAGCAGCAACAGCAGCAGCAGACACAGCAGCAGCAACAGCAGCAGCAACAGCAGCAGCAGCAGCAACAGCAGCAGCAGCAACAGAAGGGGAGAGTCTCATCCCTTTCTGCTGCTGCTGCTGTTGCTGCTGCTGTTGCTTTTGCTGCTGTCTGTTCAGTGGGTGCTGCTGTTGATGCTCCTGCTGCTGCTGTTAGTGCTGCTGCTGCTGCTGCTGCTGCTGCAACTGTTAGTTGAGTATTTGTTGCTGCTGCTGTTTTTGTTGCTGCTGCAGGAACAGCAGCAGGAGGCGGAGCAGGAGAAGCAGGAGGAGACAGTGCAGGAGACAGAAGAAGCAGCTCCCCTCAACTACACTCGAGCTGAGGAGACACCCCGTCCTTGGTTGCTAGCTGCACTGTCTCTTCCCCCCTGTGAGGAGACACACGGCTTCTATGCAGCATCCTCCTTCTCTGTAGCTTCTTCACTGCAGCAGAAGCTAGCTCGACTGCAGCAGCAAAAGGTTACGGGGGCTTCTGCTGCTGCTGCAGCTGTTGCTGCTGCTGCTGCTGCTGCTGCGGGAGGAGGCCCTGTCTCTGCTGCTGCAACAGGCCTACCCTTCCCTCCTTATCTTCTCTTCAGCAGCAATTATTTTAAATCTTCGTGGACTTTCTCTTCTTCTCCTCGTCGTCTCAAAAATATAATACTTGTGATGCAGTGGCAGCAGGACTGGGATCTACCTCACCAGCAGCAGCAGCAGCAGCAGCAGCAGCAGCAGCAGCAGCAGCAGCAGCAGCAGATGCTGCTGCAGCAGCAGCAGCAGCAGCAGCAGATGCTGCAGCATGCATTTGAGTTGTTTGCGAATGAAGATACACAAACAATTGGAGAGAGAGATCTTAAAGACTTCCTTGCTGCTTTGTTGCTTCCTTCTGCTGCTGCTGCTGCTGCTGCTGCTTCCGAGGCACTTTGCTCCTATGTAAAGGCCCTCGTGCTGCAGCAACGCGAAGCAGCAGCAGCAGCAGCAGCAGCAGGATCTGCTGCTGCTGCTGCTGCTGCAGTCAAGCGAAGCAGCAGCAGCAGTGGGGGGCCCGCAGCAACTAATCCCCGCATCCAATTCTACAGAGAAAGCCCCTCCCTCCCTCAAACGTCAGCTGCATGCATGCAGCCTCCTCTTGCTGCTGCTCCTAGACAACAGCAGCAGCAGCAGCAGCAGCTTTCTGTGCTACAGAACCTGTGGCAGCCGCCTACTCCCCCTCCTGTGCAGCAGCAGCAGCAGCAACAGCAGCAGCAGCAGCAGCAGACAGCAGATCCGCTTGCAGACTTCTTTCAGTCTCTTCAGCAAGGAGACAGCAGCAGAAACAAAACAGAAAATGCCACTGTCTCCTTCTCTGGTGTCTCCTCATCTTCTTCCTCATCGAAGGAACAGAGCGACCTTCTAGGCCTCTTCGATTCCTCTGCTGCCGAGCAGCAGCAGCAGCAGCAGCAGCAACAGCAGCAGCAGCAGCAGCAGCAGCACAGTCTATCATCATCCTCCTTTCCTCTCCCTTTCTCTCCTCAAGACCCTTCTTCACCCTTCATTACTGAGGCGCCTCAACAGCAGTCCCCACTGTATCGCCAGCAGCACCAACAGCAACAGCAGCAGCAGCAGCAACAGCAGCAGCAGCAGCAGCAGGAGGAGGAGGAGCTGCAGCTTACACTGTCTGAGTTGTCTGCAGCACTGTCTCTGTCTCCTTTCTGTTCTGAGCAGCCAGGGCGCTACTTCGTAGTCTTAACACTCGCAGAAGGTGAGGCGGTGAGGGCTGCCTTGCATGAACGTCAGCGACAGCAGCAGCAGCAGCAGCGGCA
>OY986958.1:330825-343325 GCA_963920595.1 Eimeria praecox
GCTTACAAGGGGGCCCCCTACAATGAAGGGATCGTTAGAGGGGGGCCCCCTTCGGGGGATTTAGAGGCAGCAGGGGGGCCCCCTCTTTGCTCCTCATATATTAAACGCTTTTGGTTTAATGGCTTCAAGCTGTTGACTAGTTAGTAACAAAGAAGAGACAGATAGACAGACAGATAAGGAGACAGATAGAGAGACACGAGGAGACAGATAGAGAGACAGGAGGAGACGGATAGAGGAGTAGGAGGAGACAGATAGGGAGAAACATAAGGAGACAGATAGAGAGACAGATAAGGAGACAGATAGAGAGACAGATAAGGAGACAGGTAGGTGATTAGGGGGAGACAGATAAGGAGACAGATAGAGAGGCAGATTAGGAGACAGATAGGGGAGTAGGAGGAGGTAGATAGAGACAGATAAGGAGACAGATAGGGGAATAGGTGGAGACAGATAAGGAGACAGATAGAGAGACAGGAGGAGACAGATAGGCGACAGACAGGGGAATAGGAGGAGACAGCTAGAGAGACGATAGGAGACAGATAGGGGAGTAAGAGGGGACAGATAGAGAGACAGATAAGGAGACAGGTAGAGAGACAGAAGGAGACAGACAGGGGAATAAGAGGAGACAGATAGAGAGACAGATAAGGAGACAGGAGACAGATAGAGACAGATAAAGGAGACAGACAGTGAGACAGAAAGAGACAGATAGGGGAATAAGGAGACAGATAGAGAGACAGAGGGAGACAGATGAGGAGGCAGATAAGGAGACAGGTACAGGGACGAAAGGAGACAGATAGAGAGGAGACAGAGAAAGAGACAGATAGAGAGGAGACAGATAGAGAGACAGATAGAGAGGAGACATATAAGGAGACAGATAGAGAGGAGACAGATAAGGAGACAGATAGAGAGGAGACAGATAAGGAGACAGATAGAGAGGAGACAGATAAGGAGACAGATAGAGAGGAGACAGATAAGGAGACAGATAGAGAGGAGACAGATAAGGAGACAGATAGAGAGGAGACAGATAAAGAGACAGATAGAGAGGAGACAGATAAGGAGACAGATAGAGAGGAGGCAGATAAAGAGACAGATAGAGAGGAGACAGATAGAGAGACAGATAGGAGACAGGTAGACAGATAAGGAGACAGATAAGGAGACAGAGGGAGACAGGTAGATAAAGAGAGAGAGGGAGCTATATAAAGAGAGAGGAGGAGACAGACAGGTAAGGAGGTACAGGCCCCAGCCCCACAAAGGAGGAGGACCTGTATAGAGGGAGACTATAAGAGACAGAAGGAGACAGATTAATAGAGGGGGGCCCCCGTTGATAGAAGCTCTCAGAGACAAGACTTAATTAAACATTGAGGGGCCCCCAATGCCCCTAAATGCTAGCTAGGGGCCCCCTCCCTATCAATAAGTAAGAGTGTTGTTGCTTAAGGGGCCCCCCTACGGGGACCCTGTACCCGTAGAAGGGGCCCCCTTGAGGGTACTCAAGGGCCCCCTTAAGGGTGCACTGTGCCCTCGGGGGCCCCCTTAAGGGTACTCTGTCCCTTAGGGGCCCCCTTAGGGGTACTTAAGGGCCCCCTTAAGGGTATTACTCTGTACCCATAGGGGCCCCCTTAAGAGTACCCTGTACCCATAGGGGCCCCCATGAGGGTACTCAAGGGCTTCAGGGCCCCCTTGGCCTTGGGGGCCCCAGTACCCTGTACCCACAGGGGCCTCCTTAAGGGTACCCTGTACCCACAGGGGCCCCCTTAAGGGTACCCTGTACCCATGGGGGCCCCCATGAGGGTACGAAAGGGCCTCAGGGCCCCCTTGGCCTTGGGGGCCCCGAGAGCCCGAGTGTCTTTAACAAACCCTTTAATATATTGCATGCAAGATCTCACCATAGAATTTATTACCCTAGGGGGGCCCCTCGTACGGGGGCCCCTCCCATGGGGGCCCCCTGGTGCAGGGTTGTCTCTGGGGGGCCCCTGGGGGGCCCCAGGGGGCCCCCAGGGCCCCCCCCCCCCTGCTGCTGAGGATGCAGTTAAGGGCCCCTAACTGCGGCTGACTGAGCGGCTCCTGGCCTTTCTCTCTTTCTGTTTCTCCGGTGAAGCAGCCCTGCAGCAGCAGCAGCAGCAGCAGCAACAGCAGCAGCAGCAGCGATGGCCCTTGGTTGGTGCTGCTACAGGGGCGCTCCTTGAGGAGGGCCCCTAGGGGCCCCTGTTTGCCCCTAAACCCTAAACCCTAAACCCTAAACCCCAGGCGTACCTTCTAGGGCTTCTGCTGCGGGTTCTGTCTCTCTTTTCTGCGACAACAAGACAGAGACACTCAACAGCTAAAGCTGCAGCAAGCAGCAGCAGCAGCAGCAAGCAGCAGCAAGCAGCAGCAGCAGCAAGCAGCAGCAGCAGCAGCAGCAGGAGACAGCTGCAGCAACGTCTGGCAGCAGCAGCAGCAGCAGCAAGAGGAATCTCACTAGTCTCTCCCTCTGCCGCAGCTGCACTCTCGGCCTGCTTCTGTTCCTTCCTTGCTGCAGCAGCAACAGCAGCAACAGCAGCAGCAGCAACAGCAGCAGCAACAGCAGCAGAAGCAGCAACAGCAGCAGCAGCAACAACAGCGAATGTCAATGCTAGCCTCCCTCCAGAGCATTTCATGAAGCTAAGCTCTCGCTAGGGTTTAGGGTTTAGGGTTTAGGGTTTACCTTGATGTCGTTCGTGTGTCTTAGAAGAGAGCTCTACCCTTAACGTCTTCCCGTCTAGAATACCCTGCACACAAACCCTAAACCCTAAACCCTAAACCCTACACCCTAAACCCTACACCCTAGCACTTGTTTTCATAGAGTGTACTATCTCTATTTGTTTTCTAGGGGTTATATATATATATATATATATATATATATTAAAATATATATTTGTAATATCTTCAGCCAAATATAATATTCTATTATGATTCTGTACTGTATAATTTAGGGTTTATATATATCTAGGGTTTAGGGTTTAGGGTTTGGGGTTTACTCCATGTAGGTGTCTCCTTGCATTTTCTGCCTCTCTTTGTGTATCGAATTCAACATATAATTAAGGGTTTATATATATATATATATATATATATATATATATATATATATATATATATATATATATATATATATATATATATGTCTAGGGTTTATATATATCTAGGGTTTAGGGTTTAGGGTTTAGGGTTTAGGGTTTACTCCATGTAGGTGTCTCCTCGCATTTTCTGCCTCTCTCTGTGTATCAAATTCAACATAAGCATATCCCTTCGGTATTCCCACTTTCTTATCTATCGCAACCTCACAAGACCGAATAACTCCATATAAACCAAAAACTTCTCGTAAATGTGTCTCCTTAACATTGCGAGAGAGAGACGACACGTTTAATGTACAAGAACGATCCCGACGCATCTTCTAGGGTTTAGGGGTTAGCGGTTAGGGTTTAGGGGTTTTAGGGGGTAGGGTTTAGGGGTTAGGGGTTAGGGTTTTTAGGGTTTAGGGGTTAGGGTTTAGGGGTTAGGGTTTAGGGGTTGACGTTGATTCGGCGGTGATAGAGGTGAAACGGTTACAATGCGGTGGAGGAGAGACACCACGATGTTAGATAGGGTTTAGGGTTTAGGGTTTAGGGGTTAGGGTTTAGGGGTTAGGGTTTAGGGGTTAGGGTTTAGGGTTTAGGGCCCCACAGATGCACCGTAACCACATGCATCTAAACCCCAGAGAAAACAAAGAAGCAGTCTGTCACAGACAAACTACGAGGGTTTAGGGTTTAGGGTTTAGGGTATAGGGTTTAGGGTTTAGGGTTTAGGGTTTAGGGTTTAGGATTTAATGAAAGAGCTGGAGGAGGCTGCGTGTGGGTTTCATATAAGAGAAATGCGGCAAAATAACAACAAAACAATTTAGGGTTTAGGGTTTTATAGGATCTAGGGTTTAGGGTTTAGGGTTTAGGGTTTAGGGTTTAGGGTTTAGGGTTTGGGGGCCGCTGCCGTGCATGCTGGGGTGTACATACAGTGGCGGCTCAGGGCCTTTAGATTGTTTTCTATCTTTCCTTAGATAAAATTATTGTTTTCTTCTATTCTTTACCTTCTCTAGGGTTTAGGGTTTAGGGTTTAGGGTTTAGGGTTTGGGGGTTCTAGCGAGATATATACATCTTCTTCTGCTTGCTTGGGGCCCCCCCCCTATACCCTTCTGTACTTACGTAAGGGGCCCCCCTCTCTTTCTTCTTCTCTCTTCTTTATTTTATTTGTTTATCTCTATCATCAGAAGCTGCTGCTGTAGCCCACGTATACGTAGGGTTTAGGGTTTAGGGTTTAGGGTTTAGGGTTTAGGGTTTAGGGTTTAGAAGGGCTATGCTGCGAGTATGAGTAGTCATACCCAAGGCACAGGGGCCTCGCAGGGTTCTCCTGCTGCAGGGGCCCCCTCATCAGGGCACCAGGGGGGGGGCCCCCCTCTCCCAACGGTACCCCCTCCCTTAGGGGCCTCCCCCTTAGGGGGGCCCCCCTCTGGGGGGCCCCCCTCGGGGGGCCCCCCTCTGGGGGGCCCCTCTGCTGCTCCTCGTGTTACCCCCCGTGTACCCCCAGCAGTGCCACCAGCCAAGCCAAAGCCTCCACCGCCTCTCAGGAAGCAACAACCGCAGCAGCAGCAGCAGCAGCAGCAGCAACAGCAGCAAAAGCAACAGCAGCAGCAGCAGCAGCAGCAGCAGCCGCAGCGTCACCCTCAGCAGCGAGCTCAGCAGCGACCGCAGCCACAGCCACTGCAGCAGCAGCAACCGACGCAGCAGCCGCTGCAGCAGCCCCCGCAGCAGCAGCCCTTGCAGCAGCAGCCCTTGCAGCAGCAGCCCTTGCAGCAGCAGCAGCAGCAGCAGCCCCTGCAGCAGCAGCCGTTGCAGCAGCAGCCGTTGCAGCAACAGCCCCTGCAGCAGCAGCCCCTGCAGCAGCAGCCCCTGCTGCAGCAGCAGCCCCTGCAGCAGCAGCCCTTGCAGCAGCCGCTGCAGCAGCAGCAGCAGCAGGGAGCCTTTCAGCAGCGCATGCAGCAGCACCCGAAGCAGAAGCAGCAGCGAGGCGGGGGAGGCGGAGCAGCAAATAGTGGGGGGCCCCCAGGGCCCCATCGCGAAGGGAAGGGGCCCCGTCAGAGGCCCCCCCCACATGGGGGGCCCCCCTCTAAGAGGAGACGTGGGGGAGGTAAACATAACAGCAGCAGCAGCAGCAGCAGCAGCAGCAGCAGCAGTGGTGCTGCTGGTGCTGCAGGATTGTCTTCGCAGCATAAGCAGCATAAGCAGCAGCAAAAGCAGCAGCACAAGCAGCAGCAGCAGCAGCAGCAACAGCAGCAGCAGCAGCAGCAGCAGCAGCATCATCAACGTAGTGTAGTAAGGCTAACATGTAATGAGCTGGCTAGGAGAGGGAAGGATAGATTATTATTAGATTATACACAACATTTTATTAATACAGGAGAAAGACCACAAAACTTTATTAGAGATGCAGAACCTGATAAGAGATTCAATGCTTACTTCAGGTTAGATTAGAAGGGGTTAGGGGTTACGGGTTAGGGGTTTAGGGGTTAGGGTTTAGGGGTTAGGGTTTGGGGTTTAGGGGTTAGGGGTTAGGGTTTGGGGTTTAGGGGTTAGGGGTTAGGGGTTAGGGTTGGGGGTTTAGGGGTTAGGGTTTGGGGTTAGGGTTTGGGGTTTAGGGGTTAGGGGTTAGGGTTTGGGGTTTAGGGGTTAGGGTTTGGGGTCTAGGGGTTAGGGTTTGGGGTTTAGGGGTTAGGGTTTGGGGTTTAGGGTTTGGAGTATTGTAAGATCTAGGCTTTAGGGTTTAGAGGTGGGGGTTTAGGGTTTAGGGTTTAGGGGGTGAGTAGTTAGTTGGGGTGTTGGGATTGGGGGTTAGAGTCTAGGGTTTAGGGTTTGGGGGCGGCCGTCGGGGGTTTAGGGTTTAGGGTTTAGGGTTTGGGGTTTAGGGTTTATACATCTGCAGGCTAAAGGAGTTGATGGAGCTGAAGAGCCAGGTCATCAGGGCAAGGGCTACACCGGCTCAGTGCATCCGGGTAGGCTAGGGTTTAGGGTTTAGGGTTTAGGGTTTAGGGTTTAGGGTTTAAGGTTCTTAGGGTTTAGGGTTTAGGAGGTGTGTTTGTTGGGGCTGCATGCACGCATGTGTTTGTTAGTTGCTTTTTCTTTTTCTCTCTGTCTCTCTCTCTCTCTCTCTCTCTCTCTGTCTCTGTCTCTCTCTCTCTCTCTCTCTCTCTCTCTCTCTGTCTCTCTCTCTCTCTCTCTCTCTCTCTCTCTCTCTCTCTCTCTCTCTCTCTCTCTCTCTCTCTCTCCGTCTCTGTCTCTCTGTCTCTCTCTCTCTCTCTCTCTGTCTCTGTCTCTGTCTCTGTCTCTCTCTCTCTCCCTCTCTCTCTCTCTCTCTCTGTCTCCTTCTGTCTCCTTCTGTCTCCTTCTGTCTCTTTCTTTCTCTCTCTCTCTCTTATTATTTATTTTATTTTATTTTTATTTTTAATTATATTTGTTTGTTTTGTTTACCTTCTTCTCTTTCTTTTTTCTGTATATATATATATATATATATTTACTACTAAATATTTATTATATGTATGTATATCTACAATCTCAGGCAGACCTGCGTACGTTCGACTGGTGTCTCCTGCCGTGTAGCTTTGATGTTATCTTAGTTGATCCGCCGTGGACCGAATATGCTGAGCGGGCTGTGGGGGCAAATAAACCCTCAGAGGATCTCACACCTTGGACAGCTAAGGAAATTATGAAGGTAGAAACAAACAAATATTGTTTATTTTGTTTATTTTAGAGGCTTTATTTGTAGTTTATTTGGTTTATCTATCTGTCTTTGTTTTATTTATTCTGTTTATTTATTTGTTTTTATTTTGTTTGATTTGTTTATTTGGGTGTGTGGGGACAGCTAAGGAAATTATGAAGGTAGAAACAAACAAATATTGTTTATTTTGTTTATTTTAGAGGCTTTATTTGTAGTTTATTTGGTTTATCTATCTGTCTTTGTTTTATTTATTCTGTTTATTTATTTGTTTTTATTTTGTTTGATTTGTTTATTTGGGTGTGTGGGGACAGCTAAGGAAATTATGAAGGTAGAAACAAACAAATATTGTTTATTTTGTTTATTTTAGAGGCTTTATTTGTAGTTTATTTGGTTTATCTATCTGTCTTTGTTTTATTTATTCTGTTTATTTATTTGTTTTTATTTTGTTTGATTTGTTTATTTGGGTGTGTGGGGACAGCTAAGGAAATTATGAAGGTAGAAACAAACAAATATTGTTTATTTTGTTTATTTTAGAGGCTTTATTTGTAGTTTATTTGGTTTATCTATCTGTCTTTGTTTTATTTATTCTGTTTATTTATTTGTTTTTATTTTGTTTGATTTGTTTATTTGGGTGTGTGGGGACAGCTAAGGAAATTATGAAGGTAGAAACAAACAAATATTGTTTATTTTGTTTATTTTAGAGGCATTATTAGTAGTTTATTTGGTTTATCTATCTGTCTTTGTTTTATTTATTTTGTTTATTTTATTTATTTATTTATTTTATTTGTTTTTATTTTGTTTGATTTGTTTATTTGAGTGTGTGGGGACAGCAAAGGAAATTATGAGGATAAGAACAGAAAGATATATTTTATATTGTTTATTTTATTTATTTTATTTGTTTTGTTTAGTTTATTTGTTCTATTTATTTGTCTTTGTTTTGTTTATTTTGTTTACTTTATTTATTTAATTTATTTAATTTATTTTATTTAGTTTATCTGTGTTATTTATTTATTTGTTTATGTGGAGACAGCCAAACAAACTATGAGAGTAATACTAATTAATCTTTGTTTCTTTGTAGTATATACCGTAAATGTAAATGTATACACCCTATAAACTAAGCAAATACTTTATATTTATATCTATATTTATGTCTATTTATATTTATATTTATGTTTATATTATATTTATATTTATATTTATATTATATTTATATTTATATTATATTTATCTTTATATATATATATATATATACATATATATATATATATATATATATATATATATATATATATACATACATATATATATATTTGTAATTATTTATATTTATATTTATATTTGTTATATATATATATATATATATATATATATATATATATATATAATTGTGGTGTATGTCTCCTTTTCCAGCTGCCCATCGAGAAGATAGCGGAGACTCAATCATTTTGTTTTTTGTGGTGTGGGGTTAAACATCTAGAAGAAGCCCGAGATGTTCTTACCAAGGTGAGGGGGGGTGCCTTGATATATTATTATTGTCTTTGTCTTTGTCTTTGTCTTTGTCTTTGTTATTTTAATTTAATTTAGTTTATTATTATTTGTCTTTGTTTTATTTAATTTATTTTATTATTATCTGTCTTTGTTTTATTTAATTGCTGTTTGTCTCTGTCTTTATCTTGATATATTATTCTTGTTTTTATATTTGTCTTTGTTTTTTTAATTTAGTTTATTTTATTATGGTTTATCTATGTCTTTGTTATTTTATTATTGTCTGTCTTTGTCTTTGTTTGTTTAATTTATTTTATTATTGTTTGTCTTTGTTATTTTATTATTGTCTGTCTTTGTCTTTGTTTGTTTAATTTATTTTATTATTGTTTGTCTTTGTTATTTTATTATTGTCTGTCTTTGTCTTTGTTTGTTTAATTTATTTTATTATTGTTTGTCTTTGTTATTTTATTATTGTCTGTCTTTGTCTTTGTTTGTTTAATTTATTTTATTATTGTTTGTCTTTGTTATTTTATTATTGTCTGTCTTTGTCTTTGTTTGTTTAATTTATTTTATTATTGTTTGTCTTTGTTATTTTATTATTGTCTGTCTTTGTCTTTGTTTGTTTAATTTATTTTATTATTGTTTGTCTTTGTTATTTTATTATTGTCTGTCTTTGTCTTTGTTTGTTTAATTTATTTTATTATTGTTTGTCTTTGCTATTTTATTATTGTCTGTCTTTGTCTTTGTTTGTTTAATTTATTTTATTATTGTTTGTCTTTGTTATTTTATTATTGTCTGTCTTTGTCTTTGTTTGTTTAATTTATTTTATTATTGTTTGTCTTTGTTATTTTATTATTGTCTGTCTTTGTCTTTGTTTGTTTAATTTATTTTATTATTGTTTGTCTTTGTTTGTTTTATTTAATTATTGTTTATCTCTGTCTTCGTTTGTTTAATTTATTTTATTATTGTTTGTCTTTGTTTAATTTAATTTGTTTTATTCTTCTTTGTCTTTGTCTCTCTCTCGATTTATTATTATTAGTATTATTATTATTATTATTATTATTATTTATTTTAGAATTGTTTGTTGTTGTTTGTTTTATTTAATTATTGTTTGTCTTTGTTTGTTTGTTTGTTTTTTAATTTAATTGTTGTTTGTCTCTGTTCGTTTTTTGTTTATTTATTATATGCTTAATTAATTTATTTACTTATTTATTTATTTACATATTTATTTATTTATATATTAATACATAAATATATAATCATATAACAATATAACAATATAACTAACAATATAACAATATAACGATATAACAATATAACAATATAACAATATTACTAAATAACTAAATAAACTGCATATCTATCTAACTAACTAAATAAATAAATAAATAAATATATAAATAAATAAATAAATAAACAAACAAACAAACAAACAAACAAATAAATAAATAAATAAATAAATAAATGATACTATGTGTGTGTCAGTGGGGCTTTCGAAGATGTGAGGATATTTGTTGGGTGAAAACAAACAAAAGAAAAAACCAAAGAACAGGAGGCCCCCAAGAAAACAGAAGATTAGTAGATATATCTTCTTATCTTGATAGAACAACAGAACACTGTCTTGTAGGTATTAAGGGACTTGTTAGAAGGACACAGGTATATATTTATTATTTATTTATTTATTTATTTATTTATTAGTTTATTGTTTATTTAGATTTAGTTTTAGATTTATAGTTATATTTATATTTATAGTTATAGTTATAGTTATTTAGATTTATTTATATTCGTTTGTTTATATTTATTTATATTTATTTGTTTATTTATTGTATTTTGTTTTGTTTTATCCGCATTTTATATATTTTATATTTCTTAGATATTTTAGTTATTATAAATTATTATTATGTTTTGTATGTATTATATATTTTATATTGTATATACTTTATTTATTATATATTATATATATTGTATATTAAATATGTATTAGATATATTATATAATATATTCTATAATATATATATATATATATTAAACATAATAGAGGGAGAGAGAGATACACCTCAGAGACAAAGGAGACAGACAGATATCTCGGAGACAGGAGACAGTTTATCTATTCTATTATTTGTTTCTCTAATTGTTTTTAAGTTTGTCTGCATTCTTCTTTATGTTTTAACTAATTAATTAGTCTTTAGTTAATTTATTTATTTATTAATTTAATTTAATTTAATTTAATTTAATTTATTTTAATACACTACATATTTGCTTTGTTATGTAGCGTAGTTACTTATTTTATTTATTTATTTTATTTCATCTATTGTATTTATTTTATATATTTAGATACTTTATATATTTTATATATTCTGTTTATTTTATTTGTTTTATTTATTTTATTTATTTTATTTATTTTATTTTATTTATTTTATTTATTTTATTTATTCTATTTATTTTATTTATTTATATAAACCTCGACGGTAACAAGATAGTTTGTCTTCTACAAATTTTTTTCTTACACTTAATTACATAATTTGTTTATATATTATATTACTTTAATTAATTTAATTAATTTAATTAATTTGATTAATTTAATTAACTAATTTAATTTAATTAATTTAATTAATTTAATTAATTTAATTAATTTAATTAATTTAATTAAACGCGGTCATCCATAGATTTCTCTCCAACTACTTAATAAAATTAATTACTTTTTTCTACATTACTTTATTATTTAGACAAATTAATTAGATTAAATAAGATATAATTAAATAGATTAGATAAAATATAATAAATTAATTAATTAAATAAAATAAAATAAAATAAAATAAAATAAAATAAAATAAAATTAATTATATTTATTTATTTGTATAGAATGGCCTTCTTATTCACGCTACTCTCGACGCAGACGTGATTGTCTCCGAAGAGCTTTAACCCAATTAATTAGATTAAATACTCTATAATAAATAAATTAATTAAATTAAATTAAATTAAATTAAATTAAATTAAATTAAATTAAATTAAATATATTTATTTATTTATTTATTTGTATAGGACGGCCATCTTATTCACGCCAATCTCGACGCAGATGTTATTGTTTCGGAGGAGCCTGTAGATATATATTCTACAGCTAAGCCAAAAGAGTTATATGATATCATAGAAAGATTTTGTTTGGGGAGGAGACGATTAGAGTTGTTTGGGCTCCAAAGAAATGTTAGAGACGGATGGTTGACGATTGGATCTGCTGTCAGAGAGACAAACTTCTCCCCTCACTTGTACGTTATTACCATATATATATATATATATATATATATATATATATATATATATATATATATATATATATATATATATATATATATATATATATATATATATATATACCCTGTCTCCTTCTATTTTCTGCTGTCTCTTACTGTCTCCTTCTATATTCTGCTGTCTCCTACTCTCTCTTGCTGTCTTCGTCTATCTCTTACTGTCTCCTTCTATATTCTGCTGTCTCCTACTCTCTCTTGCTGTCTTCGTCTATCTCTTACTGTCTCCTCCTATACTCTGCTGTCTCCTACTCTCTCTTGCTGTCTTCGTCTGTCTCTTACTGTCTCCTTCTATATTCTGCTGTCTCTTACTGTCTCTTTCTGTCTTCGTCTGTCTCTTTCTCCTTCTGTATTCTGCTGTCTCTTCCTGTCTCCTGCTGTGTCTTACTGTCTCTGCGCTGTCTCTCCCTGTCTCTTGCTGTCTCTTTCTGTCTCTTCTCTGTCTCCTCTCTGTCTTCTTTCTGTCTCCTTTCTGTCACCCTCTCGCTCCTCCTTTTATCTGTCTCCTTTAATTTATCTGTCTCCTTTAATCTAGCTGTCTCCTTTAATCTAACTGTCTCCTCTAATCTAACTGTCTCCTCTAATCTAACTGTCTCCTTTAATTTGTCTGTCTCCTTTAATCTACCTGTCTCCTTCAATCTACCTGTCTCCCTTAATTTATCTGTCTCCTTTAATTTATCTGTCTCCTTCAATCTACCTGTCTCCTTTAATCTACCTGCCTCCTTTAGGTATGCCTCCTGGTTTGAAGGAGACACTTGCTACCCTGAGACATCAAGTTATGTGGGGGGACGTTTCCTCGGTTCTACGGAGGAGATCGAAGCCCTGAGGCCCAAGTCCCCTCCCCGCGAGATTAGACCCCAGCAGCAGCAGCAGCAGCAGCAGCAGCAGCAACAGCAGCAGCAGCAGCAATAGAAGCAGCAGCAGTGGGGCCTGCTGCTGCAGACGGAATGTAATAGAAACCCTGCA
>OY986958.1:348325-353325 GCA_963920595.1 Eimeria praecox
GAGGGGAGTCCCCGCCGCAGGCAGACGAATGATGATCTGCTGCTGCGGCCCATTGCTGCTGCTGCTGCTGCTGCTGCTGCTGGTGGTCAGCAGCAGCAGAAGGAGACAGTAAGCCCTCAGAAGATGAGCTCGATAGATCTGTCTCCTCGGTAACAGTAAATGCAGAAGAGACAGGTAGGAGTATGGCCCGTTTATCTACTGTCTCCTTATCTGTCTCCTTTCGTGTCTCCTCTCCCCTTAGCTTCGTGTCTGTCATGATGTCTTTGATATCTGCTGCTGCTGCTGCTGCTGCTGCTGCTAGTGCTGCTGCTGCTCTATCGGCTTGTTGCTGCTGCTGCTGCTGCTGTTGCTGCTGCTGCTGCTGCTGTTCTTCTTGCTTCGGCCATAGAAGAGAACGCGGGCTCTGCTCTGTTTGCTGCTGCGGTGCTGCAGCAGGAGCATCTCCCTTGTGAGTCATCAACACATCTAAATCCGCAGCAGCAGCAGCAGCAGCAGCAGCAGCAGCAAACTGTAGGCCTTCTTCATTTTTCTCTGCTGCTATAGCTTGAGCTAGAGTCCTTAGCCCCTTACATGGGCTGTCTAGACACCAGGAGCTTGTTAGTCTCCTCCGCTGCAGCAGAGCAGCAGCAGCAGCTTCTCCCAAGACCCCACAACTATTTGTGGGGCTGCATGCAGTAGAAGAAGACAGAGAGGAAGCGTCCCCCCCAGCTATACAACTGTCTCCTTGTAGCTGCAGCAGAGGAGGGAGACACAACAATCGTTTGTCCCCCGCACTAGCAGGGCTTGTTGATTGTGTGAAGGGATATTGAGGGGACCCAGCAGGTGCTGCTGCTGCTGCTGCTGCTGCTGTTGCTGCTGCTGCAGCAGGAGACACAGCAGCAAGATTTAGAGGCAGCACCAATGATGCAGCAGGACTAGGAGACTCACACATTAACCCCTCAGCAGCTGAGGAGACACTGCATGGGGATCGACCCTGTGTCTCCTCCCCTGCAGCAGCAGCAGCAGCTGCTGCTGCTGCTGCTGCTGTTGCTGTTGCTGTTGCTGCTGCTGTGGAACAAGAAGAGGAAGAAGCAGCAGCAGAAGCAGGCTCCACTGCTGCAGCTGCTGCTGCTGCTGCTGCTGCTGCTGCTGCTGCTGTTGTCCCCACACCTGGTAGCCACATCGGGGGGAGAGTTCTGCTGCAGCAAAGGAGACAGCTGCTGCTGTCTCTCTAACACAGTGCTGTTGCTTCCTTCCCGCTGCTGCTGCTGCTGCTGCTGTTGCTGCAGCTGCTGCTGCTGTTGTTGCTGCTGCTGCTGCTGCTGCAGCCAAGACAAATAAACAGCAGCAACACAGCAACAAAATCAAAAGAAGAAAAACCCTCGAGATGGAGAGAGGGAGAAGAAATAAGAAGAAGGACGGAGTATGGGGAGAGAGACAAAGTCAACAAAAAACAATAAAGGCAGTTGCTGCTGCTGCTGCTGCTGCTGCTGCTGTTGCTGCTGCTGTTGCTGTTGCTGCTGTTGCTGTTGCTGCTGTGTTGTTGCTGCTGCTGTAGATGAGGGAAGAACCCCCAAGAAAGAAGACACAGACAGATTCAGCGATCCTCTAAACCCTAAACCCTAAACCCTAAACCCTAAACCCTAAACCCTAAACCCTAAACCCTAAAAACAAGAAACACCTGCAGCAGAAAACCTGTCGAGACAGCTGCTGCTGCTGCCTCGGTGTGTCCTGGGGGTTGTTGTATATAGGGGTGCGATGGGGTGTATAGGCAGGTCAAGTGTGTTGTTGCTATATTCATTTTGATTCATAAAAACACCGGAAAAAAATTAAATATATTTTATTATTACTTTTATATTTAATTACACAATAAATAACAAACAAACAAACCCAAAAATATACAAATATACACTATCTTCTACCCCCCAACCCCCCTTCTACTACTACACCCCACCACCACACCCCGCAGGCCGACTCTGGTTCTCGAGGTGTACGTACACCTCGGCCCCCCATAAGAAGTCTATATACCCTAAACCCTCCGTTGAATGTGTCTATTTCTTCTTAATTTATATTTAATATTATTATTTTTATCTATATAATACATAAATAATTATAAAACACCACAACTATCAACCTATTCAGCTGCTGCTGCTGTGGGGGGGGGAGGAACAGGCGGCAGCAGCAGCAGCAGCAGCAGCAGCAGCAGCAGCAACCTGCTGCTGCAGCAGGCTGTTGAGATTATATTTGTGTGTAAATCAATCAAATATTCTTAAATATATCTTCTTAATATATTTAATATATTAATAAATATAACAAAGCTTTTAAGATAGCACAACCCCCCCCCCCCCCCCCCCCTCCCCCCCTCGTTATATAGTAGTAGTCGGCGCCCCCACGCGGCTCTCGGCGCCAACGAAACAGCAACAACAGCAGCAGCAGCAGCAGCCCCTGCTGCTGCTGCTGTTGTTGTTGTTATTGTTGCTGCTGCTGTTGTTGCTGCTGCTGTAGCTTGCTGCCTGCTAGCTAGCTAGCTAGCTAGCTAGTCTGTGTGAGAGATGCTGCTGCAGTGTCTGTCTCCTCTCTCTCCTTCTATCGGCTCGAAGGCCTCCATCTGTTTGTTATATATCCTGCTGCATGCAGCAGACAGTGCTGCTGCTGTTGTTGCTGCTGCTGCTGCTGTTGTTGTTGCTGCTGCTGCTGCTGCTGGTTAGAAGGAATCGAGTGGCTAGCTGCAGCAGCAACAGGCTCGCTGTTGCTGCTGCTGCTGTTGTTGCTGCTGTTGCTGCTGCTGCTGTGGGTTGCTGCTGTTTCAAATGATTGTTGTGATCATAGAATAAGGAGACAGAGGAGGAGACAGAGGAGAAGGAGACAGAGAAAGTGAGAGCTCGTCTCTTCCTGTCTCCTTCTACTTTGTCTTTAGTTTGTTAATGAGAGAGAGTTTATACAACCGACTCTAACTGTGTCTCTCTCTCATCTTATTTGAATACGTAGACGTTGAGGGGAGGTGTACGTACACCTCAGAAGGGGGGGGGGTTGGGGGGGAGGCGGTGGAGGAGCTAGCTGCAGCTAGCCAACGGGGACAGCCCAAGCTAGCTGTAGCTAGCTGTCGTGGCCCCCCACAGCTAGCTATAGCTAGCTGTAGCTAGCTACAGCTAGCCGCCCGGCTAGCTGCTGCAGGCCCTGCTTGAGGCTGAAGAGATAAAGCTGCTGCAGCTGCTGTCTCCCCCTCTGGATGTCTTGCTGCTGCGCTGCTGCTGCTGCAGCTGCTGCAGCTGCAGCTGCAGCTGCAGCTGCTGCTGCAGCAGATAGAGATCTAGCAGCAGCAATATAACCACATTTGTTTAGGGAGACACTTGATGTCTGCATGCAGAGGAGACAGTTGAAACAATAAACAGCTACACGAGCAGCAGCAAGAGGCAGCAACGGTAGTGTGTCTCTGTCTCCTTTCTGTCTCTTCTCTGTCTCCTTTCTGTCTCTTCTCTGTCTCCTTTGGTGTTGTTGCTTTGGATTCTTAGATTGTTGAGCAACAGAGACAAATTATTTAAGGAGACAGAAAAACAAACAAAGACACGAGCACATTCAAACGGATTCGTCCTGCTGCTGCTGCTGCTGCTGCTGCGGTGTCTCTGCAGCAGCAAAATATTTGTCTTGTACTTGCGGTGTATGTAGACGAAGGAGACAGGTGTCTCTGTATCTGAAAGGATAGAAGGCTCTCTCTGTCTCTCCCTGTCTCCTTTCAAATAAATAAATAAATAAACATATTAAATACAAACATCACACACACACGCACACAAGCTGAGTATATAAACAAACAAAACAGAGACAGACAGCCCCAAGATGCATGCAGCAGCAGGCTCATCCCAATATTAAAAGGAGACACTTAGCTTAAGCCCTTCTGTCTCTCTAAGAAGGCCAGAGGAGACAGTTAAGAAGACAAGTAAAGATAAGAAGCCTACACAACAAACAAACAGTAGAAACAAGAGACAGTCTGTGGAGACAGCGAAGATGATAGAAACTGACTCCTTCGTTAATGTAAGGAAAGATAGAGAGACAGACAGAAGGAGACAGCAGGGACACAGAGGGGAGACAGAAAGAGACAGAGAGGAGACAGAAAGAGACAGAGAGGAGACAGAAAGGAGACAGAAAGAGACAGAAAGAGATAGAGGGGACACAGAAAGAGACAGAGGGGAGACAGAAAGAGACAGAGAGGAGACAGAGAGGAGACAGAAGAAGACAGAGAGGAGACAGAAAGAGACAGAGAGGAGACAGAAAGAGACGGAGAGGAGACAGAAAGAAACAGAAAGAGACAGTGAGGAGAGAGAAAGAGACAGAGGGGAGACAGGAGACGGAAGGAGACAGAAGGAGACAGAAAGAGACAGAGAGGGGACAGGAGGAGAGAGAGACAGGAGACAGAAGGAGAGAGAGAGGAGAGAAGGAGACAGAAAGAGACGAAAAGAGACAGAGAGGAGACAGAAGGAGAGAGAGAGAGAGAGAGAGGAGACAGAAGGAGTCAGAAGGAGACAGCAAGAGACAGCAAGAGACAGCAAGAGACAGAAAGAGACAGAGAGGGGACAGAAGGAGACAGAGAGGAGACAGAAGGAGACAAACAAGTGATATAGGGTATGTCTATCGAATCCGTATTCGGCTGTCTCCTTCGATTTCTATCATCGATTTTTCTGGGCGTATTAAACAGAAAAAGAAAAGGAGACAGCAAACACTGTCTCCTAAGCTAGCATCTGCTGCTGCTGCTGCTGCTGCTGCTGCTGGTGCTGCTGCTGCTGCTGTGATTGATGTGTGTGTTTATTGCTGCTGCAGCAGAAGGAAGGAGGAGACAGGTAAGTGTAGGAGCTACAAGAGATAGATGTCCTACTTTAACAAATTTCGTAGCTGTCTCCTCTCAGCAGCAGCAACGGCGGCAGCAGCAACAGCAGCAGCAACAGCAGCAGCAACAGCAGCAGCGGCAGCAGCAGCAACAGCAACAGCAACAGCAGCAGGGCGACGAAGAGGAGGCAGCTAGCTGCTAT
>OY986958.1:358325-368325 GCA_963920595.1 Eimeria praecox
CGACGAAGGGAGACAGCAGTGCAAGGAGACAGCAAACAGAGGAGACACCAAAGAGAGGAGACAGACAGTTGAAGAAGGAGACAGTTGAAGAAGGAGACAGAGACAGCTCACCATAATGTCGATACTGCGGTCTAGAGAAGCTGCGCCTGTCTCCAGCAGATCCCCCACCAACGAAGAGCCCCCTAACCCCTCGCTGTTCAACATCGCTCTCTTCACCAACCTATACAAACAAGGCATCCAAATATATACGTATATATATATATACTAAATATATATATATATATATATATATATATATATATATATATATATATAGAGAGAGAGAGAGAGAGAGAGAGAGAGACAGAGAGAAAGATGGATAGATATGGCTATATAGATGTAGGTACAGGTATGATATAAAGCTATAGAAATGGAGCTAAAGATATTTAGATATAGAGATACACAAACCTAACTATAGATATATATACCCATATATATATATATATATATATATATATATATATATATATATATATATATATATATATATATATATATACAGAGAGAGAGAGAGAGAGAGAGACAGATAGATACACAGCTATAGGTATACAGAAATAGAACAGCTATGTATTCTCACTTGATGCTCTCAGCCTGAGAGAGGAGGTCTCTCCAATCACGGCGGCCCTTTAATTTACTGTCTCCTTGAAGAGTGTCTCTTGTGTCTGCTGCTGCTGCTGCTGCTGCAGCTGCTGCTGCAGTAGGTTGAGCTGCTGCTTCTGCTTCTGCTGCTGCTGCTTCTGCTTCTGCTTCTTCTTCTTCTTCACCCGGGGCAGCCACAGCAATAGACAGGTCTCTCACACCTTCTCGAGCGTAGTGTCTCCCCGCCTCTACCTGTACAAACTCTAAAGCATCTAAGAAAGCCGCAGGGCTTAGCTCTTGAGAACTGTAGCTAGCTGAGGAGACAGTCTGTGCTGCTTCAGCAGCAACA
This sequence comes from Eimeria praecox, assembly GCA_963920595.1. Taxonomy (NCBI): domain Eukaryota; phylum Apicomplexa; class Conoidasida; order Eucoccidiorida; family Eimeriidae; genus Eimeria; species Eimeria praecox. Next base: position 359,293 of record OY986958.1, read on the forward strand.
AGATGAAGGGCATTTGGGGTAGGAGAAGAAGAAGACCCTTGGTGTCTCTTTTTACTGTCTCCTCCTTTAGATCTTGCTGCTTGTTCTGCTGCTTGTGCTGCTGCTGCTGCTGCTGCTGCTAGGGTTTGTTGCTGTGCTGCTGTCTCTTCTCTACTTATATCTCCCCTCTCTTGCAGCAAGGCTGGTAGAGCAGCAGAATGTTCAAAGAATCGAGAGAGAGACATAAAACCTGTGGGGTCACTGGAGGCGATATTGGGATCGTTGGAATCGTGGGGATCGTGGGGATCGTGTTTCATTAACGTCTGCACACGGTGCTGTCCATCTGTTGAGGGGGGATGAAGGGGGGCCTTCGCTAGTTCTTTGCTGTATTGCTCTGCTAGAGGGGCTAGCTGGCACGCTGTTATATACTGCTTCAGCTCCTCAGGTGTATCTACACCTAAAGTTGTAAAGGGTTGATAGAGGCGGCCTACAAGCAACATCATCTGCTGCAGCAGCAAATGCCCCAGTAAATAAATATCTCGCACCTTCGGGTGTATCTACACACACACATACACACATATACAGAGACACACAAACAAAGACATACACAGAGACAGTTGTGGAAACAGAGACAGACACAGAGAGAGAGACAGAGACAGAGAGAGACAGAAAAGGAGAGAGAGAGAGAGAGACAGAGAGAGAGAGAGAGAAAGAGACAGCACTACATATTAGCTACTGTCTCTTCAGCCTCTCTAGACTGTATAGGCCAACGACCCCACACAACAAAAAGGAGACAGCTGAGAAACTGTCTCCTCAACTGTCTCCTCAACTGTCTCCTCAACTGTCTCCTCAACTGTCTCCTCAACTGTCTCCCTAACTGTCTCCTCAGCTGTCTCCTCAGCTGTCTCCTCAACTGTCTCCTCAACTGTCTCCTCACCACGGCACCTTCACGCGCCTGTGACCCTGCTCGTCTCAGCCTGTCCCCCTAAACCCTATCCCATATCCCTCACCCCCAAACCTAAACCCTAAACCCTAAACCCTAAACCCTAAACCCTATTGATGGTCTTACATATATTTTAAGAGGGCGTCGGAAGTCTCTGATGTCTGCTGTATGGGCAGCTAGGGTTTTCTGAGGAAAGGAGACACTTCGTAAAGCCCCCCCAGAGACAAACCACAAATTAGGGTCTATAAATAATAATTCTGCTTTAGGGGGCAAGGCGTGAGAGAAACACTTCCTGTTAAACAATGCATACAGAGACTCTGCCTACAAACAAACACACACAAATATATATATATATATATATATATATATATATATATATATATATATATATATATATGTATATATATATATATATGCATAGATAGATAGATCGGTAGATACGTAGATACATATATATAGATATATAGAAATAGAGATGTAGATATACAGATATAGATATATATAGATATATATATTGATATATAGATATGTATTGATAGGTATAGATTTATAGATATACCTAGAGAAATATACATATAGATACATATATGTTTGTATGTATACGCATACACATATCTACGTGTACATACACACACATACATGTATACACATATATCTACCTATCTATATATCTATATATAGATATATAGATATATCTATATATCTATATATCTATATCTCTATATCTCTATATATCTATATACATATATATCTATATATTTTTATAGATATGTATTTATATATCTATATATCTCTATATCTACATATCTATATATTTATATATTTATATATGTAAATATCTATATAGATATATAGATATATAGATATATAGATATATAGATATACATCTATATATCTATATATCTATATATCTATATATCTATACGTACACATACACATATACATACATATCCATCCCATACATACATGCTTACACATAAACAAACATAAACAAACATAAACAAACATAAACAAACATAAACAAACATAAACAAACATACATACACTTAGACATACACATACATAGCTACCCATAGCTAGCTGTAGCAAGCCACAGCTAGCTACAGGTAGCCACAGCTAGCTGCAGGTAGCCACAGCTAGCTGCAGGTAGCCACAGCTAGCTGCAGGTAGCTACAGCTAGCTACAACAAGCCACAGCTAGCTGCATGTAGCTAGCTGTAGGTATGATATATGTGTATACGTGTATGTTTTGTGTATGTATGAGGGGCCTCACTATCTGCTGTCTCTCCTCTTCATCAAGCAATCGTCTCCTCTTATCTTTAAGAGCCTCTTGAAGCCGTGTCTCCGCGAGGGCAGCAGTTTGTCTCTCTAGTGCTTCAGATTGTGTCTCCTTAAGCTGAGAGGCAGGTAATGGGGGGGCCCCCCCCATCCCTGGGCCCCCTCCTCCTCCTGCTGCTGCAGCAGCAGCAGCAGCAGCAGCAGGAGGGGGCCCCAGCCCCGCACATACTTGATTAAGTGTCTCCGCCAGGCTGTCTGCGCTGTGGCTGCTCTTCAACAAATTACACATTGTTAGCTGTCTCTGTCCGTGCTGCTGTTGATGTTCTAGTATATGTAGATCTTCTAAGTATTGTACCCCCTCTCTTAATAGAGCCTTAAACGCTGGGGTGGGGGCCCCCCCAGGGGTGGGGGGCCCCCCGGGGGCCCCCCCCCCTTGGGCCCCCCCTGAGGCCCCACGTCGTGGGGCCCCCTTATCCCCTACTGGGGCCTCCGTAGACCCTGAGGGGCCCCCCCTCTCGGATGGGGGCCCCTCACCTAGTATACCTCTTAGATCTACCCCTGTTGTCTCGGTATGGAGACAGTCGCTAGCGTGTTGATGCCCTCGAGTTTGTCTCTCCAGCCATCGCAATAAGAAACAAGCCCCTAAAGCCTGCAGAGTGCATGCATGCATGCATGCATGCATGCATACATATGCATGCATGCAAAGCCCCAAAGCGCGCCATACAATATTCTGTTGCTGTTGCTGTGTAGCTGTTGTGTCTCTCTGTCTGTTTCTGTGTTTCTATTTGTTCTATCTATTCTTTCTCGTCTCTTGTACTGTCTCCTTTTCTAGTACTGTCTCTTCTTTACTGTCTCTCTTCTGTCTCTTGTTTGTGTGCTGTCTCTTCTCTGTGTCTGCCTGCTGTCTCTTACATCTCTTTGTAGCTTCTCAGCTAATTTGGAGGTCCACGTATTAGTAGATTGCTGCTGCTGCTGCTGCAGTTGAGGTGTCTCCTGAGGTGTATACCCTTCAACACCCTTACCCCCTAGTTCTGCAGCAACGGAGACAGCAGCAGCAGCAGCAGCCCCAGCAGCAGCTTCCCTGTCTCCTGCCCATAGTGCATGCAGCAGCGGCATCAGTCGCATGCATCCTCTCTTCCAGTCTTCGGCTAGATCAGCGAGGGGCCCCTCAACTTTGGGGCTTGGGGATGCTAGAGGAGACCCTGCCCTTTCAGGTGTATAGACAGCCATCAGCTTGCTTATATCTTTACTTGAAGGTAATATTATCTGTCTCCTTACGAGCGCATTCAATAAACAAAAGGCCCTCTTCCAGCTAATACCCTGCTCTATTAAATAATACAAGAGAGGGCTTGGGGGGCCCCCCCCCTCTAACCGCTCTGCCTGAGGAGACACAGCAGCACACAACACATCCCCACCAGCAACAACTCTTGCTGCGACTGCTGCTGCTGCTGATCCTGCAAACTCAGCAGCAGCAGCAACAGCAGCAGCAGCAGCAGCAACAGCAGCAGCACCGATAACAGGTGTAGGGACATGTTTGTGTCTCCTTACATTAGCATTCTCTAAGGCTCTGAGGGCCTTCTCTCTTTCTTCTGGTCTTGCTTCCTGCAGCAGCAGCAGCACTTCTGCTGCACTGAGGCTGAGGGCTGCACTCACACTGCCGGGGGCCCCTACAGGCACAGTAGTAAATAGCTCACTGAGAGGGGGCCCCTTCTCCTGTGGCCCCTCTTGGGGGGCCCCCATGGGGGTTTCCTGGGGGCCCCCCTGGGGGCCCCCCTGGGGGTTCTTTAGGGAGCCCTCCTGGAGGAGGCCCTCCTGGGTTCCTTCTTGGGGGCCCCTCTGGGTTCCCTCTTGGGGGCCCCTCTGGGGGCCCCCAAGGGGGCCCCCCTGGGGAGGTTGTGTAGGAGGAGAGAGGGAGGGGGTTTTGTTTTTGACGAATAGGAGGTCGAGGAGGGGCCTCTGTGATCCAAAGGCGAGGGCAGGGTCTGAGGGGCCCCCCTGAGGGGCCCTAAGAGAACCCGCTAGTGCTATTTGTAAAGCCTCAGGTTGCTGTAATTGTATATAGAAAGGCCAGTTATTTGTTTGAGCTTGTTGTCTTAAGGAATGCCATTTAAGTATAGGACGGCAGCAGAAATGCTGCTGCTGCTGCTGCTGTTGCTGCTGCTGTTGCTGCTGCTGTTGCTGCTGTTGTTGTTGTTGCTGTTGCTGCTGTTGTTGCTGAGGCTGATGAGAAGAAAGAGACCCCTCAAGTGTCTCCTCATCTGTCTCCTCTCCCTCTGTCTCTAAAGGAGGAAAGCCAGCAGGCAGAAAGAACTTTGGCGTTAAAGCCGCGTCTTTGTAAATTGAAAACATCGAAGACAGAAGAGATGAAGCTGCGCATACACCCCAAATGAACGCATGTGCTGCTGTTGCTGCTGCTGCTGTTGCTGCTGCTGTTGTTCCTGCTGCTGCTGCTGTTGCTGCTACTGCTGTTGCTGCTGCTGTTGCTGCTATAAACACAGATGATGTTATTCTAAATACGTAAACAAATATAAACAAATATAAACAAATAAGAAAGAAGAGACAAATATACCTTCAAGGCCATTTATGTTTGTATGTATGTATGTATGTATGTTTGTATGTATGTATTTATGTATGTAGCTAATAAACTATTTAATATATGTTACTAAATATAAACAAAACACAGAGACAGATACAACCACAAAGAAAAGACAAACAAAACCTACAAATGCATATATATATATATATATATATATATATATATATATATATATATATATATATAGAGAGAGAGAGAGAGAGAGAGGGAGAAAGAGAGAGAGACAGAGACTGAGAGACAGAGAGAGAGAGAGAGACAGAGAGAGAGAGTCTGTAGTATTCGTACCGAGTAGAGGTATTTGTTTAACATCGGAGTGTATATGGATAGTCCACATTCCCTTGAGGCCTCCATCTGTCTCTCTTATTATTTTTAAGGAGGGGGAGGTGGGGGCACTAAGCCCTCTAGATATTCTGAGATCTACATTCTCAGGTAGCAATCTCTTATTAAAGCAATGCAGCAAGTAGAAGGCATATAAACGAGAGGCAGCAGCAGCAAGGGCCCCCGTACTATTCAAAACCCCCTCCTTTACTTCCTCTTCAAGGGGCCCCCCATGGGGCCCCCCCGGGGGCCCCCCTTGGGTCCCCTCAGGGGGCCCCCCAGGTATTGTTAACAAATCATCGAAAGAAGGAAACTTAAGAGACGATCCTGTAGCTTGTATGGGGGCCCCTCCAGCTGTACCCAGGGGGGCCCCTAGGGGGGCCCCTAGGGGGGCCCCTGGGGGCCCCTTGTCTCGGGGGCCCCCTGGGAGACGCAGGGTCTGCCGCATGGTATGAGTCAAATCTCTTATAAACACTTGAGCTTCTATGAACGTTCGAACTGCTGCTTCCTCATCATCTGCTGGTGGGGGGGCCCCTGTCTCAGGTGTCTGTCTCCTTGCATGCAGCCCCGTACCCCCTAAGATAGAACCCTCGAGGGCCTCAGATACTGCCTGAGAAACAGCAACACACAAACAACACACGCAGCAGCAACTAAACGTTTGCTGCTGCCGCTGCTGCTGCTGCTGCAATTCCTGTTGCTGCTGCAGTTGCTGCTGCTGCAGTTGCTGCTGCATTTGTCACGGTACTCGTCCTCAGTGCTGCTGCTGCAGTTGCTGCTGCTGCACTTGCTGCTGCTGCAGTTGCTGCTGCTGCAGTTACTGCTGCTGCAGTTGCTGCTGCTGCAGTTGCTGCTGCTGCAGTTGCTGCTGCTGCAGTTGCTGCTGCTGCAGTTGCTGCTGCTGCAGTTGCTGCTGCTGCAGTTGCTGCTGCTGCAGTTGCTGCTGCTGCAGTTGCTGCTGCTGCAGTTGCTGCTGCTGCAGTTGATGCTGCTGCAGTTGCTGCTGCTGCAGTTGCTGCTGCTGCAGTTGCTGCTGCTGCAGTTGCTGCTGCTGCAGTTGCTGCTGCTGCAGTTGCTGCTGCTGCAGTTGCTGCTGCTGCAGTTGCTGCTGCTGCAGTTGCTGCTGCATGTGTTGGTCTTACGACAAGAAGGCGTCTCTCGATTGTATTTAACAGCATCAAGAACTCTCGGCGCTGTTTGAGCAGCTGTTCCCTTGAGGCTCTGCTGCTGCTGCTGCTGCTGCTGCTGCTGCTGGTTGTTGTTGTATTGTCTAATTGAATAGACGGCAGCCCCAACTGTCTAGCTATAGTCCTCGCCTGCTCATTCAGCTGCGCCATCAAAGGAGCAATAACCCTAGCAGCAGCATCAACACCCTCTAAACATAGGGTCTCTATGAAAGCAGATATACCTAGAAGAGCTGCTGCTGATGTTGTATCAGGACCCTGGGGGCCCCCAAAGGGGCCCCCCAAACCCTCTATACCCAGGGGCCCCCTGTTTCGAGATTGTTCTTGCTGCAGCTCCTCCTCGAGCTGCTCTAGGTCTGGGGGTCTGAGGTCAAGAGACACCAGAAAGCCTTCGAGAAGAGAGACAGCTTCTCTGCTGTCTCCTGCAGCCCCGCTACGTTGTAGGGCGTGGAAGAGCGAGCTTAAGTCCCTGAGATAAACACATAATATACATAAACCCTAAACCCTAAACCCTAAACCCTAAACCCTTGGTTGAAGAACCTCTCCCTCAAACCCTTAATGATTTGAACCCTTAACAACAAACCCTTAATGCTGAGTCTTAACAACAAACAAACAAAGATAAACCCTAAACCCTAAACCCTAAACCCTGAACCCTAAACCCTAAACCCTAAACCCTAAGCAATAATAGGCGTGAATAGGTTAAGAGGATATCTAAGGGTTTGTGGCTTGGGGAATACGAATACCTAAACCCTAAACCCTAAACCCTAAACCCTAAACCCTAAACCCTAGACATACAGTCTGGTAGAGGGCCCCAGCCAGCTCATGAGTAGTCGTCTCTGAGAAAGAGACAGTTGAGGGTGAGTGGGGGGCCCCCCTGTCTCCACAATGTTACCTGCATCAGCTTCAAGCCAGGCTCGAATAGCAGCACCTAGGGGCAGCAGCCACGAGGGGCTTGCTTTCCGGGGTCGGAGGCCCCCCTGGGGGGCCCCCCGGGGGCCCCCCCCATAGGGGGCCCCCGGGGCCCCATACCCAAACTTCTGAGAAATTGCACGCAAAAGCTGCAGCCGCCGCCGCCGAGCTGAGGCGGAGACACCTGAAAGGAGACAGATAAAAGGAGACAGGCGAAAGGAGACAGATGAAAGGAGACAGGTTAAACCAGGAGACAGGTTGAAGGAGACAGATGAAAGGAGACAGGCGAAAGGAGACAGATAAGAGGAGACAGGTTAAAGGAGACAGATGAAAGGAGACAGATGAAGGGAGACAGATGAAAGGAGACAGTTGAAAGGAGACAGATGAAAGGAGACAGGCGAAAGGAGACAGATGAAAGGAGACAGGTTAAAGGAGACAGTTGAAAGGAGACAGATGAAAGGAGACAGATGAAGGGAGACAGGCGAAAGGAGACAGTTGAAAGGAGACAGGCGAAAGGAGACAGATGAAGGGAGACAGGCGAAAGGAGACAGGCGAAAGGAGACAGATGAAAGGAGACAGTGAAACAAGCAGATAGAGACAGACGAATAAGGAGACACACAAAAGGAGACAGGTTAAAGGAGACAGACGAATAAGGAGACAGACAAGAGGAGACAGACAGGAAGAGACAGAGAAGAGAAACTCACAGACACAGATAAAAGGAGACAAACAGATGGAGACAGATAACAGGAGACAGTACAACACAGACAAACTACAGAAAAACAGTGGCCCCTCGCCCATAACAAATCACCCATAAACCCTAAACCCTAAACCCTAGACCCTAAACCCTAAACCACAAACCCTAAACCCCAAACCCTAAACCCTAAACCCTAAACCCTAAACTCCAAACCCTAAACCCTAAACCCTATACAGCATTATATGTATATCCTTCCTGCTCTGTTGCAGTGGAGAGGGTACGCCTCAGCTCACCAATAGTAAGTAAACCCTCCAGGGGGCCCCCGGGGGCCCCCTCAGAGGGGGCCTCGCCGTTAGCGACGATATCCCTCGCATCAGGGTCTAGCATCTCCCTGTATCGAATCATAGCACTTAAGACAGCCCATCTTAAGACCTGCTTCCCCCCACTTCCTGCTGCTGCTGCTGTTGCTGCTGCTGTTGCTGTTGCTGCTGCTGCTGCTGCTGCTGCTGGTGTTGGTGCTGCTGTCTCCTCAGAGGAGACAGACAGAGGAGGAAGAAGAGCCTCGTGTAAATTCAACTCGGGTAGACGTAGAATCAATCGGCGACTAAGAGGGGGGCCCCCGGGGGCCCCGGGGCCCCCGGGGGCCCCCCTCATAGATAAGCCCCTCCGAACACCCCACAAAGGAGACAATCCCTTCGTAAGACAAACAGGTATATTATAAAAACTAGGGAGCTCTTCTTCTGTGAATAGGGCTTCTCTATACTCCTCCCATATCTCTGCTACCTCACGTAGCTGCTGCTGCTGCTGCTGCTGCTGCTGCTGTTGTTGTTGGTGCTGTTGGTGTGGGGTGGGTAGTCTTGCTGCTGCAGCAGCACGAGGGTACAGAGCGTCGAAGAAACTATCTATCTGTTTCTTAAGAGCAATGAAGCCGGGGGCCCCCTTGGGGGCCCTTGCTTGTGTTGCTAGGCGCCGCAGTGCAGCAGCAGCAGCAGCTTCTACAAACAATGCATGCGCGAGTCGTAGCTCATATCTATCAGCCCCTTCCTTTATGGGGCCCCCCCCCCTTAGGGGGCCCCCCTCCCCTCCTCTTGTATGAGCGCTGTGTAGAAGATAGGGGGCCCCCTCCTTAAGATAAC
>OY986958.1:373325-375825 GCA_963920595.1 Eimeria praecox
CGCTGCTGCTGCTGCTGCTGCTGCGTCTGCTGCAGCAGCAGCAGCAACGACAGCAGCAGTTGCTGCTGCCTGATCTGTCGATGCCCTGTGGCGCTGCACTACCATGGGCCCCACAGCCGCTGTTGGGGGCCCCCCGAGGGCCCCTTCAAAACCAGCAGCAGGAAAGTGTATCTGTTGCTGCTGCTGCTGCTGCAGCTGGTGTGTACCTCCAAACTGCTGCTGCTGCTGCTGCTGCTGTTGCTGTTGCTGCTGTTCGTACACCTGCGGGTCAGCCTCAGGATGCATGCGGTGAGGGCCCGGCAGCTGAGAGCAACGAGTAGATACGCAGTGCTGCTGCTGCTGATGATGATGATGATGATGCTGCAGCTGCTGCTGCTGTCGCAGTTGCTGCTGCATCTGCTGTTGCTGCATCTGCTGCTGCTGCATATGCTGCTGCTGCTGTTGCTGCTGCTGCATGTGCTGCTGCAGCAGCAAGCTATGAGCATCTTCTCGTATGTGTCGCGTTCTGCTGTCATCAGCAGCCCCAACCACATGCAGTTGAGGTGTATGTGTCTGTCCTTGAAGGGGCCCCCACTCTGCTGGGGTTAGGAGGGGCCCTGCGGCTCCATGGGGTCCTAGGGGGCCCCCTAGGGGGCCCCCGTGCTGGTGGCCCCCTAAGGGCCCCCCTAGGGGCCCCCCGGGGGGCCCCCCTGGGGGGCCCCCTAGGGGGGCCCCCCCCGGGGTGGGGCCCCCTTGGGGGCCCCTTGAAGAAGGAGGCGGAGGAAACTGTTGAACCTCAGCAGCAGATACTTCAGCAGGGTTTGATGGAAGGAGGGGGTTGTTAACTGAGTAGGGCCCCTGAGGAGGGAGGGGAGGGGGGCCCCCTGGGGGCCTCGGGTGCTCGGAGGCCCCCTGTTGTTGCTGCTGCTGCTGCTGCTGCTGCTGCTGCTGTTGCTGCTGCTGTTGCTGCTGTAGCCCTGTCATGTTGTCGAGGGCCTTCAAATGAGTTAAATATCTTAAAAATACAGAAAAGAAGAAAACGATGCTCTCATTATATTCTGGTGTTTGCGTGCATGCAGCCCCAAACGCCTCCTCTCCTCCTCTCTCGTCTGTCAGTTAGTGTTGGTTTCATTGCAGCAGCTGCAGCAGCAGATAAATATATTATTCTAAATATTAAATTAAAAAAATATAAATATATAAATATATATATATATATTATAGATTTGCTCATTGCCGCTGCAACGCTGCTCTCCTGCTGCTGCTGCTGCTGCTGCTGCTGCTGCTGCTGCTCGTGTTGCTGCTGTTGCTGTTGCTGTTGCTGTTGCTGTTCCTGCTGCTGTTGTTGCTGCTGCTGCATGCAGCAGCAGCAGAAGAAGAGTAGATAGACACAGCAGCAGCAAGAAGTAGGAGGTGAGAGTCTGTGAGTTGTATGTCTGTGTATGTATGCATAGCCAACAATATATATATATAATAAGGTTAATACATATATATATATATATATATAGAGAGAGAGAGAGAGAGAGAGAGGGAGAGATAGATATAGATATATAGATATAGATATAGATATAGGTATAGATATAGATATAGATATAGATATAAAGATATAGATATAGATATAGATATGTAGATATATAGATATAGATATCTAGATATATATAGATATACATATATATAGATATATGCATATAGATATATAGATATATGCATATAGATATATAGATATATAGATATAGAAATAGATATTGATATATAGATATATAGATATAGACATAGGTATAGATATATCGATTTCGATATATATATTTTATACATATACATATCTACATCTACAAATACATATACACAGCCAGCAGACATATAACACATGCAAGTAAATTCTTTCAGAGGTTAGAAGCAAGAACATGAGGAGACAGGCTAAACCAGGTGTCTCTACAGAGCCCTTCTTCGGTGCAACGCTGCTGTCCTGCTGCTGCTGCTGCTGCTGCTGCTGCTCGTGTTGCTGCTGCTGCTGTTGTTGTTGTTGCTGTTCCTGCTGCTGTTGTTGCTGCTGCTGCTGCAGAAGCAGAAGCAGCAGAAGAAAAGTAGATAAAGACAGCAGCAGCAAGAAGCTAGCTACCAGGTGTCTCTACAGAACAAACAAACAACTAGCTCCACTGTCTCCTCCTTCTTGACAGCACTCTGCCTTATTGCCTCAGTGTATAAACAAATATATATATATATATATATATATATATATATATATATATATATATATATATATATATATATATATATATATATATGTATATATATATATATATATGTATATATATATATATATGTATAAACAAGGGTTAAATACTAAAAAAACACAAGAGCCGCAGGGCCAGGAGAAGGTGTTTATCAGAAACAGCAGCAGCAGCAGCAGCAACTGCAGCAGCAGCAGCAGCAGCACAGCAAGTCTCCCAGGGCTGTCTCATCCATTTATAGAAAACAAAATTATATTTGGAACTACTAGCATGTATATATATATATATATATA
>OY986958.1:378325-380825 GCA_963920595.1 Eimeria praecox
ACCGTGATGCTGCAAGGAGACAGCCTGTGGGCCCGACTAGCATTCTGGAAGAGACAGTTCAACAACGAAACACCATTAGATAAATTTGTGAGGGGACGACTTAGGGCGTTTGCAAAAGTAAGGATAACACATGCTCACGCTTGATGCTGCTGTTGTTGCTGCTGTTGTTGTTGTTGCTGCTGCTGCTGTTGTTGTTGTTGTTGTTGCTGCTGCTGTTGTTGTTGTTGCTGGTGGTGGTGCTGTGCTGCTCTTGTTGCTAGTGCTGCTGCTGTTGTAGTTGCTGCTGCTGGTGGTGCTGTGCTGCTCTTGTTGCTGGTGCTGCTGCTGTTGTTGCTGCTGTTGCTGCTGCTGCTGCTGCTGCTGCTGCTGCGGTTACGAGATACAGGGCTTGCCTGTGAGGGTTCGTGAGGAGGTGTCTCCTGATGATGGAGGGGGAGAGACAGCAGAGATAGTTTTTTGAATACGTAGTAGAGACACAATTTTATGATATTGGAAGAGAAGGATTCAATGCATGCGCTGTTGCTGCTGCTGCTGCTGCTGTTGCTGCTGCTGCTGCTGCTGTTGTCTCCACCGCCGCAGCGGGTGCTGCAGCAACACAAACACCAACAGCAACAGCAACAGCAGCAGCAGCAGCAACAGCAGCAACAGCAGCAGCAACAGCAGCAACACCAACAGCAGCAACAGCAGCAACAGCAGCAACAGCAGCAGCAACAGCAGCAGCAACAGCAGTAGCAGGTTGTGTGTGTATTGTCTTAATGTACAGGTAGGGTCTACGTCGTTGCCTCTAGACACAAGGTTTTTAGATGTGCTTCCTCTGATAGATCTTGGGCGTATGCCGCTGCTGCTGCTGCAGCGCGGTGCAGCAATACGCCGTATAGAGACAGTTACGATGTTGCTTGAGGGGTCTCCTGAGGTGTCTCTAGATTGGATAAATAAAGAGGAGACAGATAAGGAGACAGCAACATCAAATATCTCTATACTACAACCAACTACTGAAACACTAAGCCTCCTACTCCCCAATCAACAATATAGAAGAGCCGAGTTTAGAGACAGTAGAATAGGATTAATAAAATACTTTCCCGCGAATATATTTTCTTCTCCTATGAAATCGAGTTCATATTATTGTGGGGCCAAGATCCCTCTACGTATATCTTCTATAGGAAGGAGACAGTTACAAAATGCTCTTGCTGCAGAGACACCTCAACCTGCAGCAGCACGGATGCTTGTATCTCGTAGCCCTAAAAATATATATTTTGAACAAGACCCCACAATTGCTCTCATCCAGTGGTTTGAGGGACCTCAAGGAGAAGCTATCATGAAGGAGACACCTATCCATGTACAGCCTGAAGAGGCCGTGAGTCTTCCTGCTGCTGCTGCTGTTGCTGCTGCTGCTGCTGCTGTTGTTGTTGTTATTGTTGTTGTTGCTGCTGTCGTTGTTGTTGTTGCTGCTGATGATGCTGGGGTTGTTGTTGCTGCAGCTGTTGCTGCTGGGGTTGTTGCAGGGGTTTGTTGGTGATGATGGTGCTGCTCTTGCTGCTGTTATTGTTGATGCTGTTGCGGCTGCGGCTGTTGTTGCTGCTGGGGTTGTTGCTGCCGTTGCTGCTGTTGTTGTTGATGCTGTTGCTGCTGGGGTTGTTGCTGCTGTTGCTGCTGCTCTTGAACTGCTGTTGTACCTGCTGCTGCTGCTGCTGCTGCTGCATGCGCTACGGAATTCTGTGTGTTCTTGTGGGGTGCTGCAGCCGCTGCTGCCCGCGAGCGCTCGTACTCGCTACGGTAGGTTATGTACGGCTAGGCCCTTATGATGTAGAAGGAGACACCTGTCTCTGTCTCTATCTCTATCTTCAACATACAAAAACAACTGTCTCTCTGTCTCTGTCTTCAGCAGACAGAGACAAATGTCTCTGTCTCTATCTTCAAGAGACAGACACATCTGTCCCTCTTTCCACCCTAAGGAGACAGAGGCAACTGTCTCTTCTTCTATACTAAGGAGACGGAGACAGCTGTCTCCTCCTGCTCACAAAAGCATACTCGCCGTCTGTATCTGTCTACTGAGTGTCTCTGTTTGCGCTGTGTGGGGGAGGGGCATGTAGTGTTGCTTCTGCTGCAGTTGCAGCAGAAGCAACACTGCTGCTATTGCTGCTGCTGCTGCTGCTATTGCTGCTGCTGCTGCTGCTGCTTGTGTTTATGCTGCAGGTCGTGGCTTCTTTCGTAATTTCTTCGCAGACAACACTCGAATGGCCTCCCGTGTTGCGGGCTTCTTTGCTCGCCTGCGAGTGTCTCCATGTTTTATATGGAAATTTGCTGCTATGACAAACATAGGTAATACTAACATATTAAAATATCACACATACAAACAGAGGGACCCTCAGAGGGGCCCTGCGCCCTTTTAAGGGGGCCCCCACAGGGGGGCCTTTGCAGGGGGGGGCCTATAGGGGGGCCTTTGCTGGGGGCCCCCACAGGGGGCCCTTGGCAGGGGGAAGGGCCCATACGGGGGCCTTTG
>OY986958.1:383325-485825 GCA_963920595.1 Eimeria praecox
TCTCTCTCTCTCTCTCTCTCTCTCTCTCTCTCTCTCTCTCTCTCTCTCTCTCTCTCTCTCTCTCACACACACACACACACACACACACACACACACACACACACACACACACACACACACACACACACACTCTCCTCTGCTTTCTCTCTTCAGGTACAGAGGCGCGTGCTGTTAGACCGTAATATTCTGGATGCCTTTGAGAGGACGTCTGTCCAGGGTACGTGGAGCCCAGGCAACAAGGGGGGCCCCCCATTGTTTTTTTCAATGACCTTTGTGGCTGCAAGTATGGTGGGGGGTATCGAGTTGTCTTACAGGAAGAATCTAGATAAGAACAAATTCTTCTTCGCCCCAGCCTGCGGGCGCATGCGGAAGGCCTTTATCTATGAGTACACAAGCCCCGTCCCCCTTTGTATGGGACAGGAGATGGGGACGTTCAAGTTTGGTAGCACTGTTGTGGTGGTGAGGAGGCCCTTATCCTTAATCACTGCATGCAGAGTCTCCTCTTATAAAGCTGTCTATACACCTGAAATTGGAAGCCTCCTTTAACAGCCCACCTGACCAGTTTGATGATTGTTATCTTCTGTCTCCTTCAGTGTACATCTGTTGGTGATTGTGTGTTTGCTTCCTGTGGCATGTTGCTATAAAGGCATTTGAAGCCCCTGAGGGAATAGAGACACGCAGCCCCATCTGCTCGCATGTGGATGTTAACAGCACCATTGGGATTACGAGTTGGGGCCCTCGCAGACTACTTCCACGTTGTGACTTCACTGTAGGAAACTATGACAACCCTCTGGACTATCTCCAGTACCTACAAAATCTGGTGAAGACAAGGGGGGGGGGCCCGACGGGGGGCCCCTCGTCGGGGGCCCCTTCGACGGGGGGGGCCTTTGTTGAAAGGACAGTCAAGCCCCACTATGCACGCGAAGAGGAGACAGATGTGACGGAGGAGACAGTTTCTTTAAGCCCCATCAGCAGCCAACAGCTCGGTAGTGTAGGCATGAAAGAAAGCCCAGACGTCTCTGTCTTTACTACAGGGAAAGAAGAGTCAGAACCCGAGGCTACGATCCCGTTGAGCTCTGAAGCAGTAGCTGCTCTTAATGGCACTACAGCAGAGGGAAGGGCAAGAGGAGACAGTCAGCTTCAGGCTTCAGAAGAAGGAAAGGAAGGAATAGGTATGCCATTGGAGTCGATCTGTATCAGCCAACGGCCCCTGCAGCAGCAGATTACAAGGAGACAGGTACAGGGGGAAGAGAGGCCTTTTTCTTATCTTGAAGACCCCATCACCAAAGTACACCAACTCGAGCACGGCTTCGTTCACAGATTCTCCCTCTCTCGATGGCTCGCAGAAGCGTGGACGGTACGTCACTGTCTCCTTTTATTTCTGTCTCCATTGGAGCGCTATCACGCTGCCCTTGTTGTTGTCCCTTGGGGTGTATGTACACAGGCACC
Organism: Eimeria praecox; assembly: GCA_963920595.1. Classification (NCBI taxonomy): domain Eukaryota; phylum Apicomplexa; class Conoidasida; order Eucoccidiorida; family Eimeriidae; genus Eimeria; species Eimeria praecox. The sequence continues at coordinate 384,775 of OY986958.1, forward strand.
CCCCTCCATTGAGGGGTCTTATGCAGTCACAGGGGAAGAGACTCCTAGGCATTTCATCTTCACATAAAGAATAGATTTAATGTTTTTGTGTTTATTTTTTGAATTAGAGAAAGTCGAAAGCCGTGCAGCTAAAGACCCGCTGAAAAATTGTTTGGGGTGTTTGTGTGTGTCTACTTGGGGTGTACAGGCAGCTAGAGAGCCTTTGGGGAAGCGGATGCTGCTGCTCCAAATAGGACAACTGGTTCAAGGGGAGACTGACAGCAATGGCGAGAGCAAGCCGATTTGTTTCTACGGTGTGTCTACCCTGCAGCAGCTCTAGTCTGCCCATCTGTGCCCCCTGTTTACCCTTTAGTAGAAACACAGCAACGGCTGTTGGCTCTTGTACTGTCTCCTGCGGGTATAGCTAGACAGGCGACTGCAGTGTTATCTGAGACAGCTGAAGGCTGGATAGGGGGGTTCTTCAAGCAACATCCGGGGCCTCAGAAAAGATACTATGTTAGGGAGGTTGGGCTTTTGTGTTTGGCACCAAGGGAGGTTGGAGTGTATAGGGGATAGATAACACTAGAAAACACTGGCATAGGTGGGGGACTTGTTGTTATTGTTGTGTGGGGTATGCTACAGATGCGGCCCTACAGTCCGTGCAGCTGCGCTTCACGGGCCGGCTCTCTAATTTGCTGCTAGTGTGGCCGTCGGAGAAGGCAGACCCCGTGCTGCTGCGGTACCCTACCTTCGCCTGTGCTAGCAGCAGTGGATGGGGGAAGACCTCTCGTGGAATAGCTGCTACATGGTGGCTGACTGATGGTGGTGAGGTGTTAATTGTCTTTATCTATATTATTGTTTCTTCTCTCCTTTCTTTTAATCCTCCCTAGAACCCAAAGAAATAATATCTTGCAAGTGTCTCCTCTCCTTGTCCCTGTTATTATGCTACAGAGTGTCTCTTTCTCTGTCTCTTTATTTGTTTGGGGATTTGTTTTTGTTTCTGTCTCTCTTTATATTCGGGGGGTTGGTGTTGTTGTTTGTGTTGTTTACAGGAAGCCTCTTGGTGAAGTTTCAGCTGGAGTTGGGGCGAATAGCAGGGGAGGGGGTAGGGGAGCTTCAGACAAAGGCCTTTTCTTTGAAGGGCTCTCTTGCTCTTGCACCTGAAACTGAGGTGTCTCTGTCTCCTTCAGAGGAGACAGGTCTTGAGGGATCTCCTGTGTCTTGGGCAGCTGCAGCGGGGGATGCGGGGGTACTGCGTTTCGAGGTGTCAAGTAAGCCGGAGCTCTTAGGTGTACAGACACAGCAATTCGCTGTCACCACACCTGTCCCTGAAAAGATTGGGCCTCAGGGAAGAGGGAATGAGTCTTCCTGTGCATCTTCCCCCATACGAAGAGCAGTGGCCTTCTTCTCTAGATGGATGAAGGCCCTTCGGGGGTCTCGCAGCAGGCGATCTAGCAGCGCGAAAGAAGGAGACAGATGAAGCAGGAGACAGATATATATGACAGAGACTACTTTAGAGACAGTACTCAGCCTATCTTAAATACGCTGGTTGGGGCTGTAAAAGCCCTATACCAGGATGCTTGCAGCTGTGTCCGTTGTGGCTGGAGGGGGGCCCCACAGCCACACATCCGTGGCTGGGGAGTCAATCCCGCAGCCCATAGCTAGGGATAAGGGGACAGGCGATGATGGAGACTGAGCACCAAGTAGTCGCGGTGTATTAAGTGTCTCCTTCTTCCCCTTCAGCATAATGTTTTAGCCAACACCTGCATCTGCTTGTTGGGTGCAGTGCTACCTACGTGAGGCTGCTGCATGCATGCAGCAGCAATCCGACATGAAGAGGGGGGGGACGATTTTGTTGTCTCCTTTCTCTCTTAGAACCTCCGCATATAGAGCTTAGCTGCTGCTAGAGACGGTGCAGGTGCTCTGCAAGCTAGACAGTGAAGGAGACAGAAGGAATACAGGGGACAGATGAAATTCAGGAGACAGCACACAGGGGATAAAAGAGACAGCAGAAATAAACAGGTGGCCTTTCGCTGCAGGCTGTTGTTGGGTGCAGCTGCATGGGAGTCATGGCAGGCCTCATAGCAGCAGCTTAACAGCAGCAGCAGCAGCAGCAGCAAACAGCAAAGACACAAAAGCAGCAACAAACAGCAAGGCCCTTGGTTGACTGTGGACGAGCAAACACTCCTGTAGATGTGTAAGCCCCTCCCCTCTGCCCCCCCTCCCCTTCCACTGTCTCCTGCTGCAGCACAAAGCCGTTCGTTGAAGCGTTTGATTTAGTTTTAGTGCCTTTATGGCCCTCGCTGCAGCTGCCTGGATTTCCCATACTCGGATCCAGCTGCTGTTGCTGCTGCCTTCCTTCGCTGATTGGGAGCAACAGCAGCAGCAGCAGCAGCAGCAGCAACAGCAGCAGCAGCAACAGCTGCAGCAGTAGCAGCAAGCGCTGCACTGCGCCGTCTTCTACCGCTAGTTTGTTTCTTCTTAGCACAGAAGAGCAGAAGAGGACTAAGCCTCTCGTACGAACCGAACCCGACCTGACCGTGAGGGATACACAATATTTTTCTTCAATACTTATTGCTCTTGGGGAACGCTTGAGAGGGCAGATACGCTGTAGCCAATCATCTACTGTAAACGAAATATCTGTGTATAACTTGCAGCAGCAGCAGCTGCAGCAACAGCAGCAGCTGTTGCTGCTGCATGCTGCAGCAGCAGCTGTTGCTGCATGCTCTGGAACCCTTACTAGCCTGCTAGGAACACTGAGGTATGCACAGTAACGACACTTAGCTTGCTGCAGGTGCAACGCTGGAGAAGTTGCTTGAGAAGTGTGCTGCTGCTGCCGCTGCTGCTGCTGCTGCTGCTAACGGGAGGCAGGAGCTGCAGCGCAGCGGCAAGACCTTGTGCATCTTGTAGCAGCTGGGTTTTGTAGCTAGTTGTTTGCTGCTAAGGATAGGATAGCTAGCTTCTGTCTGGTCCGACCGAGTATACTAACTGTGGCAGAAGAAGACACGAGATACCTACATTCCGCTGCTATCCCTGTCCGCAGCAGCAGCAACTGCAGCAGCAGCAGCAACTGCAGCAGCAGCAGCAACTGCAGCAGCAGCAGCAACTGCAGCAGCAGCAGCAACTGCAGCAGCAGCAGCAACTGCAGCAGCAACTGCAGCAGCAGCAGCAACTGCAGCAGCAGCAGCAACTGCAGCAGCAGCAGCAACTGCAGCAAGCCTCTCTCTCTCTCCACATAATGAAGAGCAATCGTAACAAAACAGCACTGAAATTTGGGTTCGCGAGTCAGCTAGTATCCAAACGCTCAGCTGTCTCTGCTGCAGCAAGACAGCATACAGTGTGTCTCCTTTAAGGAGCCCTATGTCTCATAGGAGACAGAGCAGCAAGCAGAGACAGTCTGCTCTGTCTCTTACCCTGCTTGCTGCATTATAGACCCGCGATTCCCCTGATATACTGAAAAGATAGAAACGCTGCCCGGCCGCAGATTGTCAGATTGTCTTAGGGACTAGAACTACTCTCCCTCACTGGTGTATTTAACAACAATGCATGCATGCATACAAATGCATGCATGAAGAGGATCTACGGCCTTCTCTTCATACACTCTTTCCTCTCTCTCTCTCCTCCTCCTGCTGCAACTCCGCCCTGTGGGCTTGCAGCCCGCTCGCAGACCCTACACCCAGCACAAGTAGACAGGCAAAGCCCCAAATGCCCATCCAGTCACTCATGTAAGGGCCTGTAAGGAGACAGACACTCCGTGTGTCTCCTCTGAAGACACATGGCGCCGCAGGGGAAACAGACATAACAGATATAAGCGAAGAAAGGCCGCTGACATCCTTCCAACCTGGCACTAGTTTGCTGCTAAGGTGACACAAGAGTCGCAGTCCCCGCAACTGCTGCTGCAGCTAATGCTGCTGCTGCTGCTGCTGCTGCTGCTGCTGCTGACCCTTCGCACCAAAATACGCTGCTCCTGCTGCAGCGGGGACTGCTCCACTGCAGCAGACAGCAGCAGGGCTCGCCTTTAAACTTGATTTCACGCAAAGCCCGGGGAGACAGAAAAATGAAACTGCGTAGGGTGAGGATTTGCATCATATAGTGGCCATCAGGCATGCAGCTGGTGCTGCAGCGGCACCTGCCGATCAAGTATTTGCTGCAGCTGCTGCAGCTGCTGCAGCTGCTGCAGCAGCAGCAAGGGCGTCAGCTCCTGCTCCTGCTGCGGCTCAGCTATCTGCTGCTAGCCGCAGTTCTGCAGCAGCAGGCTTTCAATGAACAGGTTCATTTAAAGAACAAGAGCCTGGATAGAGGCGGGATCGTCCCTCTCTCTCATAGGTCCGCTTCCTGCGGGGCTGAAGATGATGAAGTGTCTCCTGAGCTGTCTCCTCGCATTGCTGCAGAGGAGGGGAGAGGATGAGAGGTCAAATGGCACATAAGAATGGAGATAAACAAACAGAAAAAGAGACAGCAAAAGGATCTCCCCTCAGGCTTGTTGAATATCTACTGAAAGGGTTTGAGTTACTTCCTCGTAATCCACGGTGAGGCTAATTTGCGATGGGGTGTTGGTATTATTGTTGTCCCCTTCTTGTTGTTGTAGCTGCTGTTGCTGCTGTTCCTCTTGCTGTTGCTGCTGCGGTGGTTGCTGCTGTTGCTGCTCCTGCTCTGTCTCCTGCACCTCGCCTGTCTGCATCCCAACAGCAGCAGCAACCTGCTCATCGAGCCTCGAGAACGGCAGCAGCGGCACATGCAGCGGGTTCCCCTCATCCAAAGTCGGATGCAGCATTAGTGTTATTAGCAGCAAAGAGGAGGGGTCTCGTGGATCTACAAAGTCTGCGTCTAGCAAGCCTCCCATGTAGCCTGCAGCAGCAGCAGCAGCAGCTGCTGCTGCTGCTGCTGCTTCCGCCTCCGTCGTAGGACCACCACCAGCAGCAGAGTCGCAATCGCTTACTAATGAAGCTGCAACGGAGGAGACAGTGCTCGCGTCAGCAACAGCAGCAGGCTGCAGCAGCAAGTTCCTAGACACTTCAGCCGCAGCTGCAGCACAGCACTCGCTGACATCATTTATACCGTTAGCTGCAGCAGCTGCTGCAGCAGCAGCAGCTGCTGCTGCTGGATCTGTCACCACTGGAGAGGCTGAAAGGGGCCGGTCCGGCATAACAAATCCTGGGGCATACGGGTTGAAGGCGAATTGTTTGGTCTGCTGGATGCCGCTGCTGCTGCTGCTGCTGTTGCCTTCTGTGGCTCCGGCTGCGCTCTGCGCCGCCAGCTGCGACTGTCTTTGATGCTGCTTCTGACCCTGGGTACAAGCGTCCCCAGCAGCAGCAGCAGCAGCAGCAGCAAGTGCTGCTGCTGCCTCCCCTGATGGGGCAACGGAAGAGGACAAAGGAGGGAAGTCCCACATGATTCCAACTTGCTGCTGCTGCTGCTGCTGAACAGCAGCAGCAGCAGCCTGTTCTGCAGTGACTGCAGCAGACGCGCATGCAGCGTAGCTCTGATACACCGCAGCACGACCCTGATATGCTGCTTGCTGCATCGAGAAGTAGTCAGGGATATTCCTGGCGTTGAAGGTATATAGGTCCTGCAGCAGCTGCTGCTCTGGCCGCAGGCCCTCGCTCTCCACACACATCCCATACTGTCTCCTTGGGTGTTTCTGTCTCCCTGGTCTCCTGCCCGCTGCAGCACCACCCCGAGACACTCGACTACCTGCTGTTGCACCTGCTGGACCTGCTCCTGCCCCTCCTGCTGCTGCTGCACCTGTTGCACCTGCTGCTGCCCCGCTTGTTGCTGCCCCTCCTGCTGCTGCTGCACCTGCTGCCCCTCCTGCTGCTGCACCTGCCGAGACATGTACTGTCTCTTTCCCGCCAGTAGCGGGGTTAGAGACACCCGCCAACTTCCCTGCAGCAGCACTCACGTCCCCTCCATGAGATGCTGACGGCTTGGTGGTGCTGTTGTTGTTGCTGCTGCTGCTGCTTGCTGTTCGATCTCGCTGCAACGCCGGCACCTGCTGCTGCTGTCGCACCTGCTGCCTATTCGGTTGAGGCAGAACATCTGTACTGTCCTCATGTCCCGCCCTCTTCTCATTCTCCTGCGTATTCGCCCCTGCGCTACAGCTGCTGCTGTTGCTGCTGCTGACAGGAGGTTCGGGGACTGAAGAAGCTGATAAGACACCGCATCGCTGTACCTGTCTCCCTGTGTGGCTGCCTCTGAGGATGACGCTCTTGTAGCTTGCATGCGGGCTAGTCTCACAAGAAAGACTTGCGACGCTGCTGCTGCTGCTGCTGCTGCTGAAGCCTCCCTTGTTGCTGCTGCTGCGGCGTGAGCTCCCCGTGTCTGTGCTCACACTCTCACATATACACGAGACCCCCTCAACGAGAGGTTGGAGACCGCAGGCCGAGCCTGCGTAGGTCCCCCCCACAGCTGCTGCGTCTGTCTCTGCACAGCCCACTGACAAAACCTGTTGCGGCTGCTGCTGCTGCTGCTGCTGCTGCTGCTCCTGCTCCTGCTGCTCTTGTTGCTGCCGGCGCTCCTGCTGCTGCTGGCTCTCCTGCTGCTGCTGGCGCTCCTGCCGCTCTTGTTGCTGCTGGCGTTCCTGCTGCTGCTGGCGTTCCTGCTGCTGCTGGCGCTCCTGCTGCTGCAGCTGTGAAGAGTCCGCCCCCCCAGCTGCTGCTGGCAAGCCCTCGAGTTCCCGTCTTTGCGGTTTCAAGCGCAACTGCAGCAGCAGCAACAGCAGCAGCAGGGGAGAACAAGAAAGGAGACACATCCTATCCCAATGTGTCGTTCGTAAAGGTTGCTGCTGCTCTCTATCTGCAGCACTCTGTGCCCTCTAATTTTGTCTGTCAGTCTGTATGACCCTACACCCTAAACCCTAAACCCTAAACCCCAAACCCTAGGCAGTTTGATGCTCGCTCACCTTCCGCTGATGTTTCGTAAGACAAGCCTCGTGAGACAAAAAAGCATAGTCTAGACGGTGCAGCCCAACTGCTGCAGAGCTCAGAAACTCCCGCAGCTGCGCCTCCTGTTGCCGCAGTGTCTGGCAAGCAGTTGAACCCACCCACACCTGAAAGCAGCAGCAGCAGCAGCAGCAGCAGCAGCAGCAGCAGCAGCAGCAGCAGCAGCAGCAACAGCAGCAGAGCTCAATAGGCTGAGTTCAAAAACCACATGAGTCAAAGAAAGCAACGCTACTCCTGCAGCAACCACACCCGCAAAAACAAGCTGCTGCTGCTGCTGCTGCTGCTGCTCGTTTTCATAGACCCTCACCTCCACCTTGTGGCTCTTGTCATTATTACGGAGACAAAGGACTACTCCTGTAAGAGTAGACAAGACAGCCTTCAGTGAACGTCTGTTGCGTTGCTGCTTTTGCTCAAGAGATCGCAGCAGCAGCAGAAACACGCCCTGTACGTACACCGCAGCCACACGATACGATACGGTCGCCGCTGCGGCACCAGAGAAGAACCGCCCTCACGCCCAGCAGCTACTCCCAAGAGCAGCAGCAACAACAACAGCAACAGCAGCAGCAGCAGCAACAGCAGCAATCCCTCTCGGTGGCAGTGCGTTCCACGGGTAGTTTGTGCTTCTTTTCTATTCAAATTTGTTACTAACGAGCTACACATCGCTGTTGTATCTCTACTGTCCGTACACCCCAACCCCCGCTAAGAGAGGCCCTGGCGGCCTCTAAAGTGCCCGCAGCAAAGCGAAAGATAGCTATCTGCCTGTCTCTCGCCACAGCAGCAGCGCAGCAGCAGCGCAGCAGCAGCGCAGCAGCACCCGATAGAGCATCAGCTGCTGCCCTACAGCAACTGCTGCTGTAGCACAGACGCACCACTGCCTGAGATTTGCCCGCTAGATTCCTAATGACGAAGTGGCCGCCTCCTCTATTAAGAGGGTCCTCCCACAGAGGCAAGCAGCCCCCTATACAAGCAGCAATGTTAACTGGGGGCCCCAGAGCCCGAGTTGTTAACAAATCCCACAACTCAGTGATACCCCGAGCAGACCCTACCCGTCCTGCCAGCACATACACACAAATACAGCATATAGACGCCAGGATGCATGCAGATACATGCTGCTGCTGCTGCTGCTGCTGCAGTTGCTGTTGCTGTTGCTGTTGCTGCTGCTGAAGCAGCTATTACTAAGACAGACAGAGCAGATGTTGCTGAAGGGAGCATAATACAGGCAGCACGGGACGCACCAATCTGCACAAGGCCCCTCTCATAGTCCTCCTGCAGCCGGCCTCTGTTGCTGCTGCTGTTGCTGCTGCTTTTGATGCTGCCGTTCGCCTCGTTCCCTATGGGATCGTGCCTATACATAACACCGGCGGCAACAGAGCAACAGCTGCTACCTAAGCAACGCTTCTGGAAGCAGCTGACGGCCCCATCTTAAAGCTGGAGCTGCTGTATTGCTGCTGTTGCTGCTGTTGCTGCTGCTGATGCTGTTATTGCTGCTGCTGTTATTGCTGCTGCTGCTGCTGCTAGTGCAGATTCACTTACCACAGATACCATCCACAAGGACGGAAGGCCCACGGGGTCCCATTAGGCCTCTGAAGGTCCCTGTCATCTTCTGTGGTGTTTTGCTGCTGCTGCTGTTGCTGCTGCTGCTGCTGCTGCTGCTGCTGCCTCTGCTGCTGCTGCTGCTCGCTGGGTACAACCTGAATGTCTCGTCCTGGGTTGACTAGGCCAGCAGCAACAGCAGCGCTGAAGACGCAGGCCTGGTTGGGGTGTCGGTGCTGTCTGACGCCTGCTGCTGCTGCTGGTCCTGCTGCTGCTGCTGCAGGGCCCCTCTCTACGTAGCTGCCAGGAGGCCGCCTAGCAGCAGGAGGGCCCCCACAGCGCTGCGGCTGCCGCTGGGGCCCTGCGACAACACCACCGTAGGGCCTCCTCGGGCACCGGCGCTGCAGACAGGACAGACAGAGACAAACACAGCAGCAGCCGCTCTTCCCCTGCATCCACTCATGCTGTTAGATGAAGACATATACGCGCCGTAGAGCCTAATGTATCTAGGGTTTAGGGTTTAGGGTTTAGGGTTTAGGGTTTGGGGTTTAGGGTTGCTTGCCACGATAAAATCTTCGTCGTCAGAGATGGGGACATCCGCCCAGCGGCGGGGCCGTCGGGGCTTCACTGAAATCCACCCTTCTGCGTCCTCCTCTGCTGCTGGTGCTGCTGGTGCTGCTGCTGCTGCTGGTGCTGCTGCTGCTGCTGCTGCTGGTGCTGCTGCTGTTGCTGCAGTTGTTGCTGCTGTTCTCTGCCCTGATGTCTCCCCATCCACCGGATGCTGATGCGGCAGCATTCCTTCAGGGCTCGAATTCGCTGAGGCTCCTGCTGCAGCAGCAGCTGCTGCAGCAGCACCAGCTACAGTTGCTGTTGCTTCTGCTGCTGCTACTGCTGCAGCTGCTGGTCCTGCTCCAGCTGCTACTGCTTCAGCTGCTGTTGCTGCTGCTTGTGCTGCTACAGATGCAGCTTCATCTGTCGTCAGTGCTGCTGCTCTTGTTGCGGCTTCCGCTGCTTCTGTTTCAGCTGCTGCTGCTTCAGGTGTAGCTGCTGCCGTTCTTGCTGCAGGGACTGCAGCAGCAGCACTTGCAGCAGCAGCAGCAGCAGCAGCATCCGCTGCAGCTTCTGTTGCAGCTTCTGCTGCACTTGCTTCTGCTGCAGCAGCAGCACTAAACCCCTCAGCAGAGATACACACAGGGGGCATGTGGGCTGGTGGTCCTTCGTCGCTCGTTGCTGCAGCGGGGGAGCAGCAATCAGCTGCTTCAGTCTCGTTGAGAGGTGCAGCAGCAGCAGCAGCAGCAGCAGCAGTAGCTGCTGCTGCTGCTGCTGCTGTAGTTGTTGATATATCATCATCACCTGCTGCTTCTGCAGCGTTGGCTGCTGCTTCCTGTCCCTCAATCGCTGCTGGAAGTGTCTCTCCTACTGCGCTGCTGCTGCAGCAGCTGCTGCTGCTGCAGTCTTCGCCCTGCTGTTGTATGGCCTTAATTTCTTCATAAGCACTCTCGGAGGAATCTGCTGCAGCTGCTGCTGCTGCTGCAGCGAGCTGCCGCATCGGGCTGTCTCCGCACCTGAGCTGCTGCAGCTGCAGAGTCGAGAGACAGCAGCACTCCCCCCATCGGCTGGCAGGAGAGCCGCAGCAAGACAGCTGCTCACATCGAGACGATGGAGACACCGCCGTGCTGCAGTACATAGGGGGTGACCTCCACCCACTTGCTGCTGTAGGGGACGCTGCACTGGCAGCCAACCAGTTGTATGGTGTCCCTCCCCCTGCTGCTGCTGCTGCTGCTGCTGCTGCTGCTGGGGATTCTGCGTCAGGGTCTTTCGACGGCCCCCGCCCTGTTCCTGCTGCTGCTTCTGCTGCATTCCCGTGTAAACATGCAGGCAACAAGGGGCCCTTGCTGCTGCATGTAAGTTCTTCTTGTGGGGATTGGTCCTTGGTAGACTTAGTAGAGAGGGGGGCGAGTCCAGCTCTGCTGCAATCTGCAGCTGCTCCTTCTGCCTCCTCCTCAGCAGCACCTGCTCCCGTTGCAGCAGCAGCAGCAGCAGCTGATGCTGCTGCTGCTCCAGCTGCTGCAACAGATCCTTTCGAGAAACTCGAGGGGTCGTTCGAAGCCCCAGCACCCCCATGGGGTGCCTGGCCGCATGCGCGGGAGCCAGACAGCCCCGTAACGAGTGCAGCCATGGGAAGGAGATGAAGCAGATGAGCAACAGCTGCTGCAGCTGCTGCAGCTGCTGCAGCTGCAGCTGCTGCAGCTGCTGCACCGCAAGGCCCGGCCGTGCGGTATTTGCTGTCTAGCGGGGCCCCAAGCAACCCCTAGGCAGCAGCAAGAGAGTTGAAGGAGGTGTGCAGCTTAAACAGACAAAACCCAAAACAAAAAAGAAGATACATAACCTTCGGGAACGCCCCCTGTCCCCCCAAGCACCGCTGAGAGTGAGTAGGCCTCAGCTGCTGCTGCTGCTGCTGCTGCCCCGAAGGCAGCCGCAAGAGTGTGCTGCAGTTGCAGTTGCTGCTGCTGTAGTAATAATTGTAAATATTTCGTATGCTGATGTCTTGAAGCTTCTGCTGCTCTCACTGCAGCAGCAGCAGCAACAGCAGGTAGCAACAGCAGCTGGTCCTGCTGCCGCTGCTCCTGCTGCTATTGCTGCTGTTGCAGCAACGCCCTTGTATGCGGGGGCCGTCTCCTCGGTTCCCTAGAAACCTAAGCCTCTCTTTCTATATATAGAAGTCCCTCTCTTAATTATTTGCTCAGCGTAAACCAAGGAGACACTTCGCTCCTGAATTCCGATACGCCAAGCCTCAGCCACTGGCCTGCCGGCCCCGGCCCCCCACTAGGCAGCTGCAACAGCAGCAGCAGCAGCAGCAGCAGCAGCAGCAGCAGCAGCAGCAGGAGTAGGGTGATGATGTGCTGTACGTACCACCATCCCAACGTGTCTCCTTTCTCTCTATCGCTGAAAGTGGAACGATTTTTTCGAATGTCTTTTCGTATTATACTTTAAGACCCTTCAACAGGGGTCTCCTTCACAACATTTTGGGGGCCCCCAGGGGGCCCCCTTCTGCTGCTGTCTGGGTTGACGTTCCCTGTTGGGGCGTCGCTCACTGCAACGCGTGTTGCTCGGTAGTTGTCGTTATGGTTGTGTTAGAATATTATTTTAATTTTGTATGGGGAATAAGGCTTTATATTTATTCTTCTAGTCCCTACGTGTTGCCGCCGCAAACTCCCCCCGGCTTCAGCTTGCTTTCTTCGTGTTGCATCGCTAAATCCTAGTTGTGCTACGCTCTATCTAAAGTTTGTTGCTTTGTTCGAGTGATATGGGTATCTTTATCTTTACTTGGGTGCAGGTTGGCTATTAAGGGGCCAGGTAAGTACTTAAAATATCCCGCCCGTATATATATACAGGCAGGGGGGCATCGTTGTGCCTGCACTTCAAGCTGCCTTGCAGCATAACGTGCAGCGGGGTGCACACCACCTCGCAAAGGGCTGTTTCCTCTCCCAATGAGTCTCAACCCCTGGCTGCTGGGTTGCTGTGCCCAGGACGTGTACGGTCTGGAGAGGGGGTCAGCTGCTGTTAAGGAGCTGCACTTTTTGTGTGCTTTGAACCTATTGCAATCGACACATATCCTCCGGTTGGATATAGGGTACTTGCTCCATTTGGTAGCAGCACATGAAACATGGAGTGGGAGGTGGGATCGATGAACACCACACCCAAAATCGGGGCGATATAGCATTAATTAGTAGTGGGGGCTGCTGACAATTTTTCTATATCGAGGGGAGCCGTAGCAGGGGTCGTTACATCGTAGCAGAGGTGGTACTTTTCCAGAGCACATCTGTAGTATGGAAGCTTTCGGGTAGTCGGTGCCAGGAGAGTTTATCCCCATGTCGGGGAGGGAGCAGTCCCATATATATATATATATATATATATATATATATATATATATATATATATATATATATATATATATATATATATATATATATATATATATATATATATATATATATAATATACAGTGCGCGGGGAACAGCAGAAGTGAGCAGTGATGGACACGAAAGAAGAAGAGCTGCAACTGTAGATGTCTTCGAATCAACACTGCGTCAACCCAAATCCTTGTTCCTCAGAAGCTGCTACAGGTGCTTGACACACACAGCGATGTGGATCGGATATATGCGGCTACGGAGAGTGCGTGCAATTTTCCTGGGCATTCTTCAGTTCATTCTCTGCTACTAAGGTTTGCTGGTGACACACAGAATACAAAAATAGGCTGAACTATGGGCTTAAATGTAAGCCTAATTCAGAAATGGCATATTTCCAAGGTAAGCGATTTCTATGGCCCCTTCATCACGAAATCTTGAGCATGACATGGATGGCCCCGTGAGGGCAAGCACGAAACCTTTAGAAGAGAGTAGGCAGGATAGTCTGTCTGGGAGCACTGTGAACGTGCATCTCGCAGAGCTCCCAATAGTAAGGACACCTTTTGTGCCAAGAGCAGTGGAACCACGCACGCAAGAAGAAAGAAACGAGGAGGCACCAACGCCCTACACAAGTGCTGCCAAAAAGACAGATAAACGCAATCACTCGGTCAGGGTATGAAGATGCCAACTTGGGGGCATTCGACCCGTATACCACCCGAAGAACAGCAGAAGTGGGTGCAGTTGAAGAAAGGACTCCAAAGTGTGTCAAATAAAAGCAGTTTCCGCTGGGCGGCAAGCCGAGCGGAGAGTCATTGCATATCCTCCAAGCGGCTCCCGTTAGACACTAGAAACCCAAACCATGAGTAGAAAGTGCCGGTTCAATTCAGAAACCACTCGCCTTCCCTTGACATGACGCGTTTGCGTTGAACCAGTTCATCACGAAATAACCATAATCATGCCATGGATGACGCAGCGCAGGACGTGCGTTCGTTCTCTGGAGGGCATCGCTTCTGTCTACGTTCAGAGAAGCAGTGAGAATACAGCTCTGAGCGCTCCCAGCAGCATTGGTACCTTTCGCAGCAAGGTGGGCGGAATCCCATGAAGGCCGGGGACAGACCCCACTGCAGTGCAGATGCACCGTCGAAGACGATGGGCAAGTCCGTTTCGCATGCAGTTGCATGGAGGTATACAATATATATAATGCGCGGAAAACACCAGAAGCGAGCGCAGCTGAAGGAAGCGCCCTCAGATGTATTCAATTGCCAGGATCATCCAGCTGCGCTGAACCATGGGGCGCACAATGCGCTGCACCAAACTCAACCTTGAAACAGCCCCAAGCTTTGTTCCAAGGTACCGGCGATCCCCGCATCTTGAAAAGGAAACCCAGCGGCAGGCAGACGAACTTGTATCAAAAGGCACCATTCAGCCGTCAATTGACGACTTTGACCACATGCCTCTGTTGGCTTACTGTGAAACAAAACTTTCCGATGCCTCAAGCAGGCGATTGACTTAATTAGTTGCAATGTTCAGCAGTCTATTCATCATTTGACTCAGCTGATAGGCTTGTTGCAGATCCCAGTGCAACCCCGCCGCAAGCAAACGATTGCGCTTTATACGGGGGGTCGCAAGTACGCCTGTAGGCCTTTTGGGCTCGTAAATGCACCTGCTGAAGTGCAGCGGACAGAATGCCTCACCGGCTATCGGTCACGCCACAACCCCCGCCGGCAGCAGCGGCACGCGATCGGCCCAAGCAGAAAATTGACACATGGCGTTTTCCTTTTATCTGTGTTCAGGGCTCTGGAATCTTCTGTGCTTCCGTTCGCTGCCCTCAATGCACCCACCCTTTATTCGGCGGCCAGGCGGCGAGGGCACTTGTTGCGTGGGGGGAAAAGCAGGGATAGATGAAGTCTGCTCCCTCTGCGGTCAGTGCTTGTGTTGTCTGTAGTCAGGTTACTTACTGAGGGCCAACTAAGTCCACACACACAAAAAGGGGAGCCTTGTTACGTAAGGGATTTCTTTGCAGCAGGCGATGCAACAACGAGTGCTCAAGCTCAGAGCATCCGGCCTGCGCCCTGCATTACGCCCAGGCCGTGCTGCCACTGTGCACCAAGCGCGCTAGACTTGACGCCTGAGGAGAAGCCCCCCTTGCATCAATCGAACACAGGAGGTGCACTTACTCAAGAGTACACTTTGGGGGCTAGAAAGCACTCGCTTCCATCTTATTCCCATTCGGTCGCTGTTTCTCTTTGGTTGATTCAGCATAAGTGTCGTGGAGTCCCCTATAAAACCACACTCGTGAACGCTGATGCAAAGGTTTAAGCGGCCGCGTAGCGTGCCCTTCGAAGCGCTTTACTACCGAACGTTTCTTCGGCAGGCTCACGCTTTCTTTCTGCAAATGTTAGCATATATCCATCACTTCAAAAGAGCAGAAACTCCAGCGGCCGGTAAAGCTGTCGATTTGGGTCTTGTGGACTTATCGAAGCTGTAGACGCTCCGCATTCAGCATCCTGTGCGCTATCCTTTGCTCATCTCACGGGTGCCGCTGCCGTTGCGGAGCATCCCAGTGGCGCTACGACCGCTGCTTGTACAGAGTGCGTTGCCGTGCATCTAAATGAGTTTTCCTGGTCTCCGTTCGACCCAGTCAGCCATCTTCAGCACTTCCGCGTGTCTTCGGGTCGTACCGGCTTCTGAATAAATTTCACTGAAATGCATGCTTAAAGTTGGCTTGAGCATTTGAGAGCTAGCTCCGCTTCATTGGCTCAGCAAAACCCTCACTAATGCGAGGTGTAACCCTTGTATGGACGCACTAGAGGCCTTTTGACTCAGTTTGCTTTCAGTATATCTCAACCCGCCATATATTGGAATTTTTCCAACCAGGGAGCTTCCTAAACCTCCCCACCACTTGCTTGCCAGCACGTGCAAATCGTTGTGGCGTCGGCTCGGCGCCGAGGCCTGCGTTTGAGGCCTACGTCGAATGCCGAAAACAGGTCCAGGTAGTAAATATTCCACTGTGCGCCACCGAGTGCCACCATAGTATCCTACCAGATCCAGGTACAGTCTGCTGACGGGTCGTTCGAACTGAATTTCCTTGATCCATTGCCGCATCTGGCTTCACTAGGGTAACGCGGAGTTACTTTTGATCGTTGGCTAGCTGGTTTTCTCGAAGTGCGTTGAGGCGCAGCTATTATTAATAGTAGGTGCGCCTGAACGCATTTCGTTGCCGAAGAATGAAGGCGAGTTTGAAGGCTAGGTTGTGCACGTTATCACTGCATTATCCATGGAGGTAATGAAAGCATCCTGAAATCGCAATTCTAAAGTGGTACAATGCTTTTCGGCTGACTAGTTCACTAGTTCACTTGGCCAGTGTCACCTCCGCCCCGCCTAGCCACTATGTAGGATTCAGTTGTACTGCAGAGAGCATCAAATATTTGCAAGGCCGCGTCTCTATCTGGGGCACGAATGGTCAACGTGACTGCCTCCGGCTCAGCAGGAGGCTTTCTTCGACGAAGCGAACGGAGCCATTCCCACCAAGCCCACGACGAAGGCCCTGCTAGTCCACGCTGCAGACTTTGTGTGCTTGCTGAGCGTTTACGCCTGCAGCAGGCTTTCCAGTTGATCTGCAGCCCCAGGAAGGGAAACTTGTGCTGGCTTCTGGGCATTTGCAAGTCTTGTCTTTTCCCATCATCAGCGATATCTTGATTGTCGTCTCTCTGGTTATCCAGCTTCCCACTCCTAGGTAGCATGTTTCTTGCACTTGGAAGGTTACATGCCATAGCTTCTACTAATAGAGGGACGCCGTCAGTATCCTCGGTTCCAGCTGTCGTATTTTGGTGGCATTGCGAGCGTGTCTGGCTTGGGCAAAAATTGCGAATGATACTCGGGTCGGTGCCGCCGAAGTGAACCTTGAAATTATCCCTTAGTGCCTGGACGACACTGCGCTTGGTGGTGGCATGGTGTAGATACGCCTTGTATGCAGCTGTGAAGTTGTGCAGGACATCCTCTGGTAGCTTTAGCTGGTTGGCAACTTTCACATGCACAACGCATAGGCTAGGTGAGTCGTGCGGCGCTCGTTCGTTTTCTTCCCGCGGACGAGGCACATCTTCATACGCGCATACCCCACCAGGTCTCTCTCGATTTCTGACGAACAGGTCCTGTTGGGCAAGGAGAGCGCCCACCACATATGCTGGCATGTTCACCGTGCATTCCTGAATGTCCTCCTTGCGGCAGACCCACTGAGGCTTCCCGTCGCGCAAACATATCACAAAATCCGAGGTTACGAGCAAGTAGTCTCTGACGTTATTCACGTTATTCCCCTTGTTCTCTTCACCATGATGCTGCCTGTGGGAGCGCAGCGAGCGCGTTTGAGGCAGTGGGAAAGATATAATGCCAGATTGTAGCATTCCTGGAACAAGGCTCTTGCGCGTGCTTTTTTCCAATAAATTCATGGCACGTGCTGTATGAAACCTATATTGTGACACTGTCATTTCTGGCGGAAACACACGGCGTGGTCGAGTTTTTTCGATTGCAGATTTGTGCCGCAGGGCGCTACTGAGCCCGGCAGCAACCGCTGAGACGAACACGAATATGGACACTGCTGGAGCCGCTAGAACGAATGCTATTCGTTGTGCCGTGCCTGTACAAAACCGCCAGATGCCTGATTCTAGGGCAGTTTTGTCGTAAATGTCCCTTAATGCAAGTATGGACCCTCCAAGCAGCTGAACGAATCCGATGCATCCAGCATAAATGCCTTCCAGAAATGTCTCTGGTCGTTCGAACCGAGCTCGGGGAACTCTAATAGATTCAGGCCAAACGGATAAAATGCCCTGTACATCTGTAAGGCCCAGCAATCTCAGCAGCTTAACAAAGCCTCCAGCAATATTGCTAATAGAGGTGAAAAACTCGCTAGCGACGTTGAGCACCAAAGTTGACACACAGTGAATCGCCCTCCACGTTTTCGGCTCGGCATTGGAAGCCCCTGAGGAAATAGCAGTCGTTCTTAAGGCATGTCAACTCAAAAGAGGAAAATGTGCCACCAGAACAGCATGAAGAATGTAATGTGTCGTCATGCTTCAGATATATGATAGCCGTGTTTCTAGCGGGCAAAATTTGTGTCTTGGACTCTACATTCTTGCCGGGGGATTTGAACTCTAGACGCGCTGTCTACGCTGCCCTTAAAACGCTTTCTTTGTGCAATGCTGCACGTGCCCTCCCACGGATGTCGGAACAGCTAGCTAACGTACCGTCAGAGCGATGGGCAGTGACGAGTCGCAAGCTGGAAGACACTCCAGTGATCAGGCGAAGAGGATTTCCGATGACATCTATAGATGCCACCAGTTTGTGGAGCTGCCAGATGCACTGTTGAATATACGAATATCCTATATCAGCCACTAGCTGCTCAGCATTTGTAAAAACACACTGCTGGGCGAGGAGCCGGGACTTCATCGGGAAGTTCGTTATGTCAGTCATTCGATCTCCAAGAATTTCAAACTGGCGTATAGCCATCACGTTGCCGCTTCCCGAAGTAGCATGTCCCCTCTGCAGACGTTGGGAACGAGTTGAAAAAATGATCAGCATAGGCCTTATCGCAAGTTCATGGATGTACAGTGGCTTTAAGCTAGCTGCCACGGGAACTGTTGCTTGTGGGAGGGCCCGCAGTTGCTGGTATCCAGACGTGGTGGCTTTATTGGCAGCCGCATCTTGCACTAACTGTATGTTATGCTCCTGCAGTGACATGAGGAAAAATGTCCGATCTTGTATCAGCTGCATAAGGAAACGAAGGAGCACAGATGTAGTGTCAGCCTCTACGTGCACTGCTATGGGTGTAAGCTCGACGTCAACATAATCTAGGAGCGTCGCTTCATCTCGCCACTCGCCACCTAGCTGAATGCGGAAAAAGAGGTTCTGGTCCTCCATTTGGCTCTCTTCCAATGAATTCCACTCTGTTGTAGGCCTAGCGACGGAGCATAACAATCCGTCAGAGTTTCCGCTTGCCATGAGTCCATCTCCTGAAATGACTAGTTTGCCTTCTTCATGCCGCTCCATTCGCTCCTCAACTGTTGCATGCCTCAGGATTGTTCGATGTTGAGCTCCTGGAACGCCATTGTCTATCTGAAGGGATTTTATGGAGAATCGGATATCGTGGCCGCTTGCTTTGTGGAGTCTGCCCACCTCAAACCGAATTCCCGAGATGCAGCCGAATGCGAGCTCATGAGGAGTGGGATCTACCAAAGATATGCCGAATCCTTCAATTACGATGCCTCCATAAAAACCCATTTCCGCAAAGGAGATATCTCTGCACGGCTCGTCAGCTTGGTTTATCTCGCTTAATGACGACGATACCGGCGTTCGCTGTGACAGCCCGTAGCTCCGCCTGTTCCCTCTCCGCTTGAAACCAGTGCGGACGCTTCGTGAGCCCGTGCCATTAGTCACACTCCGGCGCTTCAGGAAAGCTGTCACTCGATGTTGCCGGAGTGTTTCCTGCTCTTCCGTCCCCTGAGATTCACCAGACCCGCTCTTCGCATTTGTCTCTGCAAATGCTAATGCATCTTCAGCAAATACGGAGGACCCGGAGGAGCTCTCTGCGCTGCAAGCAGCGGTACCACCCCGCAGCTTGAACGCTAACTTCAGAGTGTCCCTTTTCTGAAACCTAAGCATTTTCCGCTGAGGCAACGGTTCTTTTGGAACGCCTGTTTGGCTGAACTGGACGCTTATGGCTGTTTCATCTGCTTCCCCCGTCGCCAAAAGCTGTCTCTCACAACTGGGAGCAGTCAGCTTGCTACCATCACGGACTGACCGCAAGACACCAGCCTGTGAATTGGGACGAGTTAGGAGGGACGTCTTGGTCTCTCTTCGCTGCTGTTGTCCCACCCTCTTTCGGCGAATCTTGAAAAGGTTATGCGGCAGGCTCTTCCAAACTTTGCGAGTTCCCACAGTGCTCTTTAATGGGGCAGAGGGCTCATCGTATGTGACAGTCACTCGCCTCCTGCTGCCTCGAACATCCGTGACAAAATAAATTTTTTCCTTAGAATTTGGCAAGGTTAGAGGCCGATGAAGTCGAACTCGGGCTATGTCACAAGTCTTCACCACCTTCTGGTTCTGGTCCCAGAAAGAGAATCGAAGGGACTTTCTTTCACGCTGGGGATCCGTCCACGCGTAATCCACTTGGCTACCCCTGTCAAGGATCTCCCAAACGTGTTTAGTTCGAATACCACTCTGAGCAAAAGCAATTATGTGGTTAGTATTATTAACCAAAAGGTACTCAGACGCCACAGGCTCGCTGAATACCACCGCATATGCAGCGTTCTCCAGAGACCGAATAGCAATATGAATGTTGTGGTGTTCCCACAATAGAGCCCTGCCTGCTTTTCCAAATGGGCCACGGTCTGTGTGCTGGTTGATACCACCCCCGGAGCACAGTAAATGTTCTACGGGGGTCTTCAAACGAATTTGAAGGGAGGCGCTGCGGGCAACCGATAGCTGAGACGACCACACAACCTTTTCTATAGCCTGGGCCACTGCACCTCCATCAAGATGAGAATTCACCGGCTGCGTGGCTGCCAGTGCATCTGTTTTTGCGAGAGTCTCAATGATTGAAGGGTCTGTTTTGGTGATGCATATGAGGGCTTCTCCACGAGGTCCTAAAGCCTGAGGATGGAATGGGCATTGAGAGCCTGAAAGAAGACGAAGGGCCGGAGCATTGCCAGTGGTCTCCCTTACCCATATGTCGCATGGAAGGCAGTTCTTGAGTATGAAGCGGCTGTGAATGCTAATTATTCTGGAGCGAGAGAAAGGCGGGGGAGCCAAAGCCACAGTTACTCCAAAGTGGCGCCACTTTTTTGGCGTTGCCCTGAACTGCGCCTCCCCTGACGTCTGCATCTGAACAGACACCGTCGTAGGCCGGCCGACAATGTCAACGCGAAACGCTTGACTCAGCTTCGCGCTTACCCCCCTTCTTGCACGAGCAGCCCTTATATCTTCAGCCAGTGCTGGGCTGATAGAATCTTTTTGTAAACAAAGGTGCGCTGTTTCGTCATCAGGAGCAATTCCAAGAGCAAGGCATGCTTTGCCTTGTGAAGGGACCCCCAAGAGCCTCCAGTCAGAGGAAGGCATATACTGAACTGAGCGGCGGCAGTAAGACACAACCAGGGCCTCAGATTGTCGATTGATCAGCCAGAATGGTGCAAAGATCCGAATCATTCTGACGCATGTACACCACATATGCCTCTTAATATTCGTCAGGCCAGCATAGTTACATGACGTCGAACTACTGCCACATGAATCGTCGCTTGAAGAGCCTGCGTTTTGCTGAACCCATCCCAGGACTTCCGCCTGGACCGAAAACTCTGCTGGCTGATGCCTGGAGAGATGGCGGTACATTGTCGAGTGTTGTTGAATTTTGTTTCCTGAGCTATCAAGTATACGAGACCGCACGAAGCATACGGTAAGGTCCAGCGCAGTCGAAGGCGCAGGCGCATGAAAATCTATCAGCAAGGGTTTGGACTCGTAAATATGACGGTACTCCGACCCGCAAGATGTGGTCTCTAGCTCGAAAACAAAGCCGCTAACAGCCCTTTGGACACAAATGTCACCCCCCGCAGCGACGCGTGCGTAGGACAAAAGCCGCTCGTGGTGGTCCGGTGCAGCAACTCCAGGAGGATGCCGCTGTACTGTTGCCGAATAGCTGGGGATAACTGACACTCGAAGAGGTTCAAAGAGACGATTCCCAAGCTGCTCACCGTACACATGCAAAGTGCCAAATCCACGCTCAGAAGCGTATGCAATCCATTGTTAAAGACAGATATATTTTTGATGTTGTGCATAGGTAGAGAACTTACACTTATGGGCGCGTTGAGCCCAACTTCGAAGAACAGCGGGTCTGATTCGGATACCAGGTCCCGCGACTGGCCATAAACGGTAACGGCCATCGCAGTAGAGACCATATGGCTCGTTTCCTCATTGTTGATATTAGCCTGCGTCGACTGGTCCAAGTTGCTGCTGATTGGGTCACCAGTCGCGTCTGTGCTAGCCTTGTTTGATGGTATCGATCTGTGGAAAAACTCCAAAACCTGGGGTCGGCAGTCAAAGGAGAAAACACTGTGGCTGGTCTCCAGTGCAATTTGTTGAAGGGTAGCGTGATCCAGAAGCGGTTTTGCCCCGAGAGAGCGAACAAGTGAATATAAGTCATAGTAGCCCTGAAGGTTTGCAGCAGCAGCACGCACGTGAGACGAACGTGGCCAGAAACTCCAAGAAGAACAACTTCTGCAGTTATAGTTGGAGGCAATCGCGTCATCGCACTCCAGCACGGCGCTTTTCAACTTTTCATGAAATTTAAGGGACTATGCAGCATTAATGGTAGTCAATCTGAGTGATGTTAGCCACCAAACGTTAGAGCGGTGTATGCTGGCTTTGAGGGGGTGTGCCACTGTGGGTTGCACAGGTACTTAAACGAATAATTCGCTAGTGGGTCCCTCGATCAGTTGTGTTGCTAAACTGCAACAGCTGGATGCCGACCTAGCCGAACGCTGGCCAGCCTTAAATGTGTGTTGCTTTGAGCAGCAATCTCCTGAGGGTACCAAATTCCCACTGTGATGCTGCAAAAATCTGTCATTTACCTTGGCTTGCATTCCCTGGGCTTCGTAATCAGGAAGATTGGATTGCCAATTCGAAAGAAGAGAAATGAGGCGCCGTCGGCTATCTGCTGTCAGCGGGCGGCAGGTAGTCTTTCGATGCCGCATGGGGCGGTGTGCTGGAATGTCTGGAGCGCTGTCGCAGCTGTTGCTTCTCTTAAAATTCGAGCCATTTTCTTCATGTCCAAGTAAAGCAGTGATGCACAATGAGGGGATAATGTACAATGGCTCAACGGCCATGTCATCTTTCCACTTCTCTATGACACTCTTGTATAAACTTGGAAACGCTTCTATTTCATCCAGTGAGGCTGCTCGCTGCCCACGAGACGCAGAAGCCTTCCCATGTCTCTTAATGTTTGTTAAAGGGACAGTCATCACAGCTGCTGCACGGTTCCTCTGGTCTGTTAGGTTTTTGTGTCTCCAGAAGAATAAAGTATTGGAGGTTTTTGGCCTGGCATCGGTAGTACTTGCAGCCGCTGCACCCTCAGGTTTTGCAGTAGAAATAATGGGGCCCTGATTTGCTGTGGAATTTCTAGGTTCAGGAAAGGAGCCCTCACAGGTTCGGTCTAGGCCCAAGTACCCCAGCCTGTGAGCCACAACTGCTCTGGGAAGGATCCACGACAAAGGGACCTGCACAATCCCCCCATTTTCTTGAATATTTAAGGGGCAGCAAGGAGAAACGTATGTGGCTTCACCTGCAGACCTTCCTTCAGATGACGGTGTGGGCCTGGCAGCACGTTCGCTGCTAGCGTCTGAATGTGCGCCGCATGCGGTGTTTTGGATATCGTCCTGTATCAACCGCTCTGCCGCGGAAGACTGGGCGCTTGTTGGGGAGCAAGGGAAACTCATTGCACCTGTGTTTCCCTTTGTGGTCAAATATCCTTTTGAGGATGTTGACGGGCCCTTTGATGCCTCATCGCTCCGCCTGTCGTCGACAGAACAGCTCGAGGATGCAGTTGAGAGTGCTTCGGCAGGCGTGTCAAGGACCGCTATGGCAGGATGAGGAAAGACCTAAACCGCAGTTCACAACCTTCTACTCGTGGGACACTTCTGCTTAGCTTGCCGTGCAAGCTTAGAACATAAGTATCCCTCGTACAATATAGCAAGGCGGGGTGGATGCCGTAAGTGAACGTACCATGACAGGGGTTGATAAGTTATTTCGGATGGAGACCATGGACGACAAGTAGGTATTGAAGGTTCGGCTGCTGGGTACAAATACCGTCCTGACAAGAATGCGTGCGGAGGCATGGAGTAACTCGTGTCGCTGCCTCTTTCGCGCATCCCTCAGTAGCGGGTTGTTCAGGAGCGCGGGCAGCTTAATTGGCAGCTCGCGCAGGGAGACTTGACTCCCATCGAGGCTCAAGTCGTCTATCTCGAATTCCGACCCCGCAATTTGCAGGCGTACGATCACTTTCCGTGTTTGCCCCTGTGTGAATTAATGCCAGGACAAACAGACAAGGCCTAGCTTTGAAGAAGCTGTTGTGGTGGTGCAACGGCACGCCTTGCAGCAACGGTATGTAGTTGGAAGGATTGGACCTCACATGGTCGTCTAAAGGCACATGAAAGCTTTCTCCATGACATAAAGACCTCCAGCCCCCGGTCTTATTCTCTGTAGCTGTCTGTGTTCCGGGTAAAGTGGTGAGTCGATTGTCATCGTATGCACTTCCGTTCAAAGAATTGCTGGAGTTGTCCCCATTTTCTCCAGCGCTTTCAGAGGTGGTTGAAGGGTTGCTTGCTGGCGTGGGAATCGTTGCAAAAGCTTTTCGGCGCGTGATGCCGAAATCGTCGGTCACAAGGTGGTGATCTACCATAAGGGAGTTGCTTTCCTCCCCTTCTACACCAGAGGCTTCCTGTTCTTGACTCGGCAAGTGGACAAGTAAAATCAGCCCTGTCATGTTCACTCTGCACAGGGACAAATCGCACGAAGGGTTTGGCACATCCTCTATTTACACTTATAGTTCATTTCAGCAGACAAATGAACACGTTGGCAAGCGGAGATGCCAAAGTTGCTTACAGCAGATGTAGCGCAGAGCAGCTGGCTGGCGGTGAATGTGAGGATGCCTACAACAATGGCAGAGGCTGCTCTTCCATGGCCACATTGTTTTGCGAATGACCTCGCAAACCCTTTGGGAGAGATCCGGTTGGCCCGTGAATGCGGGTTCCAGAAGTTGGATGTACTGAATCTAGAGGGCCCCCTAATACATTCCTGTCCTCTTGGCATGATTCCCCGAGGGGTGCCGATGCAGGGGCCGAATCCGCTCGGCTGAGAGCTTTGCTGGCGTATTGGCTTTCCTTCCTTTGCCCTGGGCAGGAATCTGACGCGGCGATCTCAATGTCGCTGTTGCCTTTGGGAAAAGTTGGTGTAGACGTAACTCCCCCGGGAGCATCGATTAGAGAGCTCTCCGTAGAACAGTTCATGTTTATCGTTTCCCCTTGGGAGTGCTGAAAAAGGCCTGCACGTCATTTCCACATTGCAGTCAAGCATTTGTTGGCTCCCCCGGAAGGCTGCCAAAATAATACTACTATACAAAGCCGCCAACCACACCAGCTGCAGGAACACGGCAAATGCATTTCGAGTCACCTCTCAAGGGTCGGCACTCAAAAAGGCGACTAACTAGCGTAGTGGAAACAATTCCCGAGGTCTAAAACGCTAGAGACTTACTTAGTGAAGTAACGCTGCAGAGCGTTTTCCGCAGATGTTGCAGCCTGCTCAGGACAGAAGACATGAACCTAAGGGTTGTGCGAAGCTTCCATGCCTTGTTAGGTGGGAACTATACACGAGCAGACAATTGGTGCTGTTGTTGATCGACACGGGACCTGTCCGCACTTGTTAAGTTGCTCTTGCAGTGCTCGTTGAGCCGCCTCGATAAGATTGGCAGTGTCTAGCACTGCATCCATGAGGAACGGGGCTGCTGTCACGTTAAGCCAGGAGCAGTACACTTCTGCGCAGAGTTCTGTTCCATGCTTTCCCCAAATCCTTGCAAGCTGCTGAAGTTTCCTGCTGCGATCGCTGGCGCCTCTCATCCCAAGGTAGTAGTTGCCATGTGTCTCAAAGTAGTTTCTTGGCTCTGCAGCTGCTGAGTTCCCCTCGCAAACACGGTAGCTCGAACTGTTTTGCATGCATTTTGTCCTCTCTCGCTTCGGAATCGAGAAAAAGGAACGTTGCCGCCTTTCCCGTGGTCTGAAATCCTTCTCATGGGTTCCAGAAGCCCACGCAGACTTCGCTCGTTTCAACAATGTAGGCCGCTCTGTAAACTGGCGTGTACCTTTCTCTCCGGGAGGATAAGCTGGGAGCGTCGTCAGTAGAAGATCTCCTGGTGTCTACGATGCAGCAGCAAACAAGCGTAATCCACCCACCCTTAGAGGCGAAAACCTGTGGCTCCGAGAAAACGGGTACCCAGTCTAAACACCCGTAGAAGTGAACGTACATATCGAATGCCCACGGAGCAGTGCCACGGTTCCAGGACAGATTCTAAGGCTATTCTTTCCTTGTGCAAAGCTTCCGCTGATAGCATCATTTTAATGCCAACAAAAAGCTCCTTCTGCTTTCCTGCATTTCCCTTAGGTAGGTCCTTTGGAGATAATGGTGGCTTTGTTGACTCCCTGGCCACAACTTGCCGGACTTCTTGCCCTTCGCGCAGCTCCTGTGGCATTCGGCGAGTCGTTGCCTCAGGTGAAATGTGCTTGAGTGCAAACCGACCAGCTGCCGACCTTTGTCGCAAGCGTTTCGTGCTCTTCATATGAGAGTAAACCCCTTGTTCCGCCCTAAGGTAGCATTCTTCAAGGAATGGGGGAAGCCTGCAGAAACTTGGTGAGGCATATACAGGACAATGCAAAGCCACGTTCCTCTTTGCATCAGAGACCTGACTCACATCCTAAAAGCAAGGGAACCTTCCTAGGGACCGCAGAAGGGGAATGTCCAACAATAAAATTTGCTAGAAGTACATACGAAACACGTGCCATATCTTCAGCGGAAAAAGATGGGCTATCCTCTTACTCGAGGCCACAGCGAACTTCTAGATCCTCCACGGTGAAATGCAGGGAAGGGCTTTCGAACTGAATACACTCCATCTCTACTTTCAGGGTGAGAACGGCATCAAGAGAGTTCACTAGTGCCCAAAGCCAAGACAAGTCTGTTTTCGCCTCTTCACCACCGCCAGCAGTGTCTTCAAGTGCAGCACGTACACGGTTCATGGAGTCTGAATGGCATTCATGGCCTTGTGAGGCCGGTGAGCAGCCCCTAGTGCCTTGGTAGAAGGCTTCGCTGACCCCCAAAGCTCGTGGTATGCCTGCAGTGGGACCGGAACCCTCAGCTAAGGAGGAACAAAGTGAGGATTCTGCGGTCTCAAAAGATGATTGCACTCTTCCAACCCCCTCCAGCGGTGATTCAGCACCAAAGGTGGCATTCGCTCGTGGTGCATCATCTTTTTGGTGGATGCGATAAGGAGCTGTCGAACTTTGCCGGTGGGTACAGTTATGTGGTACTCCAAGGTCAACAGGTTGCTCTCCATTAACGACGGATTTGCGTGGAAGCTTGAGATCCGTCGTCGGCGCTGCGCTGTGGACTTCTAATGTCTTGACTGATCCATCAGCCTCTTTCGCGCCAGTGTGCGTCCGTGGTGTTTCCATTTGCACTGCTGAGGTTTCTGGAGGGGTTGACAAAAACAGCTTTTGGAGAAGCTGAAGCAGTGACATTCCAGCAGCTACAACCGACGGCTCCAAGTGTACCTGCAAGCAGGTGCCGCATGCGGATTACTATCGCTCACGCTGAATACTTTCATGTCTTCTGTCGGAGTATCTGTGCCAGCGCAATTTTCCAAACCTTGCAGATACGTTAACTCTACCACTGCCAAGGATAGACAGTGCCAGTGCTCCCCAAAATGCCCGTTGTCATACGTCGCAGAGTATACGTACCACCAACGGCTCCAACTCGACTACTGCCTCTCCATCGTTCTCCAAGTAGTTTTCTGTCCGTCGGTAAGCATTAGTGGACGGATGGCACCTTAGCTGTGTCGATTCCGGGTCAATAACCTTCTCAAGGGCCGACAACTCTGGCATACTGTCCGATGGAAGCTGCTCCGTTCGTCTCAGACCAGAAACACGAGGTGCACAGCTGGGCTCTCCAACAATCCGGTAGGCAGCTCTCACTCGGCAGCGGCACCCATCAATCATACCGTGCCTCTCCACCGTCAAGACTGTCTTGTACGCCGCCCTTTCGTTGCGATTTGAGTGCATAGAGGCCCGGAAACCCCTAGTTTGGTTGGCAGGAAATGTGAGGGGGATTTGTTGTACGGAATATGTACTTCTCTGTGATGTTTTTGAGAAAGCAGGCCACTCCTTCCTGGTACTGCACGAAACGCTACGCGCAATTCTGTGCCCATCGAGAAGTGTTAATGGAGGCAATTCTGGAGCTCCGAACCCTGCAGGCCTCAAGCAACCTCCGAGAGGTAGGCGGCCTGCACTCTCCGGTTCAAGAATACCGAACGTCTTTCGAGATATTTCAACTAGGTGATCCAAAACACTTTCAGAGAAACCACGGCCCTCTAACAACTCCCCACGCAGCTGGTTTATATTTCCCAAAAGCCTCACGGTTTTGTGCAATACGGGGGTTGTCCTCACTGCCTCTTGGGAAATTTCCGGCTCTGCTGCCGGGGAGTTCCCATTGTCTGCATGCATGAATTCGCGGCACTCCGAATAGAAGGAAGTGTCAGCGGAAAAGGAAAGGACAAAAACAGGAGGTGCGGTGGCTAGTACTGCCTCCAATAAATCGTGCGTGTCTTCGCTTGACGGCCTGTCCCCCTCTTTTCCCCTATTTCGCTTGCTTTCCTTGAAGGAAGCAGGGGAGTCATCGACGCCATCAACCGCATAAAGGGTCATGAAACCGGAGCCTAGGTGCTGAGAGAAACCACTGTTTCGGGACTGAGCCCTTCGCGATGATTGAGCCAGAAGACTCCTTCGGCGTATTGCATGCCGCGCGGAACAGCTTGAAATCTGCTCTACCCACAGCAACTGCCCTTCACTGCAAAATACCGGGACGAGCGGAAAGCTAGGATAAGGCGAAGGCGTACTGGCTGGCAAAATGACGTCAAAGCGAGCGAATAAAATGCTAACCCGGACTCTCCATGGGAGTTTGCCACCATTTTGCACAAAAAGGACAACATCTAGACTGTCGCTGTTCCAGTTGGTACGTGCATATTTGTCGCTGTTATCTGCACTCCCTGCAGGAGGCTCATCACTATCCAAAGACGCATGACCGCGGCTCTGACGTTGAAGTGGAGAGCCACGTCCCGCAGGCGTAAGGTTTGCAGATTTCGCACGCGCAGACCTTGGAGTAGCTGCCGCATAGGCCTTACGAGCCTCACAAGCCACTTTCCCTGCGAGGGCTGAATCAGGCGTAACACCACACCAGCGCGGCTATCCAATAACTCTGTAGCGTAGGCATGGCAAGCTAGTAACTGCCGTAGCTGTTAGACCCACCGGCATGCTCTGAGAGAATCGCCCAGTCAACCGTTATCCTGGCAGGGGTGCATCGGATTTCCAAGGAATGTATAAGCGCTTTAAGGCAAATCGAGGCTTCAATGGAGACAGCTGGCACTTTCGTTGCTAGCGCTTGCCAGGTCTTTCTTTCTACCACCGCTGCGTGCAAGCATGCAGGTATGAAAAAACACCGACCTCCCACCAAGTCCTCGACCAGTACCTCTTCCTCAGCGGCCTCCTTGTTGTGCGAATTGGATCCAAACGACAGGACTCTCCAGCCTGCTTCAGTATGAGCTTGCTCAGCAGCTTCGCCGCCCATACTGTTGTGCGGAGTGCTACTTTCACCGCAGGCCCTGCCGCTGACTACTGGGTTGCAGTTGGAATCATCTTCGCAAGGTGAGTCTCGAGTTCTTAACGTTCTGTAATCCCCTAAGCTCCTCCCCCCTGGGTACGGAGGTGGGAACATCCAGCGAGTCGTAACCCTCAACCCTTTGCTGGCAAATGCTCTACGTAGAGCCATGACGGTTGCAGTAGGCAGCATCATCCTTGATGAAGGCTGACCATGCGAATTAGCAGCTTCGGAAAGGGCAGTTGCAACGTCAGCAGCAGCTTGCTCAACGTCGACGCAGTTAGCAAACTGGGGAGGCACAAATTGGAACAGCGGTGTGGGCCAAGACTGCTGGAATGGATATATCCTAGGACAAGCGCGGCACGTCTCTGAAGCCATAGACAGGTGGCCCACAGGTCCTGACTCGCGGGCTGCACAGCCTTGAGCACTAGTGTTGGGGGTTTGGCAGCAAGCTCGGTGAGCACTTTTGTTTCCGACCACTGCACCATTCATTCGTTTTGGCCAGCCATGGCCTCCCCCCCTAACTTCAGGAAGCACCATCTCAGCTTTGTCAGCTGGTGCAGGCCATCCCAGGGAAACGCATACCTCGTCTAAAGCTGCCGTGCAAGCCATGCGTGTGCTCTGAGCGGGGCACCTTAGCCGGATGCGCGAGTTGCCCACACTGCACCTTAAAAGTACACTGTCCCCGGGGCCTATTGGAAGTGTCCCCGTCGAGCTATCTGTATATCCAGCTGAGCATGTAGGTATGGTTTCGAGGGCACTTTTGTGTTCCTCTCTGTAAAGTCGGAATTCGAGAAATGACAGACCCAGCTTCACATCGAACCCGATTAGACCATTGTTAGCTCTCGGATCAGTTATATGTTGCGTTGGTCTGGACGGCTCCAGGTTGTCATTCTCATCCAGCGCACCTTCACTGAATTTGCTTTCCACCGCAAGGCAATTTTCGCCTTCGTTTTCGACTTTTTCCAATGTTGACGACCCCCCCGTTAGTGCGTTAGAACCAAGCGCAACGCGTTGAAGGTTCCTGCTGATGCTATTGTCGAGCACAAACGGTTCTCCGTCAGCAAAGCTTCGCTCAGCTTGTGGCATGAGGGTAGCATGCCCCGTACGCCTACGATGCATTTGATATTTTTGGCCAAGAACGCCAGGATTGCGTAGACTGCGATTGATGTAAAACGCAACTCGTCTAAATGGGGTGATCTTCTCTGTGTTGTGCTGGGAGTCTATGCTGCCCTTCCCAGAAAAATCGCTCAGGCCTCCGGATGTCCGACCACCTACGGTTTTACGATGCGCAGGACTGCTGTGAAGCCTGGGAATGCCTGGTACACGCCTTCCACGAAGTGTGCGGTCCTGAAACTGCACACATGCAGGCATCACTATGCTGTGTTCGTCAGCGGCGTTGCTGTAAGAAGTAAAAGGGGATCAAAACGTTTTTTGTGAACTTGCGAAGGAGACGGGAAACAATTGTTGCAGCACTAAACGATTACAGGACCTTTGCGAACTAAACAAGTTCGCAAAGGTCCTCTGGCTCGAGAGGTTATCCGCAGCATGTGAGTGGCGGGTAAGATCCCTGGAAATGTGGGAAGAAACTGGCATTCTTTCCGTTGCAAGGCACCTTATTATTGCAAGAACCAGCGTTTGCTGAAAGAAACTCAGGCATACCTTTTCGGTGGCTGTAAAAGACTCCTGCAAATGCAATTTTGAACTGGACGATTCCTTCCTCTCCGTTGATGGCAGTGTTGCAAAACTGGTGCTGGAAATAGACTCGGCATCGCCAGTGTCATCAACCGCCGGCGGTGCATTCCACAGTGGACTAACAGTTTGGAATAAGGCTTGCATGTGTGCGAGGAATCCAGTGAGAGCCACGATATCCTTGTCTGTCAAAGTAATACAAACGCCACTGCGTAAAAACGGAAGGTGCACATCGCACTTTTGGAGGACCAAGCAAATCAGCGCCTTGCTCAATACCGGAAGGAGGCTGTGCTGTGCTGAAGTAGCAAATTGGTTTGCGGTTATGGCGGATGAGGCTGGGGTTTCTGGCACCTGAAATCTTGGTCTTGGAAGACTATTGCGAAGGCTGGTAAGTTTGTAAGGCTATGAAGATTGTTGCAGACGTCAATGTTCGCAGTTAGCCCTACAGGCCACAATATATACCCTCCGAGCCCACCCTCCGGGGATTCTGAGCTGCCAAGCCTTCCAGTTCCCTCAAATGCTTCGTACATCGCTGATCGGTCAGCCATTGCTAGCGTGTTGTCTGCGCTCTCGCAGGCCGTTTCCCTGTGGCGCCTATGTGCAGAGCTTGTACCGGATTTCTCAAACCGCGTGCATTTCGTCCCTGCAGATGAAGGGGTGTTGTGAAGACCGCCGTCGCTTATGCCTATATCCGCTGACGCGGCTGAGCATCTTTTTGCAGTGCCTGCTCTCCCTTTCAAGGGAGAGCACGAATCTGCTTGGCAAACAGATGGGGTACACTCAACCTGTTGGCAATTTGTTACTCGCTGCAAGCAGGCTCCTGTAATAATGAGCGAATATCTGTCGTATTCACTGCGAAACGAGGTGTGGCCGGATGCAAACGGTTGCTGCTGCGGCCGTTTCAAGCGGCTATCAACTGATACAACTCCGGAGTGAATGAGGACGCCACGGCATTCCGAGATCTCATGGCTAACGGGAATGAGTAATTTGTGCGGCGCCGGGATATCCAAGCATATATCAACTGTTGGGTGATCGACCTCCCCAACAAGTAGCTGGGCTAGGAATAGCTCGTTTCTGTGAATTGCATCTTGAACTTCTCTGCTAGCTGCTTCCAGGATGCTGCTTCCCTCCACCAGATGAACTGGTTCTTGCAGAGCCTCCACAAGGTATGCTACTGCAGCTGGTGTGATTGTGCAAAGCAACGAACCATGTGTCTGAAGGTACAGGCGCATATCTGGTATGCCCTCTAGAGGGACATAGGACTTGTCAAAGCGTATCCAGCCCCCTGCAGAGGCCTCCTGATTAGTGCACACCTCGCCTTCATATTCCTTCATCTTCGAAGATTCTAGTAGGCATCCTCCTTTTCGTATGCAATTCGTGCTCCAGTCCAGGATGCAAGCAGTGTTCACAGACTGAAGTGGCGACAATGGGGGCGTTCCGTGAATATGCTTAGACCCGCAACTCGAACACCCGTAGGAGGAAAGGGAAGCCTCAGTTGAAGTGTCCCTTTCCTGCCCTCTACACGTTTCAGCACGTCTAGGAGCTTGCGTATGAGTTTTTGGACGTGGTCGGCTGACCAGCACGCGGCGGTGGATTAAGTTTGGCATCATATTGTCAGTGACATGCACACCCTCAAAGGCGGCAACAAACTGCATTCGGAGGTCATAATACATTGCACTGTGGGTATATAACTCATCAAATTTTACACGGATGCATGCAGGGGCTTCGTACGCAGCTGCCAGCGTAACCTCCAAATCATAAAGCTGCACGGCGAACTGCACGCTTTTCGAAAACCGGCACCGCTGCATTTGCTGTATGCATTTAATCATCTGGAGCTCTGCTTCAGATGCTACAGACACTTCCTCTGCCATTTCCTCTACAAGCCCTTTCACGTCGCTCGCTTCTGCCTCATTAATGGACGATGCGACTATACGTTCAAGGCCATTAACATCATTGCTGTACGTCTTGAGCACTGGCTGTCCTCCTTCTAGTGTTGGACAAGGAACCGCTGCCCCACCACCTACTGTGCACTGTTGAGGCGAGAGGTTACCCGCGCGAGGGAACTGGTAACGGCAGACTTTCTGCTTTAGATCTTGAAGTGCTAATTGTCTCAGAGGAAGAATAACTGTTGGCCAATACTTTCCCTCAAATTCCCGAATGAGCTTTTCATCAGCGGCTTCTTCAGCCTCCCAATCTTCGGCTTCCGCACAGCTTGTAGAAGTAAATGCCGCTGTACTTTGCCCTGGCTTTATTTGCAAGTTAAGCGCCTTCCCGCAATTTGTAGCACTCAAAGCGTAGCGCACGAGATGGCGGCGCCAGGCAGACCGGTAATTCTCCATCTCATCTTCTCCTGGTGTAACCTCCCTGAAGAAGGGTTTCAGCATAGATGCACAAGCATAGCTTTCTGAAGACCTACAGGAATACGGGGCGGCCAGTGCAGCAACTAACTTGTCCCGACTTACAGACATTCTGCATAGACGCCCGAGACGACCTCTTGGTATAAAATGACAGCATAGTGTGCCCAACGGAAAATGCAGGCAACCTGAAACGTTGTAAATTGCAAGAGGCTATTCCGGGAAACAACAACGACGGCGAGAGACGGTGGTGGCTCCTTCTCTTCTTCAGCTGCCGCTGTGTTCGCTGGCAATTCGTCATTAAATAGTGCCCCCCTATTGGTGTCAGCGCATTCTGTCCTCAGATAGGAAGCCACCGGGGAAGGGCGTGAAAAGGATCTTTCACTGCCCACAGGAGCTGTGGGTCGCTGTGCACACCTCACTCTAAGTTCCACCTCTCCTGGCTTTAGGATGTACATATGATGCAGGGCTGTACGACTAGCAATTTGCCACATTACCTTTGGGCAATACAAGTCACTGAATCTCAGGAGTTCAGATGAGTTGTCCTGCTGAGAAGCATTATAAGGCAGACCATCTTCAGTTGCTTGGGGCTTCTCCCCTGCGGCAGAGGGGTTAAACTTCGAGTTTGCGCCCCCTATACCTGTGAGATCTGCTTCACGTGGTCCCATTTCATTTGGCGTGGGCACATGAATGCCAGAAGAGGCAGAGTTCCGCGCTCTTCTAGCTAGCACAGTTTGGCTGAGGGTGCTTACTGGCAAGAAAGACGCAATGCCTTGACCTTCGCCTTGCCGGGGTTTTCTGAAAATGGACCAGGCCGTTGCCTCTTCTCCGTTGGAAGAATGATAACCAAGAGCAAGGTACGTTTGTAAGTCTTTGGTTATCGCTTCTCTGTACGACGCTGGATATGGAAGCCACGAAGCTTGTTCGTGGCCATTATTGATAGGGTCTAGATAAATACACGCGTCTTCCATGACCGTTTTCAGGTGGAATGACTCCGGAATTTTATCGTCAGGACTTCCATTTTTTCGTTGCTGCCCCCCAAAGGATTTCAACCAGTCAAACCAGCTCTGAGAAGTATTATTTGAGGTCGCAGGATGGCCCATGCTACTGCTGCACGACGTACGCGTGGTCGTTGAAGGCTGACCCTCTGCATTCCAGTTAGAATCACATCGGACGTTAAACAAGCGTGTTGCTCTTAAGCCAAACGCAAAGTGTTGCCCTGAAGCTGTTTCAGTGTCTTCCAGCCTCACTTCTAGCCTGTTCACAGACAATCGGATTCGTTGAATAACTGCGTATGCTGCTCTTTGCAGTACAGAGGGAAGACCCGATTCTTCCCGTGCATATGTCAGGCATTCGTCCGTTAAGAGGGTGAGATTTCGCTGCTGATCACGCAGGAGCTCCTCTCTTTCAACATTCCATGCAGATGGAGGCTGGGTGGTACCAACTACCAGTACATCTTCAGCGTTCACGACTATTGGCTCGGTAAGCAGACGAAGTAAACTAAGCTGTAGGAGATGTAACACACACATCCAGAAGTAGCCCCATGTGTGAGCAATTTATCACTGGGAAATGCAATGCGACAGGCACGTCGCATTGCGTCTACGCCACGAGGAGTCGAGGTTCCCCCAGGAAGCACCACCATTTGTGTGGGGGACTCTGCCAGTTCATAGGGAACCTTAACTAAATATACACGCGTACTTTGATTTCAAGCCTTTCCACATGTCCATATGTCACATCCACTGGTATCGACAGCGGTGCCAAAGCGTCTGCTTTGAGTTTCAGGTCTCGCAGAACCAGGCTACCCCTCAAAATAGATGCATAGAGCTGGTGAGGCTCAAGATCCTCAAACACAGCAGAAAGAGCGGTGTTCAGATACGGCAGCAATAACGACTCCAGCATTTTCACTGCAGATCCCAGCAGAAGTCGCCGTCTCTGCTGCAGATGGACCTCAGTTTAGCAATGCCGTTTCCGAGTAACCTAGCATCCAACGAACTACATCTCACAGAGAGCTAGATACACAGGTGCAAGGCGGGAAGCAGCGTCATAGAATCTAAGCTAGCAGTTTAGGGCGTTGCTCTAAGGACTGCCACTCCCGATTTTCGGCGGCATGATGTCCTTCTTGGTCCTGGATCACCCCGCAACGCACTTCGTATACCTCAGCCCTGCCCGTGGTATCGTTGTACTGGAATATGATGCCATCAAATGTGGGAGAGCCCACTGAAGTTCGGAGATGTGAGGGCATAGGGGGGAGTATGGAGGAATATCGGAATAGTGGTTGGTAGAACGGTTACTGTAGCAGTTAGCAGAGAACAATTAACCTTCGCTTCCAATAAGAAGGATAACAAGGCGCGTCAATGCTAAACTGGTATGCCGTCGCCCACGTGTTCTTAAAAGCGGGTGGGTGGGTAGCTGGCAGCTACGGAGCAGCGTTCTCAACCGCCGCTACGAAGGCTCTTTGACGGCAGGTGTTCCGTTGTGATTTAGCGCTGAATTTCGTGAAGAAGCTAACTCCTATTATGTAGTCACACCAGATTGTTTAAGGAAGTCACATTCCTCTATTGGTTCAATGCTGTTAAGGGATAGATCTGGCTGGCCTCAAAGCCTGTAGTAGCCTACATGCACCTAGTGCACCGACCCGTTTTCATACGACAGTTTCTAAGGATGCTTGAGCCAATTATGCATGTTTTCATACTCATTAAGTCCAAACCATGTGTTAAAATTAAACGATATCTTTGCTTACACTGAAGCTGCTGCAGTCAAGCTCATACGGGCTACCTGCAGCGGCCAGCATTTGATGCGCCGCCGCCGACGCGGATCGCTACTACGTATTGGGCAAGTTTGCTCATGGTTTATGATTGTTCTTGTTAGTCCATAGGCTGATAATAATAATGGAGTTTTTGCGTTAGAACGAAACTTCACATCCTGCGTTGATAGATGCTTGTCTGCGCGGAACCGACCAATCGGCCGCATCCTATTCGTATTCAGTTCGCAAAGGGGCGCATGCTTCTGCTGTACAGCTTTGCTCCAATAACGTCTCTTCTTCTAAAGCTTCAACAACTATTCTTCTTCTAAACTACTCACTAACTTGAATTACTTGAAAAGCTACAAACGGTGATATAGGCACATGGTGAATACAACCGAAACGCCAAAGGCGCTCCTGAAGTTCGAGGGATGCTTTAGCACCTTTGACCGTCAGCAAGCAAATTTTGTTGGACGTTAAAGTGTCAAGCAAGGTTCGCATACTAATATGAAAAGCAGAAGTTGTATTGTGAGAACCAAGTCCGCAACGACTGGTAGGTTAGCGGGTTAGACTTAGTTCGATACTTGGTGGTCGAGTAGGACAGAACTGCGAGTGCAAAAGGCAGGACGGTCCAAGGCCCTTAGTGCCGTTTTCTATTCTACCAAGCCTGCAGTCCACGTTTGTATGCAAGGATTATTGCAGTTTGGTAGGCGTGAGCGTTAGAGCGAAAGGGGGCTGGCTCCTTTCGCAAAGGTCCCCTTACAGGAATTCATTTCTTTACCTGTTGCTGTGCTTCGTAGATTGAATAAAAACTAAGATTTCTTTTGATTCTGTCTTTTACACCAAGCGGGCTGCTCTTGTCTTGTTCTGAAAGTTGTTGAACCTGCGTTGAAGTTTAAACTGAGGCCAGTCGATCTTCGCTAGAGTAGCATTTGGAGATCACGTACTGTCGCTCACAAAGTTCACAAGAAAGTGAGGAGCACCATCGAGCGAAGAATGCACTCTGCAATGTGGAACTCATTGAGTATACAGACTCCAGATGAGAACACAAGTAGCCCCAAGAGTACATTGGAAAATTGCACCCAGAGTAACGTGTGGTGAAAGCCCCATTGCACCCAAGGCTGCAGCGATCGTTAGACTGTTCCTGTAATAGGGTGTAGCATGGTTTGCCTGAAGCTGGTACACACGGCCCTGCTTTGTGCAGGTTTCCTATTAAGCACCACGCGAGCGTTTGACGGCAATCACAGACTACAATGCTAGCCAATGCGACAAATGAGCATTTAGTTGTGCTTGTGCGTAGGGATAACTTGGGGCACTAGTGGCAGGAGGATACGCTGCACCACGCCATTGTAGGCCTACTTATTCCCTCAACACCAGCACGGCCCTTCACCGCGGTACAGAAGGCGTTCCGAGACTTTCCAAAGTGATGAGAAATTCAGCCGCATCTTCTAAGATCTCTGCAAAAGCTTCGGTCTTGACCGTCCCTAGCAAAAGACGTGCCTGTGTTGTACATGCACTACAAAGGTACTGAATTTGGACCGGTAGAAGCCCATGCAGCACAGAGCAGACAAATAATATAGCAAAATAAATCAATATGCCTGTACAATAGAAAAACCGAAGTTATTTGAACAAGATTTCCCCGAGGACACCAGGGTTGAGGGCTTGCTTTGAGAGTGCTGCTGTAGCCAAGGCGCTGACTCGCAAGGGGTCAGGGTGAAGATCTGAGGAAGGACACTTCCTCTTCCTTCTGGAGTAAGTTCTTGATTATGAATATGAAGTTATTGTTTAATGTGTTAGAATCAATATAAGGGCAATTCTCTAAGTTTTTTCTTTGTATAACATAAGTTCACCAGCGCAGGTGTACAGAGCAGAGTGGTAGTGGTAGCGTACAGCGCTGTTCAT
This sequence comes from Eimeria praecox, assembly GCA_963920595.1. Classification (NCBI taxonomy): domain Eukaryota; phylum Apicomplexa; class Conoidasida; order Eucoccidiorida; family Eimeriidae; genus Eimeria; species Eimeria praecox. Next base: position 422,276 of record OY986958.1, read on the forward strand.
TACAGCCCCTCTCATGCCATTGACAATTTGTAGTTTCAGCTTGCCGTGAAGTGTGAAGGGCTGTTCTCCCACCCAGGAGAATCTCCAATGCAACCTTGGGGGTGTCCCGACGGAATTTCCGCAACTGGCAAAATTTCAGTCCAGGTTGAGCGACCATTTTGCTTTTATCGAATGCCTGCATAATAAAATTTTACTTTATAACAAAAGAAGCAGAGAAAAAGCAAGGATTTTGCTGACCAGGCACCTCCTGCTTTCCCCGCGCATCCCTTGCTGGTTTGAGTTGTTTGCCACTGAGTCGTGCGAGGGAGCTTGAGGACCAACACAGATTGGGGTGTCACTGGGAGCCTCAGCTCCCTAGTGGTACCAGCTACCCTTTGTGCAACCGCTGCCAAGTAAAAGGAACAGCCTATTGTTCGCCTCAATCCGCCGTTAGGCCCCAATTTTTAAATTGAGCGTTGCCTCGCGCGCAAGAGCTTGCCCGCTTACTACAATGTTGCTGCAACGTCTTCAAGGGTTCTGAGGCTATGGACTGGCCAGCTTCCACCGAACCGTGGAGATCTACCAGCAGCCCACTCATGCCTGCATTCAGCTATCCCCAGATATCAGGTGGTCGCAATATTCCAAAATTTCAGAAACGCTGTTCGTAAGCCCCTATATTTCTGTCCGGTGAATAGTGTGCAGCACTATCGTGGCATGTACTGTAGCTCAGCTGCAACTCAACTGGCTACCCGAACTCTAGGCACCACCCAAGCTCAAGCGTTTGCTGGTCTAGTGCCTCATTCGTGTTAACGAGGAGCTTTAGCTACGAATACTGGACTGAAATTATACGGCTGAGTAGTCAGCTTCAGCGTCAATGAGGCTCTGTGCCAAAAGTACCTCCCGAACTGTGGGCAGAAATGAAAAAATGCCGTGCTTTTCGTATCCTGGGGCAGACTAGACAGACGAAGGAGAGGAGAAATTGCAACGTAAGAAGCGTTCTGAGTATCCAACTAGAAGAGCGGGCACCCAGCGCAAAACTGCCACTCATGCTTAGGAATTCGCTTTGTTGGTAGAGAGCAGACGTCCAGCTCAGAGAGAAGAATGAGGAACCACCAAAGTTCAATTGTAGGGGAATGTAGGAAGAAAGCACTTACTGCAACTAGAGAATGCATTGTGTGGTTTAGAGGTGCACCTACCACATCTAAGTGCCCAACTCATGGGAAGAAGGCACAAAGCAGAGGTGAGTGTTGAGCGCATACAGAATGCAACTCCTATGGGCAGCGCGGACTAGCCGCAATGCTTGAGGAAAACTCAGGATTCTCCAGCAGAATGAAATCTTATAGTAGGCGAACTGAGTGTTCATTGGGCAGGGCAATCTGGCTGGACAAAAAAGCCCTATGGAGGCCAAACAATCTCTCACTTAAGCTCCATTGGAATCGCTTCTACGGCACAAATATCATAATAAAGGGTACACGTTATAACGCGGTCTTACTAGAGTCGGCTCCTTTCTTAGTTAGTAAGCTTTCGCTTAAATTTCACCCAAGCCTTAATCTACACCCTTGGAAAAACTTTTCATTTGGAATAAACTGCGTCTGTCTGTACAGCCGTCCGTGAAGCTAGGGTACACGCTCCCATGTCGTTCGGCTGGCGCGCGCTCAGCCCTAGTCAACCAAGTACGGCGCTCTAGGGTCCACGAGACAGAGACAGTTAAGGTTGTGATAGATCAGCATGTAAGGTAGACTAGGCAAAATGGAAAGTAAGGGAACTAAGTGAACTGTTGTTGTGTGCTTTCCACAGATATCGGGGGATATTTGCAAAATGACAGTGCCTGCCATCACCTTGCAAAGTCGTCACACATAGTCGCTGTGGCCCGTGTTGCCCTAAACCCAAGCGGGAGAGAACAGTGAGTGTAGCCCAAGGAGTCTAGAAAAAATTTGATGTACCGAGTAATCTTGCGTTTAGTTCATATGAAGCCACTGCGTTGCTCTAGTGCACGCGTAATACAATGCGACAATGTGCAGACGCCATGGTGGCGAAAGGCTGGTGATACCGCAGAGTCTGATAGGTGCGGAGCGTTGCGCAGTGTGGGCACTACCGTAGTTCTGAGGGTAGATGCGGCTGGTAGCCAATGCGACGTGTTCTTGCATACGGAGGCCTCTAAGAGTTTCATTAATCAGGAGAAAGTTGATCGTTTACAACTGAACGCGCGCCGGCCTTCAGAAGATTGTGTGTTTCTAGACATCACTGGCTAGCAGATGCACAGTGACCGGTTCGTCATGAGGTCGACGACGTCGGGTGAACGCAAGCGTTCTACGGGAGAATTCTTGAAGGGGGCTGCACCCTGTGAAGTTGCGTCAGGGTTTCATTTGTCGACCGCTCAAAGAGTGAAGTGGTATCCTGAGCCAGATAAGTTGCGATCGCACGTAAATGAAACATGGGGTGAGCTAACGGTAGCTGGGTCATATGCTGAAAGGAAAAAGGGGAGGCACACTAAGGGAATGCGCCAGAGGACCCATCAGAGCAGGCACTCGTCATCATCGCTAGGCACATGGCGGACATGTTGACGGACCAGGTCGCGGCCATCGTACGGCCGCCACCTGAGGGGTACCGGACCCACGCGAGGGCGGGGGCGAAGGTATCGATGGACCCTTTAATTTAGCAGGCTAAGGCAAATGCGGAGGGAATGCACGGCCTGTTGGCCTCTCCGTACTCCGGAAAGACAGTCGGGGCATGCCACATCGATGAATAGGGAAGGGGACTGTGTGTGCTAGTGACGATTTGATTTTGTCCATCCCCATTTCGTGAGACCAGTAACCAAGCTCATTATAACAAGGTTGCGGAGGGAGATGCGGAGGAGTCACTGAGGACCGGGGCGTAACACGGATATTTGCAATTCGAAGCCTGGACGTTGACTGTACAGGGACTGCGGATCTCTAAGGAGTTCCTCGAGGTCTTGCGTGACGCTGGAAGGCCTTACCTGCCTTTTGCCTTCCAGGTGACCTGACGAGTATCACACATTGGTTGTGCCCGTTTTGATTCGTGCCTCCGCGCTGTCTGGCATCCTGTTAGTATTTTGTGTTGTGAAGCGAGGGATGGGGTGATAGAGCACCCGTTTTGCGTTAATCCGTCATCCACATAGCTAGTAGCTTAGCATAGGATCGGGCAGGCACACAGCAGGAAGCTTAGAGTAAAAGGAAATGCACTAGGGCAAAGCGTGTGGCAGGTGAAATTAAGCACAAAGCGTAGCACGAGACTATAGCTGATACGCCCTGTACTGCAGAACCATGAAACATCCCAATAGCGAAACCATGGAAGAGAAAATTAGGAAAGTGGAGGTTATATCAAAAGAGAGATAAACAGAACTGGCAGGCGGTTTCATTTGGAAAAGAAGGAGGTTTTAGTGCACGCGCACTACAATATCAGCGTGTCATAACCTTAGAGGTCCAGTTTCACGGAAGGGAACAATTAGAAATATAGACGCACTACTATTGGCACTTTTTAGGTAGAAAAGGTGAAATGAGCTAAGAGTGTCCGTCCGCCTACACCAGGCCTAGGGCTAACCGTGAGGCTGACACAATTGCCCTGGCTCAGACTCTTTTCGGGGGGGAGTGAGCCAGATCTGCTATTCTTGGATCTCTTTTCTGTAGACTAAGAACTCCAATATTTTTAACAGTGCTTAATCGCTAATTTAAGTGCTATTAGCAAGGATTATCTGAGTCCGGCTAATAGGCGCAGAGCCTGCACCAAGTTCATCCACCAGGAGTCATAAGTAGCAACAGCTGGGTGCACTGTTCACTACAGTTGCTCTTGCGCCCGAGCTACAAATTTTGCTTGATCCATGAGTAACTACTACATTTTGTGTGAGCACCTTAGATACTAAGAGTCAAAGATGCGTTTTGCACTTCTGCGACGTGTTCATGCACACGTCAGGGGACGGTGAAGCACGCGTTGCTTGGGGCCTTGAAGTGATATGCCTAGCCGGGAATGATACAGCAGAGGAACTGTTCAACCCTTCCTGCCAGCTGCATGTTCATATGCGGCTGTGCTCCCTACACCTGAAAAAAGAGAAACGTGATGCATTTAAGGGAAAATGGCCTTTTTTTAATGACATTTAATGATTGCGGCTGGTAAAGCTCCTGCCCTAATATCACGAACTGTCGTCGCAGTGGATAGCGTAGTATCTTTCAGATACGAGGGATAATACCACACTTCGCCACTGGGCAGCCGGGCGAAAAGCACTACTCAGCCATAAGAGCTCATATCATTAAAATACTCAAAAGTGGTGCTCGAATATTCCATAAATATCTGCCATAAAAACCTTTGGTTGTTTTCTTTAGCAAAAGCAGGTGCAGAAGCACTTGTTTTCTGTCAAACGCGCAGCGCATTAAAAAGTGTGCCGCCTTCTCATGCCATCCACCTGAAAATGCCTTTACTGAAAAAGTAGCTATACCTGCATGGCTTAGGAAATGCCCTGCGCGCTTCGATACTAGCGGAGCGGCGAAATTAATAGACTTTCTGGGGGATATTTCCATTTTAAAAAAACAACCAAAGGGTTAGTGACCCCCCTTCACTAGGTAGTAACAGTACGGGGGAAGACATGCCAAATGCGGGGACACTCGGGTAGATTTCAGTCTTTCCAATGCTAACTGGCGTGATATGCGCTGCCCCACGTTTTCCAATTCGACGAAGCAAATCGCTATGATGCGTCGCATATTTCCGAGTTTGTGTGCCCTTCATCAGTCGCTGGCACCGCAGGACACTCCCTGACGAAACCTTAACTCTCAGCCAACAACTGAGCCGGAGGGGGGGGGGAGCGACGCCGGGGACAAAGCAGGCGATAGCCACACCTAAACAGCTGAAACGTTTCAACTTTGTGCTTCTGCAAGTTTCCTGCAGTGCTCAAGGTCTGCTTTACGCAAGACGCGGGGAGGATCCGATACCTTAAGTTTCACAAAGCCGCGCTGTCAGCCTGCATATTCCTTTGGGATACCTACTGGTGATCTGCTGGTCACACGGCAGGAAAACCCGACCAGCCAACGCATGGCCAGAAAGTAAGCCTTTTCATTAAGGGCATGCCATGGACCCACTATTCGTGAGGCTTGCATGGGATGCACTGACCAGGACATTATCCGGAGCATGCGCACTGGCACATAGTGGAGACGGCCAGGCACTATTCAGGAACACATGGTTGAACCCAATTATATAATCCACTTTCGAACGTTTGGCAGGGTGATTGGACTTTTCCCAGTGGTAGGAGTTCTCCTAGTTAGTGACAACGGGGCAACATAGTGTGGAGACCCCAATGCAGCCAAGAAGTACTGTCCAAACCGAACGCAATGTGCCGGCCGTCCTAAGAACATCCAGGATTGTTACATTTGATCCAGTTTGCACCTAACGAATAGTAGACGCAAAGGGAGTTTAGAGAAAAGGTTTAGCCAACGTCGAAAGTTCCTCTCCAAGATGGCGGGCTGTGGAACTACCACCAATAGACCACAAGCAATTCACTGCCCCTGCAGTTCTCCACTTCGCTCGAAGCTGTAGGCGCTACCTGTATCGTGATCAACAACCTCGGCGGCAATCGAACGCAACCCCAAAAGGAAATGCTCAGCGGTTAGCTATCACCTGGGGACACCATCCTGCAACGCCCGAGATATAGGTTAGCATGCGGTGAACATAGCGCGATATCAACGCCCTCAAGAAATGCAGGCAAAGCCAACTCCTTCCGATCAGGCGCATCGGCGATCTTCGTGCCCTGCTGCTAAATTGACTACCGCGCTTGCAATTTAGCCCGTCAAACGACCTTCCGCAGGTTCGTGTGCCGCTCCGCGCCGTGAGTCTGCCAGGCAAGTTGTAAGCAGAGTTCTATGCTGATATGTTGCAACAGGACGGATTATATATCAAGCATGCATGGCACGAAATACTCCCCTCGTCATGGCAGAACTTTTCGGCCAGGGCTATTTCTAGGAACAACCTCACAAAATCTGGTGAAGATACAGGCCACTCGGGTGTGGCGCCTACCAACTGCGTGCGACTGAGCCGCTGAAGAATCTGAGGCGCCTCCACCAGTACCTCAATCTCGCCTCCTACTCCAGGAGTTTCAGTGGTGCATTTCTTTTCACCCCCTTTCCTGAGATAGGCGTGCTGAAAAGTGACGCCACTTTTTTTGTGGTTCAGACAGATCCAAAAGCCCCCAGGAAGATTTTCGCGCATCTCCGTTTTCTTCTAGTACTCGGTGTGGCTAACTGCGATAACTTTTGCTTCCTAACTGGGGGTCCTAGCTACACGGCGGCGCCGACAATACACTCTGAAGAAGCTGGACAGTTCACGACAGTCGCCTTCTACTCATTGCTTCCTAGAAAAAGGAACTAAGTATCCTCCATCTGACATGCAATCCCACAGAGGCCAGTCAAAGTGTAAAGAAGCATCATAATTGCCCGTACAGCATATACTTCGTACGAACCCAAAACGAGCTCTGTCTTGCCTCACCCAAATTTCTTACACTCGGAGAGCGAAAGCAATTGTCTGGAGGTTTGCATGATCATTTAGTGCATCCTAGCAGTTTATATACACATCACTAAAAATATCACCAACTTGCACAGTGACGCGCCTTTCGGATTCTTTGCATCTTAGACGTTAAACAGCCCTCTGAGATGCGTTCGAGCATTCGGTCTTTTGCTAAAGTGAGAGCGTCCAGCTCTTCATGTGCCCCCGTGGACTCTGCTATTCCCAGAATCAATCACACGCGATAGATTAAAGCGTAGACCTCAAATTGCGGTCTCTTTCAGTTCCTGTTCGATTGTAGACTGAGCAGAGTGAGCAACGCACCGTCGCTTCGTAGCGGCAATTTATGCACACTGCGCCAATGTGTTTTAGCAAACCATTAAAGCGACAGCCCCAAGCGGGAAATATGTGGCAAAGGCCTGGTCGGTGGGCTGAAATTCCCATACGTCAAGTTAGTAGTCCAAAGGGTGGCCAAGCAAAGCCAGTGCATGAGGAATGTTTCAGTCCTGCGCCACAGTGAAATGCTCATCGCTGATAATTCTACTGGAGAGAGTGCGGGCCCCACAAACAACCAGATACCGTGGTAGTGTTTGCGCTATTCAAGACAAACGGGGACTACAGCCCTGCCTCTGCCGTTTTCTGAGTGGACGTACAAGGGCAGCAATGATCTGTTTGCCCACTAAACACTTCTAGAGGCTTGACAACGTTCCCAGAAGAGGCATGGCTGATGGGGATTCAAAATTTGCTAGTGGCTTGTGTTAAGGATTCTTTGCCCTTCTACTGTTCGCCATATAATGGATCTTGGCAAGCAAGCCAGGATTCACCTAATGAAAGTGAGTGCATCACCCCCATGCTTGTGCAGCATGTGCGTGAAAAGCCAGTAAAGCGTCTTAGTTTTCCCGCTTGCGCGAATTGGCCGTAATTGGTTGTAATGTACAGAAGTACATTCACCGACTCCACATCCAACCGGCTCTCCTGCCTCAGCCGCTAAAGGGAAGGTTCCTCTCACGCTGTATGTCCACTGGCGATAGGTTCCACAAAGTGCTTTGGACCGCGTCTGAACATGAAAAAACAAAAAGATAAACACAGTGAGGAGGCTCTAGCTACAATTAACTCTGCCGCAGATTCCAATTTAACCCAACGGGGCCCGGCAGGCCTCCCAAGAGGGGCAGGAGGCCCAATATGCCAGGTTTTTCGCCATGATCCACTGCCCTTGGTCCTGAGGTCAACCAATTTCCCTACACTGCACACTTACGCTGGATTGCCAAGCCACCACACTATCTAAGTCGCCTCTCTAAGGCCACTGCCATAGAATCATCGACATGCCGTCAAGCATTGCCCCGCAAAGTGCCAAGAAGTCCTCTGGGAGAGAGATTACGAGTAAGAGAGCAAGACCCACGACACAGAAACAACAATCCGCAAGGGGATTGTGCAAGCCCACAACACTGTGGTCGTTTGTAGGTGCATCGATGTTTGCATTAGCCCGCCCCACTCTATTTCGATCAAGGCAGGCCTTCAAGAGATGCAAGGTGCTCCCCTACGGCATCGGGGCGAAGCAAGGCACGCGTAACAGGGGTTGAATTTATACATTCACCATTCTCGTTTAAACCTAGGAAAGGCCCCATATCCTTTTGTTCCTGTTCCCGGCTATTTACTCGCTTTCTTCGATTTGTCCACGCAGCCGAACCTAGAACTTCCGAGGGAGGCGAGAGGACGATTTTTTCCCCAAATTTGCGAGTAAGAGCCCCTGCCAGGCTGCGTATATTACTCACCCTGCCAGCTAGCATATAGGAATACACGCACGGCCCCGTGTTCCTTGATTTTTGGGAAAAGTATTCCAGGCCCCCCGCGCAGTGCTGCCAGCAGACAACGGCTGTTTAGATCGCATTCACTGACCAAGAGCAACAATATCTCCAAGAAGCCTCAGGTTACTGCTTGTCTCTTTTCTCTCACTAGAGTGCGCTGGCTGCCGACGCTTGGCTGGAAACACTCTGGCGCACGTGCTGGTGCCTGAACGCATGCGACAGGATCTGGTGTATGTGCTGCAAGACACGTATGACTGGTGGCAAGCATTGGCATCGTGCAACTTCCTCAGTTAAATGGACTACCGGAGAACGTTTGGAAGATTTTGTCAACTGTTGTGCATGATGGGAAGCAGTATTGAACCAGCTACCAACAGGACCTGACGAATCGCCTGAGAGTCACCGAAGGCAAGAAGGGTAAGGAACTCAGAATACTATCGCAGCCGAATAGCATGCGAGGCTCCTCCTAGGTCTTCAGCATAGAAGAAAGCTTTGCGTTTGCACGAGGCATGCACATCTACCGTCACAGGATCACATAAGGAGAGCAAGGTGAGGCATCCCCTTCGAGAGAGTGGCTTCATCCTATCTTGCTGGCACCAGGAGGAAAACCATTCCGGACCAGTTGACGGACCAGCAACTCCTTTGTTGCATGGCTGGCAGTTGAGTTTAGGTACAACGAAGGTGGCTGGCAGATTTCAAATATGCTTTCAAGTATTCCATCCTGCACTTAACCGTCCGCAGAGTGTGCTGAGACTAGGAAATTTGGCGCTGCATAGTCTAGGGTTTTTTCTGCACATAGGACCTCGTGAATTGTGGCACACCCAGGCTAGAGCATCGGCGAGCCGCCGTGTTATTTTGCTGAAGGCCTTCAGTAGATTAGTTTCTTGCCACCCAAGCCGTCTCCTTGAGCCTCTATATACGCTGCGATATATTTTCATCCCGTGTCGTCTGTGCAATTTTGGTACATTCAGTATTTTCACAATTTGGGGGAAAGCCTCTATCCACAGGGAATTGGGAGGGTGACAACTGTACTTTTAGAGTGGTTCTGTTGGAGGTTAGCAGGAACCGTGGAAACGGGAACACAGTACGCTACGCCTGACGCCCAAACCACGGATGATAGAATGTGCAGGGCTGCACTCTTGACCTCCAGAAAGCCAAGGTAAACCTGACACTAATGGGGGAATCGTTTTGCAGGGGCAGGTAGTAGCAGGTTACCCCGCTGGCGACGCGCAATACATAACTTAGCGGAAACCGTACAGGGAATTCTGTTTCAGCGCTCTAGTGTGCTGTCGACTTTCTTTTTCTGCCCAGTGTTTTACATGCCTCCGGGCGATGTTCGTCCTCAACACGCCAACAATGTGTCCTCGTGGATAAAACGCTTGAGATTGTGAACGGAATGCTCTCGATGGGACGCGTTTATTCTTCTACGGGCTCTTGGCCTGATGAAGCACGGTCTCTCTAGAGAATGCCCATGAAAGTTGTAGGCTGGACGGAAAGTTCCTGTGCTGGTTCCGCAGCTGCTGGCTTCCTACCAAATCGCGCAAAATAAATCCATTTCATGACCGTTTCGATCGGCAAGACTTGCCTTTTGAGGGTTGCGTGCTGCATCTTCCTTCGAGCCCACTCTCCGTTCCTCCGGCCTCACACACTCTAGATACACTTTGGCGACCATTGTGCGGCGCATGCTCTCCCATGTCTCGGCCCCCAGTGCGATCAAGGCCTGTCGCCTTGAAGCAACAAGGAGAGCGGTCCACTGACTCCGTGGGAAGGCCTGTTTTATCGGAAAGTCAACCAGCCTATAGGCCTTACAATCTACGAGTTTGATGCAGTTTAAAACGTGTCCGTCTGGCCGCAGATATTGTCAGTCTCGTGCTATGGATGCACGGCACAAAGCTGCTCACTTATGCCGGGCCCGTAACCAGCTACGGAGCCCGTTGCATCTCCTCTCTCTGCAGCTTCCTTTGTCGCGTTCACTTGATAAAGCTTGGCGCATCGTAATAGGGGCTGCTGCTTGCCAAAGGAAGCATTTATACACTGAACGTCATTTCCACAACTCCTTCCTGGTTTGATTGTCACAAGATTTTTGCTGCGTTTGCGAGCCGCATGGTGGTCGAGTAAATGGGGAAAGGTGAGAAATATCGGTATAAAACAGTCTTTAAGGTTCCAGTCTTTTTCCACTGGAGCACATGCATGGTACCAAGCCAGTTCTGTCGTTGCGCATGACAGGCTTGTTGGATGCCATTTGCCTCCCCACTGTCTATATAGCCTGTACGCGGGAGTAAAAAGCCCAATATAGTGCTTGCCTTTTAGTTACAGCTGCATGAAGATTCCGCAGATTCTGCTGCGCATCAGCTTTCTGGGGCCTGAGTCATTCATCGACTAGCCTACGCCTGCAGTCTCCTTGACCTTGTCCTGCTGCGTGCGATTCATGGCCCCTTGGTGATTCAACGCAGCTTGGTATCGACATTGGCCCGATGAAAGGCTGGGATTCAAGTGTGTGGAGGTCTGCCTGCATCATCATTGTTGCTAGCTGCCCTAATGACCGGGTCACGTTCCGGCCAGTCTACTCAGGTATAGCCATGCATAGGAATTGACAGCAGCTTGGTACCTTTGACCAAATGCGCGGGGGAAAGCAGAAAGCTTTCATAGGCTCGATGGAGGGAAGGAGCTGGCCGAGTACACACAGTCAAGAGTAGACATGACTTACTTCCTCGCATTGCCAGTGCACGGAGTAATTGTACTTGCTGCGACTCATGGGAAAGGGACAAGGGCGCAGCAGGAAAAATAGCAAGTCGGCCAGCAGATGCAAACACCAGCACTTATTTGGTGGCTCTGCCGGCTAGAAATGTCGTAATGCTACAAATCTCTTTGCCTGGCTGGGTTGCAGAGCTTCGGCCGTTGCCACTTTAGCGTACGTCGAGCTGCAATTTGCTTTTGCGAGGAATAGAGTTCGTTATGCTGCCCCTTCTGTTTATTTCAAGAAAATAGTATACCTTCAAGAAAAAAAATCGATCCCGCTCCATAGGATCCCCGGGTTTACTAAAGAAGGGTGAAAAGCTCTGGTGCGTTGGTCTGCTGGCGGCAAGATTTCATAGGCGGATTACTGTCCTTCAGTCCCTCGCGCTAAATGGGAGTTCAGCTGAAAGCGCTATAGATGAAGAGGCAAAGAAGGTTGGTGTCGTGCCCTGGAAAGCTGTTTTGAGTGGAGAATGCTGCTGCAACCCGATCTTCCTTGTAAAACCAGCACCTTGGATGTCCGCTAGACTGAAAGCCCTGGCGTTTTCACTGTGGTTTGACGTGCGAAAAAGCGTTCGCCCAGTTTCTGAATGTACATAGATTTTTTCTCACGTCTAAACGCACAAGGAATTTTTGGTAAGTGTAATGTTTGCCACAGACCCCGCAGTGGAGTTTCCTAGGAGGGATTTCCTGGATATATGTGCGCTGCAGATGGACACCATGGGCAAGCTCGTTCGTGGAATACACACGCCGAGGCCGAATGCTCTTTTGGTGAGCCCTAAACGGCAGGAAGGAGCCATTGACCTTCGCACCAATCAGGCTGTGCCTCTTCAAGAATGTAAGTTACCAAAAGGTTTTGACGAATACAGAATAGATTTCGCGACTGTATGCGTGCCATCCGCCGACTAGCTGGAGAGATTCGGGGTCTCCAGTATGGCTTTGGCACACTGAAGAGATAAAAACCTACTAGCTTCTGGTTGCAGATTATTTTCACCATCGTTGAGGCATTTGGCCTAAGCTAATTCTTTTTATGCAAATAAGAGAAGCACTGTCCCGATATTTTGCCGCTTTTGCTGCCTACAGTAAAAAGCACAGGAACAGTGAAACACAGAGCTTGTTTGAACCGGGGCCGGTTGCTTCAAGACTACCCTCAGGCGTGCACTAAGGTTGCTCTATCCTCGGGATTGCCGAGGCTTACATAGCGGGCATAAGGATAGCATTTCATGGGTATTTTATTCCCAGCGGAATATGGATGGTTGAGCCCCCTATGCAAGAAAGAAAGTGCGCAAGAATATTGGTTTAGTTTATATTTTTAAAATCCGATCATAGTTCGTACATTTATGTAGCCACTAGCTACATGATTTCGCGGCGACCATGATCACTTAGGTGTCACCCGTTGAACGCTAGGGTCAGCTTGAAAGAAACAGCTGCATTATCCCCATGAAACGCTTGAGGAATAGGCAGAGCTTGAAACATTCCGTGAAAGTCAATGTTGTACGAATGAGCTGATTAGAGCATAACGCAAAGAATGCATTTTTTTTGAGCTGCCTCACGCAGGTAACCTACAGCTAGGCAATTCTGTTTCACCAAACTTGACCGCACAAGTGCACGGTGTTGAGGATTTAGTGAAGAACTGCGTCTGCTGTGGTGACCCGTGCGAAAGCAAGCGACCATTTTGACTGACTGCGCGACCTCCTGAGCCGATGTCGCTTCTAGAGAGACTCCAGGAAACGGATGTTAGCCCAGGGAAAGCACGTGTTTCATTTACTTGATGTGGGGTAGGGGGTCCCTTCTGCTAAGGCATTTTACACTCTCCGCCCTAAGGATCGAACAAAAGCATTAAAAAGTTCTTGTGCAGTCATATGTAGTATTGCATCGTTGCGAGTTTAATCGTTTGCGTTAAAAACCTTAAAACCGCCTTAATGTTAAGAGGGATGCGTCGACTATTTGAATTGACTCTCGTGAGGGGTTTGCAAGGTGAGAAAACCCTTCCTCTCTCGGCTCCAATTGCAAGTGGACCAACTTGGCGTTGCACTTCGTTGCCCAACAAGGCGTGGCGTTTGGTTGCACGCAAGCAAACAAGCTACTCATGTGCAACAACAGGCGAAATTTTCCTTTAGGTAGCAATGAGCAACAAGAGCGACTGAACAGCCTAATGTGAAAGCGCCAGCGTAGAATGCGTCTGGAGAAAAATTTTCTCATGGATCATCCCGCCTCTCAGGACTCTTTCTCTTCCTTTTTTGCTTTCCTGCTGTACGAGGCCCTTCGCTGGTTAGCAAGTAGCTGCGCTGTCCGCGGAAAGAAAAGAAGGGCTGTGCGACTATCAATTGGACGTTGAGCACAACCCACATAAATACCGATTAAACAACCATTCCCCGAAATTTCCGTTTCGTGCTAGTGTAAACAGACATTATAGGGTAGGTGTTCAACAGAGGCGTGGAGTGACTTGCGCCTCAATTACGCACAATAATAATCAACGTTCAGAGGTGTTCTTCAACTCACCAGTCTTTTGGACCATACAGAATTCTTTAGCTCCCCGCAAGGAACTCCTAGGAAGTTAGCTTTTTTCCGCATACCGAGGAAACCCAATTTTCATATCTACGCTTCCACAGAAAGCCGTAATGAATGTCTTGTCTCTGATGAGCTGCAATGCGTGTCCTTCAGGTGGAATGGTAGGCATTGGGGTAAAAGCAAATGTACCCACGACTTTCGAATAGGAGGGTGCTGCGCAAGATCCAGGCGAGGCCTTTTTGAGAAACAATCTGAAGCAGAAGTTCTCCATTCGCCGCTAAATCGCCTGGCGATATAGATACCGGTAGATTAGGTGTCCGCATGGAAGGCCTGATATCAATGGAAGGCGTAGTCGCAAATTCTTCAGTAAAACAGGTGCCTTGGTGCTACTGCAAGGGTGTAACAAACTCAATCAAAACATATCTGAGACGGATAGTTTTTATAAAAACGTTCTGCTAGATTTAAGGGAAAAAGCGCACTGAATTTCTCATTATAGTTTAGATATGCGCATGGCAAATCTCGTGCAGGCACCAGTTTTGATTGTTGTGTGGAAAATGTGTGAAACGCAGCAGAGCTGGCAACTGGCGGTTGATAGATTTGGGAAAGAGCAACTCTGCTTTGTGCAAAATGTCAACCTAAATTTTCAAAACTTTCTAACGTTGTCATGAGCAAAATGAAACTAGGTGGAACTGTTAAACCAGACAGGGAAAAAAGGAAAATCGTTGCGGGCGTCGTTTTGTAAATGAAAAACAATCGTATAGGTGTAACCCCATTAACACTCACACATACAAGATAATCTCCCATTTTGGCAAGTCAGTCTTGCATTTAGGCGAGGTGCATGGTGTAAAATTCTTGGGGGGATCTTAGAAACATTCCTAAAGTCGCTCACTTTGCCCGCAATAATTTGCCAAATCTATACTTGCCTTTCTGCTGCCCGAGAATAGCGCAATGCGCCCCTCTTTCTTCATGTGGCTTAAACCCAATTGCTTCCTGGACCAACGCAGGACAACGCGCCTTGCCGCAGCAAAATAACTGCACCACTACAGAAAGGCAAACGTTTTCCTCGCAGCTCCTGATGAATACTAATGGGTCCAAAGGTTTGAAAAAGCTTTTCCCAGCTTCCTTTCCTTGCTTGTATTTCTTCTACAATCTTGTTTGTTGAGGTTGCCGAAATTAAGCGAAAATGGAAAGCCCACAGATGGTAAAATCCGAGAAATTCTCAGTGAGTAGGCGATTATAGGCAGTGGACTATACATTTCTCATACCCTATTTCGGGTAAAGTTAAAGGCAAACTCTGCCCGCGACTGGGTAACTGTGATAATTGGAGTACCCACGGCTTCTCAGTGTGGCAGCCACCGGCCACAGTTTCAGTGCTATGAAAAGAAGCTTGCGGAGTATCCTTGAAGAATGTTGTAGCCCACCTGATATGAAAAGAAGCTTGCGGAGTATCCTTGAAGAATGTTGTATCCCACCTGAGAAAATCCGTAAATGGATTACTGGCAGAGGCTAGAGTGAGAAGGGAGCGCCAATAGTGGAGGAACCTCAAGCATGCGTGCGCATTTCAGGCGTCGTGTTAAATTCGGGTATCCACAAAGAAATGGTCTGTTCCCAGCAGGAAACGGGCTTGGAAACAAGAGAATTCTTCATGGGCCCATATTTAAGTGCCCACTGCTCAGGGACAGAATTTCCTAATACGCCGAAATTCCGGCAATACAACACTGTGTCTCAAATCATTCTTTATTTTTTCGTCTAACAAAAAATGGGGTAATTGGAAATTGGTTCATTCGCCTTTTGCTCACTAGCTGACTTCAAAACGTGGATTCTACCTTGTAGTGTCGATACCGAATTTTGCTGCAAAGCATTACGCGGAAATTCACAGATGTTTCCAAACGTTTGGCCATCATTCCTTAGCACCCATGCGTTCAAATCATGCTTTTGTTTCAAACAACAATACTGATGGCTAAACCTACTCTGCACTTTTCGGAAAATTGTTCTTCGTCAACATATCCTATCGGATGCAGATACCTCTAAAAAAACCCACCGTAGGACGCTGCCCGCTGCTTATCTAAAACTCGAACCAGCCATCGTCTATCCAAAAGCCCTGAGGATTTCCATCCCAATCTTTGTATCCTCCTTTCCTGACCCCCTCAGTGCTAAACTTGTCCGCTTCACGTTCCTCATGTACGCCAATGGGCTTTTGGCAGCCTGGACTAATCCTGCATCCCCTCACAAAACCTTCTGTCACACGATAAAAGCTGCTTTTCTGCCCAATGCTCCTCAGCACCGCCCCTCGCATGGTTTCGGCTGCGGGGTCTATGGCTATTTTCGTCTATACTGGAAGAAGACGAGAGGTCGCAAACATTGTTTTCGACGTTGCCCTCATGTTGAAGCAAAAGAAAGCAACCTCGCAGCGATTTCATTGCATACGCAAGTAACAAAACAATGCAATGAGGACAGAAAAAGAGCCTTGAGTAATCGCAGCATTGACTCGCAATGTCCGCACTTGAGAGAAAAAATAGGTTTTCTCTACCTTTAGTTATATGTTATTCAACCCTTTTAGCGGCCTATCAGAAGTGGTTAGAGCGCCCAAGGTTAATGCTGCTGGCGCATCACTCCTCCACGCTTAAGTCAAACACTGCTCGTCCCTTTTCATGGCATACCAGTAGAAAAAATCACACCCCCTTCCACTCGAAGACACGCCTCGGTTCTCCTTTTTCCTTCGTTCGCTCAACATTTGTGTTCACCGTCCATGCTTGCTTTGGGATTATCTATCCCAACAAAGCAAAACTTACAAAACATCCGACTTACCATCATCCTCAATACTTTGCCACTTGCACTCATCTAGTTCATCCGCCATTTTAATGCGCAGCAAAACTCACCAGCCAAGTAAGCCTAAAGTCCGCGTACTGGGCTCGCTGTGTAGCACCGCATTATAATGCTTACCGAAAGCCATTCTTCTATTGGCAAATCATATAAGAACAGAACGGCCATTCCAGCAACACGTAATATTATTGCGCATTAGGCCCCCTTCGCAAATGAACATTAAAGAGATCGGTTTAATTCCTCTATTTGCCACTGCGCTCTTACAAGCTGTGCAGTTACAGAATATTTTTGTTTATCGATTATGCGTCAAGACAACTTTAACTCAGGTTCCTATGCGTAAGTAGAGCTCTTTGGCAGCTTCCTGTAGCAATGAAGCTGGCTGCGCATTCATGGAAACCCTTCTCGTCCTCACGTCAAAGAGTTATGCCGAGCAGCTCCCAGTGGACTCGTCATGCGTCCCTATTCTTGCCTAATTCTTCCACATTTGAGAAGAAGTGCAAACAGCTCGCCCAGGAATTCCCCTGCATTCTTTCACAAAGTTCACGCGTGAACTGTGCAACAGCATTCTTCTCTATGGTTGCCAGCAACGGCTGGTCACCACCACTAGACCCGCTGTGTGTTGCAGCTGGTGTTGAAAGTTCCCGCATTCATAGCCCACGCTGATATGCCCAACGAGACAGGCGAGCATCCACCATAGCCCCCCAAGGCGTTTCTTATAAGCTTATGTGCATATACACACAGATATACTTACAAATAAAGCAGAATCTCCTCAGCGCATGCCGCGTGCGGCAGGTATATTAGAAAATTGTAAAGTTCACAAAAGCAGTTAAAAAAAGCGCATGTCACTTTATTCGATGAAATAGAAAACAGTGATTGCCCAATAGTCATAAATACGAAGCCAATTCCCGTAGAGAACTTTTAAGTGTACAAGCAGTCCCACCAGTTGCAGTCTCTTCACGTCGTAATCACCTCGCCAAAGGAGCAATAGGGCTATTCAGTTGTAACACCCCCAGGAAAACCACCCATATATCCGGAGGTATCCCCAGCAAGGCACTGCATGCCTTTGCCGTACCCCCGCGAACCGCCAAATTCAGCTGGCAGCATGCGCAACCATAAGGCAGGCATTCCTACGCCGTTGCGTACAATACCAAGCACTTCTAAATATGAAGCAGCAACATACGTGTGAGCATCTGATAAGAACTGATGAGCAAGACATGACAGCGTTGGGTAAGACGATATGCCTTAACTTTAGGTATTTCTCACTGGACATGCTATGTCTAACGCCACCTTCCAGCAGCACGTCGCCCAACCTCCCGGGTTCCAGAAATTGTTCGAATCCTGCTCCCACGCTTGCTTTTCACAAACGGGGATGCGACAGCCAACTCAAAGAGGGAAATGCCGTGGACTTTTAGGTTAGAGAGATGGTGCCTTGGGCTGCCTAGCTACAATTGATGCGAGATGAGCGCTGGAGGGTAATGAAGGCCGTAGTAGGTGCATGGGCAACTTCTTTCTAAGCTTCTTCCGGTCTGTTTTCGTGTGATTCAGCACTGACATGCCCTTTAGGCAAGAGGGGAGCTCTCTTCTCGCGTCAGGGCCAGTTTCACTGTACCATTCCTCAACAGAGATTGCGTTGGGTGTCCCCCCATGGTACTGAATTTAGCACTGCCTTGATACGAGGGTTCCTCCACTATCTCCTCCTTAGTGAACCCTTCATCAGGACGGAAGCACGTCGTTCAGCGGCATTTGCAAGCAATGTACTCACTGCAGCTCTACAGCTAAGGACTCGTTTGGCGGTAGACAACCCTTCTCATGTGCAGTGCCATTCTACGCGCTCTCGGCTAGTTAGCCGTCCAGCCTGGGGATTATGGAAAAGGCTTTATGCCCATGCAGATGCCTTGAATGCAAATGGTCTAGCCCATTCGTTCATTCCCGCCCTTGGCGCCTACAAGCCCACCCAACTAGTTTTCCCTGGAGATGCCCAAACGACAAAACTGGATAGTCCAACCTTAGAATAAGCCGGCTTCACCTCATTCAAAGCCACTCTGTTCGTAGGCAAATTGGAGGGTCCACATTGACGGCCAGCATACAGTGGTGAAGGCATCTAGAGGAGCTTTAGCTAGCCGCTGGCATCCTGAGACCGCGCCTGCCATCTGTACCCCAAAAACCCATACTAGGGGCATCCCGCAACATTACACCTGGCACAGATCGGGGTAGTCGCCGGGTTTCACCCTTTCCCCAAGCTGCCCATAAAAATGCCCAACTACGGCCTCTTCAAAGATACGGAAACACCCCTTTGAGCAACAGTATCAGGGAGACAACTAAACGAAATGCTATCCGAAAGGCCTGGCAAAAAAAAGCGCAGCTTTTAATCGTCCCGCTACCATGCATGCCACCATCACAAGCAGGAAGGGTCTCCGAAACTTACCTCATGTTGCCCCCTTATGCAAAGCAAATTTTGCTTTGCATAATGCTTCACCCTCTTTCTGAGAAACTATGGGGAGGACACTGGGTTCTCTCCTCCCGTCCGGAACCCAGTCCCTCAGGCTTTCGGCGCGCAAAAAAAATACTAGCTCGAGCGTATGCCATGACCAACTGAATTTTGGTTCGTTGGGTGGCCAATTTTTCACCGACAGCAGGCCAACGCTGTTTTTCACATGCAGCCTGGTTTCTTGTAACTCGCTTTTGGGAGGGCGCTGCACAAGCATCCAACTACTAGCACTGACGAAGACAAATTGTCCGTTAAGGTCGACCCGGCTGTATCAAAAATATTTGCTCACTCTGCCCTACTCGGGCTTCTTCGTGGTAGGAGCTTGATCTTGCTATATCGTTCAGTCGAAAGCACGGCGAAAGGATGCAACTCCAGGAAGCCTTTCTGCGACTTTAAGGCTGGAGCACAAGGAATGGTGAAAAAATATGTTGGCCTGGCAGTCCCAGATCCCCATAACCGCTGCGGCATGCGAGCTTATGTGGGGCCGTGCCTAACAGTGACCGAGTTACCATAAGCGCGCAGAAATAAATTGGCGATTGGTTCAATTCGACAGTCCTTGCGACCCATGCAGGATGGTTTAGGGCGAGCCCAGGTCTTTGGGGATTGCTTGCAAAGGTCGCAGAAAAAAAGGGAACTTATTTTGCTTTGACAATCAACAAGGCATGCATCATGGTCCTTCCCTCACTGGCACGCTGGTGTGCATCTCAGACTGCGTAGTACCGCTGGCGCACGCGGGTGAATAGGACAGGCACCCCAGGAGCAATTTGGCACTATGGCAGGAGTCGTTTTCCGCTTTGTGCGTACTTTAACAGCGTAAAAAATATATTCATGCACCTTGCGGCACCAACCGCCTCGAACCTAAGAGTAAACTGACTAGGCGCTCCTGCCGCATGTGCTTTATAATCATACAAAATACAGCGGTCCAGGCTGCCAGGGACCAGTCGAGAAGTACAGCGACGCGCCAAAGTAGGAACGGTGCCGGCCGTAGTCACCTGCGGCCTAGACACTTCTGCGAACTCTCCTTTTCTTCACCCCTACTTGAACCCCTACTTAGGCAGGTACTGTAAGCACATAGCGGCACCGTTCGACGCTTTATGTTTCCCTCGTGCTAGTGGGAAGTATGCACGGCAAAATCCAGCTAGCGCCCCGGAAAATGGGCTCAAATAAACTTGGGAATGAATTTTTGATAGGCCATGCACAGGTGAAAACAGTAAACGTCGAAGAGTTTTGAACGCGCGTAAAGGTATATCGCTCCCTGCTGAGCTGGTGAGCCGTTACAACCAGACTACCCCTGATAGCGTTCCATGCCCACAAAGACACCTGGGCAGAAGGCAAGAAGGCCTAAGCCTAACCTCCAAAACGCCTTGATTCTTGGACAATGAGGCCACCAAATTATCGGCATCTGTTGGGCTATGGAGTGGGGATTGGAGAAATCGATCAGCGGTTAAGCTAATCTTCAATACTAGCAAGGTGACGAGCGGGATAAATTAAGCAGGGGCAACCTAAAAGGTCGGGTTCCGCGGCTCTGGCGTCTCTTTCACCACGTGCAGCAAAGCTCGTTCGTGTTTAATTAACGAACAAACTGAAGAGCACGTTGGATGGCACAGTGTTGGGAAGGCATCTGATAGCTGAAGGTTGATGCGCCAGTCCCTGTCAACAGGGAACAAAGGTTATTGCATGCCTAGTCAGTTTACCCAACTTAAGAGGCATAGGAGGTACGACACCCCCGTACCCCCTTCAAGATGGATACACTGGCCTTAGAGCGTCCAATGCTCAGATGCAGCCCTTATATAGAGAGGCACCTTCTGGGTAGCAACATTGTGGAGAGGAACGGCTGCAACGTCCCACCTTCACACAAATCAGGATTCTCTTTCTATCTAGCCACCCCCTTGTGAAAGCGTGACTTGGGTTGTTATCCTTGCCACACAGCTTAAGCGAACCAGTATCGCCAGAGTGCAGAGTGCGCGGAAGAAGGATTGAAGCATTCCATTCCGCCAACCCTGCAATGAAGTTGCCAGAGTATACAGAGATGCGGACCACGGGCTGTGGCGTCCTTCTATCTCGAACTGCAACCATGCACGGGCCCACTTGCCGTGGGTTTTGTCGTGGTTGCCCTGAGCTTACCAATAAGTGGAGTTTTGTACAGGTGAAGGCACGAGTGGCATTTCAGTTCCGCTCGTTCTAAACAAAAATATATTGCGGAAGATTCGGACATTGCTATTCCGCTGGTGGTGCTACGAGTCTCCTGAGCGCATCGAAAGAAAGCACGTGGTAGGTAGCTCACCAGCAATCTCTTAGCAGTATTTATCGTAGGGTGGCCGCATGAGCTCAGGCACCCGCCCAACTCAGCTCCGTCGGCCGTTGGGATATCTGGGCTCACAGGAGCTTTTAGCGTTAGATATCCTATCATGTTGACGAACGCCCTATTTTGAGGAAGAGTGGATTTCTGTCCAAATACCAAAAGGATGGTCCCGAAAACGAGGGTGATGCTGGGGAGGCTTGTAATACAGTGCTGACACAGAAGTATTTGAAGTAATGCGCTGCCCATCAGTGGAAAAGGCACACATTCTGCAGCCCTTATCGCCCACTCCCCGAACTAAACTACACGCGCTAACAGATCATCTGTGTTGTGAGTGTGCGTTTTTGGTGGTGTTCACTCGACAAGCCGTGTTGCACTAAGCTGCCTCTTTTCCCATCCCGTGCTCCAGCTGACCTGCCAAGACAGGTCGGGAGTCTCGACCTCTAGCTTGCCCCGGCTGCCTGACTGCAAGTGTCAGAGCGGATGGCATCTTTGTATAGGCTGAGTCACTGAGCAACTGGCCGAAACGGAGAGGCAGCTAAAGGAGGACCGTAGATAATAGTTGCAGAGTTTGTTCAACGGCCGTTGGTGTAGAATGAGTAAAAGTAGCTAGCTGCCTTTTGGAGTGGAGTTGCACCGTTTTGTTGTCCTTTTGTACTACGCCAAAATGTTCCTCTGCGCACGAATGAGCAGCAATAATCTGCAAGACACTGGGAGCCTGTGTCTGTGGAGACAGATGCAGTTGAGGCCCTAGACCCGGCGTTGTGCCCTGTGGAGGGGTACTCTATGTTTTAGCTGATAGTTTTCTATTTTGAGCCTTGCGCGTTTCAGCCTCCCTTATGGTGGATGTCAGCGTGCAAAGGGTGAATGCTGTGCTTAGCCTCGTTCTTTCTACAATCGTGCTACCAAACGCCCTTGTCCCCTCTTTCGCACAGAGCCTGACAAGCTTTCGCGTCCATTGGCTAATGCAGCAGGTCCTGTCTGAGGTTGATCTGCGCATTTCTGAGTTGTCCGGGGTCTCGCTACTGAAAAACAAGCAAGCGCTTAAAAACTGCCCATACAGCTAGTGAATGGGTCAGAGGAAGGCTTACATTCGCTTGCTGCAGGAATTGCCCCTTAGGAGACGCTTGTGCTGGTCGTGGGGCAACTCGGATTATCCGTCTTACCATGAGGTAGAGCACACCAGACAGGCTATGGCCCTTCCGTTGGGTAATATAGAAGGTCTAGACGCTTGAAAGAAGGCCAGCAAGCTCGTGACGGCTCCAACGTGGAGTATTGTGCTCTAGGGAAGAGCGCCCTGATTCACTGCCAGCTCTGCCCGCTCTCGGTGTGGTTACCGGAGCTGGTTCGTTAAGTTGGAGAACCTCGAGCTACTAGGCGCAGCCCCCGTGCCCCGGCGCATAACGCATAGAACGCGTAGGGCAGCAACTTATAAAGGGAAGATATTTAAATATTAGGCATCTTTGGGAAAAACTTCTCTATTATTTCCCCTTGCATGTGGAGATTGGTCAAAATCAATCCTGCTGTGGGGTGCTGGCCAGTGGCTGGGACGTTACTGGATTCTCTGAAGTGGCGCTTGCTTGTTTACAATGCATCGAAAGACCTAACGTTCCTACTGGACTTCTGCTTAATAGGAGAAAGGCATCACAAAAACTACATAAGAGCACGCGTCATAATTTCCTGGAGTCCTTCAGGGCAGTGCACGTTTCCCCTGATATGCGGGGTGTGAAATTATCGAGACAACCGTAAGAGGGAGCGAAGATATCGGTGAAATCCTGCACCGAGAAATACCAGTGTCTCGCGTGTGAACGTTCCGGTGACGTCCGACGTTCTCTGCGCTTCGCACCCAGCACCGGTGAGAAAAGGGCAATCGGCAACCTGCTGGGCAGCCCAACGCCAACTAAAAGGGGAAAGGGTGGAGCACGCAGAGCTGATGGGATATGGAACTATCAAGTTCAGTAGCTGAGAAGGCGAAAAGTATTCGTGGCCCACCCAGCTTTAGACATCACCTGCGTGCGTGTTGAGAGAACCATTCTCGGCCAGAAGCCGAAACAAATGGCAGACCGCAAAGTAGGACCTCAGAAAGCATGGGAAACCTTCAAAAATCCCGTGTACTCCCTTTGCAATAAAGAAGGTCACACAATTCCATATTGCACGTGCATACAAACAGCTAAGAAACTCTGAAAGTGCCGTCTTTTGAATTACCACCAAGAATATCGGCGATTCGGGAGAATCAACGTTCCTCACCGGACGGGCGGGACTGTGGAAACGGAAAATTTGGAAGCAAGGCTCTCGGTGGGTCTCGCTCAAGTCAGCTTCGTGAATGCTGAGGCTTTTCTTAAGCATGAAGAGTTGCTAGTTGGATTGGTTGCATTTCCTGCCATTTGCTTGCGATTTGCAGGCATGCCTAGAAGGCCCAGCTTACATGTTGCTTTTTCTGTACTTCTTCCTCGATTAAGCTCCATAGAGCCCCGACAGCAGACCGGGAGACGCATGACAATGGTTAGAAATGGCCAGCTCATTTCCCAAATAGGACACATGATAGGGGACATGGGGGGTGGATGATTTTACCGCGCGCGCTTGCTAGACATGCTTTGAGTTATTTAGTAGGAGGAGCTCATGCCGAATCCATCACATGATACTTTGCTAGCTATGGTCGTGGAGAAATGATGAAATCCGCTTCTCAGCCCCAGCATTGGTATCCTCTACGGTAAGATGAGTGGAATAAGTGTGTTAGGAAGAACACAGCGAGGCCTCTCCTCTGTGCTATTCTCAGAAGGAGTATACGCGCCTTGCTTCGACTTTTCCGTGAAGGCCGCAGACTGGAGGATAATATCCTTGTACCTAAGAGACACCAAAGGTGTGCGGAGTTGATGGACGAATTCGCAGATGAACGAAATGGCAAGCAACTCCCAGAGGGCAGGCCACGCTCTGCATGCCAATGGCACCCGAGTGGAATCATACCCTACGCAGGTTGGTTTATTGTCCGAGCTGCAGGTCAGCCTTGCACGTGCAGCAGGCAGAGGAGAAGACGGAGGGCCTGCTTAAAAAAAAAACCGAAGTTGAAGAGCAAGCTGGCGCCTTCTCAGCTAATATCTTATTTGAAAAGAAAAAGGGTGTATCGCTGTGAATATGGATTCATCTAAAGAAATTCAGCAAAATAACGGGGGAAGAATGCCTTCAGACTGGCTAAGGTAGCACCGTGTGCTGTAGCGTGCCCCCGTTAGCATTTAATTCAGCGTTGTACTATGCTGGCGGGTTTCCGGAGGCCCCGTGTCCACTTGTAGCAGGGACAAGGCTGCAGCTGTTTCCGCGCTTATTATATGCTACTGAAGCAATTAATTGTAATTTCCGTCGTAATCTTCAGTAGTTCCGTATCCCCTCTTGTCTTTTGTGCACCTTCCAAAATGCAACAAGTTTACCACAATATGTAGGGGCCACTGAATGATGCCTAGGTGGCGGCACAGAACAATTACTTTTATCCGCTCATATCCAGCCAGAAGGTGTAAGATCCCTTGCAGCATCTGTAGAATGCATTGCAGCGGCGTGGGAGGTAGTGCTACAAAAAGCAGAAAGGTGTTTCCTTTCTGCGCAGGCGATTATCTGCTTATGGTGACAAAAATCTGCAGCAGCAGTTGAAATAAATCTGCCGAAGATAGACGGGATTCGGTGGTGGCCTTCTTCCTGAATATTCTCATGGACGTTCAGGAGTCCATCTGGCTCCCATGTCGCGAACGCAGCTTCACCGATGATTTGCCTCTTGTTGCGGCCCCCCTACAGAACCTATTGACAAACAACAAAATGCATATTTGGACGGACGCACAAAAAGCAGCGGAGAGCCTCAGCACAAACCTAGTATCGCGTCAGCTAGTTCCGCGTCGTCATTTCAATCGATCCTGTTTCCTAGCTGTCCACGTCAATGGCACAGCGGCTAGAATGACTAGAATGGGTGACATTCAGTAGGCCTAATGCCCGAAAGAGCGCTAAATAATGCCCACTCCATTGCATGCACGCAGAGAGCAAAATGTTATAAGATATGAGGAGGTTTCAGGGCATAGCTGAGAGGTAAAGAACTCTATATATTGCTTATATAATTGCCTTGCGCCTAATCATATCGATCATCAATCATAAGCGCACTTGATGTATTTGACTAACATTGCTAACACTTGGAAAATGATTAAGGGCATTCTTCCGCTACAGTCAGCCAATCAAGCTACTGTCGCACAGCTTGAGGGGAATTCTATGGACTTTGTCGTATACGCCATGTTCGGGGGAAAAACGCAATAAAGAGGCTATCTATTTGCTTTTGCTGGCCTGGAGTGCGCCTTCTATAGAAAATTTATCACCCCAGTCAACACCGAACAATACCGAACAATACCGAATGTTACATGACGGTCATCAACCACCTAGAGGAAAAGACTGAAAATTAAATAGCCAACATCCTGTTTTTTCAATATTCGCCACTCGGTACACAAAGCTAATCGGAGCTGCTGGATATTCTCGCTTTGCGGTGTACGACTATAATGCAATGGTGAATTCTTCTACCCCATGTTCTTTTGCTTTTCTGCTGCACACCCAAACACCGTTTTCCGCCCAAATGGCTGACGTAATTGTGGCTAACCAGCTGTGGCGGTTGACAGGAAGATACGTTCCTGTCTCCTACTAAGGTGCTTTCATGCTAATTAATTCCTAGGGTGCATCTATTTGTCTCGAGAGGCATCTGCGATCACTAGCCCAGGCTTGCAAAGCCCCGCTTTTTCTTGACAGTTTTATGCCTTGCGGACATGCGCGGCCATATCCTTGGATATATTTGCTCCCCGTCCCTAACTAATATCCAATATGATCCACACCCTTAAAGCCAAGCATGGCCAGTCCGGTGCCCCGGCCAATGTTAATTTAATTGTGCACAAGCTGGTATTCGACTTGGGACTCACCCGAGCACTCATACTGCACACCGCTAGAGTACGCTTGAGCCTTACGAACTACTGGCTTGCGCAACGGGTCAAGCCGGTGGTTCAGTCCCAGCCTATGCAGAGTTAAGGTGATTTCGGCTGCAAGTCGCTGCTGGCCAAAATTAAGTGCAGGGGCCTGGCCCCTATCCGATATTAGGTGGCGCCATGACCGATGATTGTCAACGCAAGCAGCAAGCAGGAAGCGCCTTGCGAGGGCAATGCTCACGGCACTTGGCGTGCCTACCTCAGGACCATTCGGACTGGGAGCAGCAGCACCGAATCACCATCACCCGTCGAAGGCAATGCTGCTTAGGCGTGCAGGGGCCTTGGCCGCTTTTGCGGCTTCCTTTCTGCCCAAATGCAATCGTCACCTACAGCAAGTGAAAAGTGCTAACAGGCCTAGCTTCTGCTCGACCAGTTGCTGGAGCTGCATTAGAACATGTCTGTCTATGGGGATGCACTAACATCTGATTCTGAGAGCTGCATTAGCATGCAGAGGTGCATGTTCCCACAAACAATCAAGGGTCAATCACCGGCATGGTCTGGGTAGTGAGGTGTTTTTTGCTACACTACAACAAGGGGAAATATGGAGATGCGGGACTTGTTGGTAATTGGGTCACTTTGGGTAGCTCGTACTAAAGCTGTGTGCTAGAGTGGAACGCTACCTAGGCAGTTGGGGGATATGTGGCGTAACCGATGCCGTTGGATGAGGAATCCAATCGGTGCAAGAATTTCGTGGCTGTCACCCACTCTTGGAAAACATTTATTGGGCATCAGGCAGAGGGTTGGTACCATTTATATTTGAAGAGCGTGCAAGTATGGGAGCGCTGACGCCCCGCCACACAGAATCCAGTTTTTCTAGCTTATCAGAAATCCCAGATTCTGTGTGGCGGTATGAACTGGGGCCACTTCTTTGACAACACATAGGCATACCGACTGTATGTGTAAGTGCGCGCTGACCCATTGACCCTTTTCGGGCCCTTGGACAACCGAAGCCTGCATGTGAGCAGTACACGCGACTATGCAGTAAGCTGAGTTCTAAGGAAGGATGATAGCCAATGCACTAGCTTCTCTTCGAAAATTATTATGACGATAGTGCGGGAATGGCCACTACTGCACGAGATCAAAAAGGCTGGGAAGGAAGGATTGAAACAGTGGTTTCCCGTTAGCTGCCACCAGCTGTATTTAGGGACGAGGAAGGTGCACCACGGAGTGTAGTAAATCAGATCCCAGTATGCTCTTGCGCTGTGCATAAACTCTGGTGCAATTTTATATTTGGTTTGACAACAAGCCTGAAGCATCGTGCCTGGTAACATTTTGCCGCATGCATTGCTAAACGATGACGATTGCAGACTTAAATAAAAGATTGCTAAAAAAGAGTCTACCGTGGCGTGTTTAGTGGATTCCAGGCGGCCTCTGTTTCATTCACGCTATATGTGTCGAGAGACAAGCATTGAACACCGACAAAACATGCGAGCGGTAGCTCTTTCTCTGATGGCATTGGCCATTTTTAAGTAGAAGTTAGCCACCTGACCCAACTTCGGCTCAGATGAAGCGTTGAAAGTCGGCAGTAATGCTTTAGTCTTTCGATCAAAACGATCGCATGAAGCGATACAGTTTCCTCTCGTTATTGTGTGCCTGCGTGTCGTTTATTCAGTAGAGCATAGCAACGCGGTTCCCCGCAGCTTCCAGTGAGAAGGGTGCAGGTCCGTGCGCAGCTGTACTCGGAATACCAAGTATTTGTCTGTCCTGCTTGGATACCTATAAACGGGGCAGTCATATGGCTCAAATTGCCCGTAATCTAACGCCTTATTGCGTTTATCTTTAGATGTTAATGCAGTAGCGTGCACAACGGGCATCCTGTCAACCATAACTTTAGGCAAAGATTCTTCCAGCCTGGACTCGTGCCAATTCCACCTGCAGCAACGACACGGAAGTGCTGCCAGCAAAACAGGATTTCCCTGAGTTCTAGATAAATGAAACAACCTGTTCTGTCCTTCAAGCATCAACACCAATGCAGATCAAGAAGGCGGAAGGCCACTGCTTTAATCCAGTAACTTACCGGGATCCCTCTATGTATAGGCCGTGAATGTTGACCCCCTCATCTGGAATGTCTTTTATCTTCTCAACATCCACAGTGCGCATTTCTGAGTGCAGAACGACGTCATCAAGACCCCACTGGTCTCGCTTATGCTGCCGTGTGACCTACGAGCGAACATAGACACATACACACACGCAAAACACACACACACACACACACACACACACATATCTATATCTATATCCATATCTATCTATCTATCTATATATATATATCTATATCTATATAGATCTATATATCTATATCTACCTATCTATCTATCTATCTATCTATCTATCTATCTATCTATCTCTCTCTCTCTATATATATATATACATATACATATACATATAGATATAGATATATAGATATAGATATATAGATATAGATAAGTAGATATAGATAGATAGAACGAGCTTTATACAGCAAAGGCCCTAGCGTACCTCCTGCATCATTCCAGTAAGAAACCCTGTGGGATTGAAGAAGCCAGCTAGCCAAAACGACTTGGGCCTTCCTTTCTCCAGCCACGCACACAGCTGCTCAACCCTCAGTCTCATGCCCGAGAACCATTTTCCAAGAGTGGGCGAAAGCCAAGAAATCTCTGCACCGCTTGGATCCTTAACCCAACGCCGTGGCACCCGCAAGTCGGAAATTGCGGTCACGTCATCCTGCAGAGAAACTGCTAGTTTTCATAAGGGTGCTTGGTGTCCTGGACTGCTAAGTCGTCAATAGTCCAGCCGGACTACAAGGAGTATAACCTACGCTGCAAAGAGTCTGCGTAGCAGCAGTAATAGGATACTGTTTTTTCTGATTGAAATCGCTTCTTTACCTGCAAGTCAGGGGTCATGATTACGGTACCATCAATTGCACTGATGATCGATGATAAGTTAGTGCGAACAATAGATAATATCCGCTGCATACGCTGCACTTCCTGGGAGGAAAGGACACTCAATTAGAGAGTTGCCTGCAAATGTGAAGCTGTTCTAAGTAACGCTTTGGCAGTGGATAGTCTTGACAGCCCCGCGTAGGTGCTGCACAAGGGAAAGGCCTAGTGTCCGCTAAACAATATTCCTACTCCCCAGTCGGAAGGTGCCTAGCCAGAAATGGTATGTACTTACTTGGTAGAGGAATATATTTAGCGGGGCAGAGAAGCCTTTGACATTCAACGCCGGCGGTCCGGAGAGCTTGGACACTTGTTCCCTGTACACTCTTTCCTGGAAGTCATCCGGCATTTTGCTTAACATTTCAACGCACTTCTCGCGCACAGTGTCTTCCTGTGATTTCCCCTTCCCCCCTGAGGAAGCTTTTGGTAGCGTATCCTGCGAAATTAAGCGCAGTTGCTACTTGAGCTTAGTCACATGCTGTTTGAAAAACTGACGCTTCATTCATTCTCAAGCGCCAATGAAAGGAAAACACAACAGAGTACAGAGTCCACTGCAACTGATATACCTGTATAGTTTCGAGCATGGAGGCGGACTCCTGCAGCCGAAATGTGAGATCGGCATTTACATGAAGACCGAATACTCCTGGTTGGTCAACATACGGTAGCGAGTTGATGTAATCGCGGTAGACGGAAATGTCAGTTGCTTGTGGAACTTTGTACATAAATTCATGGGCATTAGTAGTACTGCTATTGAAGCAAAATCCCGACCTGAATAGGTCGTCAGTCAGCCACTTCCCCGTGTAAGTGTTGAACATCTGATTGAAGAACAAGTACGCACACAGACTTTCCTATGGCATATACCAATTACCTAATATGGCGCAGGATGCGCCATATTCTGCTGCTCCAGTTGTTGTTCAGGACCATACCTCTCTGTCTAGGTCGTCTGTAATGCGCCCTCCATACTGCACCTCGCCAACCATGTACCCTATGGTGGACCATGATAACGGTTGCCCTACTAATATTGTTGCTGCGAGGTGCTTTTCTACAACAAATAAAGATGCTTCCAAATCGGAATAATTAAATTCATACGGAATGCACCAGCCGAGGGGACCAAATTTTCGCCTCTCTTGCACAACACTATGCAGCATGGCAAGTGCAAATACAATGGTGCGCCATTTTTCGTTGTTCACTTTGTCCAGCGTTTCCTGGGTTATCATCGTTGTAAAGCTCCTTGAGAGCCCAGCCTTGAGCCCAATTGGTGATTCATTTGTCACTTTAATGGCCAGTTGCAGAAGTCCAATGGGAAACTTATTATGAGGCTCGCAAGTAATCCACAAACGGAAATCCTGAGGGAGCAATTCTCAAGATAAGTCAGCCAAGAGGCCTGAGAGAGCGCTGAAATTGGCATGTTTCACTTTCTAGCATTTCTACTTAATAACTAGGGAACGCTATGGGTCCTAACGAGCTGTGGAGGAATCGTGCTGTGAATAAATTTGCTAGTGTTCAAGCGCTTGCCTTGTTTATTTCCGTAACCCGGAGAAGCAACTCTTCGATTTCACTCATGAAGTTCAGTCCAAGGTGGCAGTTTTGCAGAACCACCCAGCTGCCTGACAAAAAGCCAGACTTAATTTTCTCCCTGGCAACCACCTCCTGTCCTTCACCCATCGATACTTTGTCAGTCGGAAACTTTCGCTTCTTCTTTGCAAGCTCATCAATGCTCGACGTCGGATCGGCACCGGCGGAGAGCAAGAAAATCACTGGGACGCGACAAGATGATTCTTGCCATATTGACTCAACAGAGTCAGTCACTGGTTCGGTATATTTCGGCTCCAACAGCTGATCAATTGCACGTGCCGATGCCACCACTGTTCGATCAGGCCTCATAGATCGGATCTGTCAACACACGTTAAAACAGGCGTGCCTCCAGAAATTTCAATAACCATGCGTAGCAACGCTTGCCTGTGCTCCCATTGAGGCGTGCGGGAGTTTTTGGTGTTAGCGCACAAGACAAAGCCTAAGTATATGCCCGAGGCTTTTCAGGCACTTAAGTCTGTCTTCATAGTCAGGAACTGGCAAATTTTCTGGTTCGTTGTCTTCCATCCATTTCTTCCAGGCAGCCTCGTTTTTGCTAAGGGATTCGGGCAATTCGCAGAAGAGTTGTATTTGATCCCGGCCGAAGCTTGTCCTTGAAAGTTGCAAGACGTTTAGCCACACTTTTGAATCCTGCCCTAACCATCTGAAGGGACAAGGCGCTTCTGCCTTCTCGTCAAGACCTGCACACAACTCATTCGCCTATTGCATATATCATGCTGGAATACCAAATCTGTGCCTATTGTGACTTGCATCGTAAGCAGTAGAAGGAGGCGACACTTGCATAGCCTCAGGCGATTTTCGGCCAGACTGGTACTGATGCATTCGTGTTTCAATGCTCTAACAGCACATAGTAAGCACGCAATCACCTGCGCCACCGTTGAGAAGCAAAGAAATATCGGATGCTTGTAGTACGCCGTCGATTTGCAACATCTTAAGTATTAGCATCATCACGAAAGTCTGCTTGTGCCGCTCGAAAAGTCCTCGACAGACGTATCTATAGACCTATACACAGAAGGTTGAGGCACCAACGACCAACGCGCCGCACCGATGGCACCAAGGCAAGCTGTTGCGCTCGTTAATATTGGCTTGCGGCACAAATGTAGGTTACACTGATTGACTCTTCATGCAATAAATCGGAAGATATCTGGTGCCTGGATTTATTTTCCTGCATGGTGAGCTGATGCGCTCACTTGGTAGGTCAAATATTCTACTATCTTCTCAACGCGCTTATGAGTTGGTTGCGCCTTTTCTGATCTATAAACAGATAGATCAAATTGCTCCAGGAACTGTGCCAGGGAGCTGTTGTACATCCAGCATATCAAAGAAGCCTCCACCATGCAGAAATATAAGACAGATCCTCTCGTTGCCACGGGGCGATACTGCTCTCTCTTCTCATTAATCTGAGTGGACGCACATTAGCCTAAAGCAGCTTGCATTGCATAACCATAGTCACAGCCTTTTAAACACAGTCTATAGACTCCTGCGGCTTAATGCCCAACATTTCGCTGCACCGTCGCGGGGCACTACGCAGATGATCATGCGGATTATCACTTAGTACGTGCCCCGCCTAAGCCTTAAACAGCTGGCAATACCTCTGCCTTCTTCTCCTGTGCATCTTTGAGCTTTTTCTCGACTTCCTTTGCCTTTGCTTTGGTATTGGCAAGCACTTCAATAAGCTCCAGGTCATCCAGAAGATTCCCGGAGGAATGAGACAAGCGATCCAGCAGCTGACTATCCAACTCTTTCAATGCTTTTGTATTTGCCGTCAGGGACTCTACCAACTGGTTGAGGGACTCTTCGAGAGCTCTTTGTTCCATGGAAAGAACTCGACCAAGCAGCTGTTGCTCAAGCCCTGAGCACCAGAAGTATATATGCCTCATAGGCGAACGTATGAAAGGTTACCAGCGGACCAAAGCAGCAGCTGTTATCCGCCGTGGCGCTCTCGCACACAATGTGTGTTCATACCTTCATGCATGACAGTAAAGTCTATCATTGTGCATTTTGCATTGATTTCTGGGGAAAAGTGAGGATTGGCCAGTTTCGTCGTCATGTAAAGGGCAAATGAAGGGTTGTAATCCACTTGTTGGTCCATAAAAGTGACGTAAAGCCTTTTCCCCTTTTTAAGGAACTGTTTTTCAAGAATTGGATCTAGGACTTCCGGCACATTATCACCAAGGTTTTCAATCAATATCGGCAGCCCCTCCGACAGGCAAAACTCCACTTTATCCTTGAACCTGTTCAGGAACGAGAAGCGACTTGGAACTGCGGTCTGCATGCCATTTGAAAATAAGTGAAACTGGTGAGTACGCCTCTACCTTTCTGCAGTGCTCGTAATTAAGGCGTTCATGGGATGCAGTGCACTCTGCTAAGCTTACCTTGGATCCGTTGCCGTTGTTATACACTGGCGGGAACCTTTCATGCTTTTCTCTTCCTTTTTCTTAATCCAGTTGTGCGCTTGCCCTTGAGGGTCTACCAGTAGTGGGTACCTGTCTGATCGCGTTACAATGATCGCATTCTCCACAGATAATTCGTCAGCGGGGAGGCCCTGCAGGTTCCACTCGCCGCGGGTTCCCTCGTCGACGAGGAGATCGACGATGTTAAGGGACTCGGAGCAGGGAATGCCGTTATTCTTCGCATCCTTCAGCATAATCCTGATTGCGTAGGATAACACGCGCTAGGAAGAGTAGTGACTGATAGTCCACAAATACAAAATTGCGCAATATGTTTCGTTGGATAATCTCCCCTAGATGGATCTTGTAATTAGTATATCAGGAACGTACTCCTTCCTTAGCAGTTCCCTGTATTCTGCATTGAACGGGCCGCAATAAGACACGAAACCTGCTGCCACTAAGATATCACCAACCAGCCGCTTTCTGCGCTCAGCGAAGGTATTCGAATCCTCCGTCCTGAAGTCAAACAAACATCCTCAATATTCGTATGAACGATAATCTAGCATAGTGCGCGGCACCAATGTTGCATGCGTGAAATTCAGGTGCTGCTAACCATCTAGCCTTTTCTCCTGCAAGTCCGTTGATCAGCCTGTTGGCCTGTTCCATTCGACGCTTTGTCGCCTGTGCCCTTTGCTCTAGCTCGCGCTTCGACGCAAGAGCCTCCTGGAATTGACGGTTTATTTCGTCCAGCACGGCCTGCGCTTTTCGCAGCTCCTCTTCTGCTTCGCTCAATTGACGCAGGGCAACCTCAACCCTACAATACACATTTGAATGGAGCAGAAAGCAGTAGCGGGAGCACCGCATACTATGTTTTGCGAGTGCAGCCCAAGGTGCTTGAATTCAGCGCAATATTTGGAAACTCTGTCAGTGCAAATGTACCTTGCTGTTTGTACTGTCAAGTAGTCCATTTTCGGCTTAACAATCTTTGCAGCCTCGTGATACATTACCATGGCTCCAACCCATTTGCACAGCCCTGCAAAGCCATAAATAACCACCCTGGACAAGTGTTGTAAGCTGCCTCAATGCCTCTCGTTGCTCCCAGGGGAAAGGTGACAAGACAAGACGGGGACCAGTAAATTATGAGCGGTTTGGCGCTCAACTGTGCAACAGCGGCTGCAGCTGTGCTTCACCTTCAGCAGCATTTGATGCCTTCTTTGCAACTGCTGGATTGAAGTGTTCCAGTTCGAGGTAAGGCAACAACAGTTCGCATGTCTCGTCGTTGATGTTATCCTTTTCTTTCTACTCCAACGAAAAACAGAACACGCACCAAAGTATAGGCCATCCACTGCCTTTCGACATGTTGACTGCACTTCAGCGTTTTCGTAGCAGCGCTCCAGAAGGGATAATCCACAAAACCCGGGGGCTAATGCTAACCCTGGAGAAGTCGAAGAGGTTGGAGAGGAAGTGCACGTCAGCCATCATCGCCTTCGCACTTTCGTCAAAGGAGTCGTGAATAAAGTCGATCTGCTTCTTATTTATCACCTTCGATTCTGCTTTGACATCGGCCAATCGATTTTGCAGCAAAATGAGAACACCATCGAACACAAGGCGGATAATATCCGATGGTGTCTTCATCGTCTTAAGCTCAACAATGTCCTTTGCTGTGATGGACTTGACTGCGTCTTCGGCCTCCCTCAGGTAGGGTAGAGCTGCTTGTAAGTCGTTGTTCGCCTCTTCTTGCTCCCTTTCAATCTCTTCTTTGTTCTTTAGGCATTCATCTCGGAATGCTGCCACCTGCGTTGCGTGTATGGCATTGCCGAGTGACTCTGAGATTCAATGCTCAGGAAAAGCTGCTCTACAGAAGCAGGAAAAACATTTTTGTCGGACTCTGGGCTTCTAATTAGAAGCTCTGACAGTGCCTCCTGGGATTATCCGTACCCCTTGGCTCTTTTTTTCCGCCTTGGCAGACTCGCTTTGTACTTTGGCCAAAAGCTGGTTAGTCTGCACTTCCGACTCTTGCAATTTCTTCTCTTCAGCCTTCAGTTGCACCTTCATCTGCTTTATATCTTGAGCAGCCTGGTTCAGCTTCTTCAAGCCCACGTTGACGCTGTGTCATACTCAATCCAAGCTATAGAATACCATATTGCACCAGACAAAGCCGTGAATGTGCTAGTGTCGCTGCCTTCAAGCTAGGACTTTACCTTCGCTCCAGATTGTTCACTTCGTCAAATTTTTCCGTGTAGACCTTCTTGTAGAAGTTGATAAATGAAAGGTATGACTTCGGTGTGACGTAGACGTAGCGCCTCATGCGTCGGAAATACTCATCACAAGTTTTGTTTACCTGAGACGTCGGGCAGCAGAGTTTTGCTTGGTTTACAATGTCTGCTCAGTGAGTGGCGGGCCTATCTAGCAATACAATACAACAAAAAGCCATTCCTGAAGCCTCAAATTCGCTTCAATAAAATAATCTGAGAGTATATGCAGTTTGCGTGAGCTCACATTATTATGTACGTTACCCATCACATTGTACAGGACTAGTTTTTTTTCAGCGCTGGCGTCAATTTCGAATTTGTCCAAAAAGCTCGACGAGACAGCAACTAGGGCGGCTTCAGGCCATGGCAAGAACCAATCAATGGTCGTGCAGCTGAAGAGCCCAGGGAACTTCTGTGCTCGCTCTAGAAAACAAACAGTTCAAGCACGCAGCCTTCCTGTTTACAATCGCTAAGCGGGACCAATATGGCATTAGCGCACAAGGAATGCAAACTCAGGACGCTCCCCCAATTTGTCGCCTACTCAGCAATGCATACTACTCTAGAAGCCACATCGTGCAACTGATTTCTCTGTCTCTCACGTTCGGCTGTACACCTAGCACTTTTAATTGAAATGCATGCGGGCACAGCGCACAGCTGACCTGCAAATTTTCTGCTCAACGGAGAGAAGCAGAGGACTATGTGCAAGTTTGCACGAACGCGATTCAAGAAAAAGTTGTACATATTTGTCATAGTCTCCTGCAAGTGTGGGCATTCCTTGATGAAATCGGCTCTTCTGTCGGCTACCATTGCTGTAAAACACCCACACGTATTAGCCAGTAACCGCCATATATGCCTATAGTGCGCTAGTATGCTTCCCTTATACTTGCTGAATAATGCACCTGCCCTCAAATATCCTGGAGATTGCAAGTGACATACAATCCATTTCGTCTTTGGCAAAAAGGCCGGATATTTCGCCTGTGGAGAGGAAGGAGTTGAAGTATTCCAAGAAGCCTTCGCTCTTTATTTCCAAGTCCGTCAAAAGGAATGTTGTCTGCATATTCTTCTGACCAGTATTTACGTAGAGATTCCGGAAGTCATCGAACAGGGCACCATCGCTGTACGTCTTGGTGATGGCGATTTGAAACTGGGAATGGCCAGCAATGAACGAGGCCAGGCGGGTAAGCGACTGTTTTCCGGACCCGCCAACGCCTACTAGCATTGCTGACCCCCGCGGCATCTGCAACAAAGGTAACAAAGTCTCCCTGAATGCAACCACTCTCCTCTATACCGCCTTCATGAATATTTACACTTCGGATAGCTCCTTCAAACCTGCCAGAAGCCTACCGTACCTGAATAATTCTTGATATGATCATTAGGTGAGCTAGCGCATCGTCAAATAAAACCAAATCAGCCGCCTTTGCTGGGTTTTCTTCGTTATAGCGCTGAAGGTACTCCATTGCCCTGGTTCTCACGAGTTGTAAATTGGGCACTGGCTCGTAAACCTTCTGCGCAGGTAATGGCTCCCCCGATTCGTCTTCACCAGGCTCCCTCAGGAAGTCGGCGAACCTGCAGAGAGGTAGCGTTCTCCGAGAACCAGCATGAAGCAAAACGAATCTTAGGAGCGTAGGCAAATACTGATGGACAGCCTGATCATGCAAAAACACTCAATCAGCATCCAGATATCTGCCTGTCACTCTTGAGGGCGGGTGCACTCTGAAGGTTGGAGTTCGCCTTCACGAATGCCCCGAAATACATAGGGAAACGCGAAGATACCATGGTGTTTCGGCTACTGCCTTCTGCAACGCCTGGCCAAAGTGTTTGGCACAGGCATCATTTATTGCCTTTTCAACAACGTCCTTGTCGCTCTTTCGGCACAGTTTATCCGCCAAGACCCTGGTGCACTCGTGCTTCCAGAGGCCAAGGAAGTGTTCGCAAGTGTTTACGACATCAAGAGGGCAATTCAGTACTCCTTGAAACACCCGTGAAAGATCGCGCAGGTTGAAGATGTAGTGGAAGCGGCTAGGGGTAGGCAACAAGAGCTTCTTGACTTCAAGCCACACGTCTATGGTAGCCTGAGTTAGCTTTGATGACATTTCGACAACCTAATGTCAAGCCAACGCACATAAAGGCAAAGTAGCATCGTGTTGAACTCGTTTGCGGCCAAATCGTGAAGCCAATGATATAGGGTTTGTTCAAGCGCGAGAACTCTCACCAGCGGCGTTGCACCATTCTTCAGGGTAATTCTACTTCGAATCATTGACCCATATATGTTGTCAACAGATGTCAAGGACGGTAGGATCATGTTCAGAGAGAAAAACTTGGACTTAAGGCGGTTTGGAATATCGTTACGACCACCACCAGGATGATTCATCGCTCCTATATACCTTAGACCAATGATGGATTTGAAGTCCCCCCTAAAACGCATTACCACCGAAGGAGACCAAAGCGTTGCTCACGGATTTTAGCTACATTACAAACGCGAGGATATGATAGGAGATTCCTCAAGTTGCTCCTGAACTAAGAAGTGGAAACGTGCCTTTTGTCCTTTTCTAAGAAGTAAAAACCTCCTTGTTCGATCAGCTGGCGTAACAGTTCCAGCGTAACTTGATCCCCCCATGCATTTACGAATGGCATGGACAGGTCGTCAAGGAAAAAGACCATCTGTTTGCCACCTGGCGGGCAGTATGTCTTCCCTGTTTTCCGCTCAAGGTTAGATTCGATGGTTTGTTGAAAACGCTCAGGGAGAGTGGCTGACGAAAGATTTACCCTTTTCCACAATGTTTCATTGTCGTCCAGCTTTTCCAAAAACATGAGCGCTGTGGAGGTTTTGGCTGTCCCAGGGCCTCCGAGTAGCAAAACTGATTGAAATGATGGTGGGTTTCTTGATTGTGGCAAGCTCGTCATAAGTTGAAGAATATATTCAGCCCTGTAGAAATTGACCCACAGACAGTACCATATCGCGATGAAACTCCCTCCTCTCACGAACTGGCAAATAGGTATTGCATGACGAAACTACATATTGATACCGTTTCTGCATGCTCGCCTGCCTCAACAAACCTTTCTGAGTCAAGAGTCGGTATGAGAATCGATGAGAAGGAAAAAGCCCCTTTTGGTGGGGTCCAGTCAGGTGCCACCCATTTCCTGAACTTTTTGGTTTTCGGGTCGACAAAGTAGTCGAAAATTGTAAGTCCTGCTTCGCACTGGTGCGGTGACGACATTTTTTCCCTTAAGAATGTGCAAAACTTTTGCCGGTCCTCCGGTTCAAATAAGGCACCGCAAGACCAAGCTATGGCATACACCATCATGTTTTCATAGTCTTGTTGAGTCATGCCTTCACTAGAGCCTTCATATGATAGCAGCATGCTACTGAGAAGGTTAAGAAGCTGCACGGTCATCACGACTGGCGTGATTTGCATCACATGAGTGCAATCCCTAAGTGCGAAGTCGTATACTTGAGATGAGCATATATACCTGAACATTTAGTACATCACAAACCCGGAGGCTCCCAAATCGCATCATACTTGCCGGCTGAGTGAAAGGAACATCGATTTCTATGAGTGTTACTCAACTACTGAGGGATGCTAGCCCAAGCATAGGCGGGCGGTGCTCACTTGTCGAAAAGGTCGCTCATAATCTTGGCCTTCTGTGCGCCTTCAGGGCTTTCTGAGGAGAGCCTTTCCAGCCAGCTTTGGATCAAAGGTTTCCATCCTAAGTCTGAAGCGGAGACAAAGATGATCCCCGCCCGACTGACGGTAGCTGGAGATGCGTTGTTAAGATTCTCCACTTCAAAAACGATCCTGCGTGCACCGGCGAGTCAGGCAGGAGACCTTTTGCAAGCAGGAATATTGGCTAGATGGTGTCGTAAGTCTCTAAAGCCAAAGTCAATGAATTTATCGACCATTAACTGCTTGAGATGGAGGCAAAATGGGTGTTTGGTCAGCACCTCGTATTTTCAGTCATGGGGATACGATCGTTGTTAGCAAGCGTCAATATCTTGTTGTCGTCCAGCACCGTGTTGAGGTTCTCAATCCAAATAGCATCTACTGGCCCATCGCAGGTAATCCAAGTATTGAACTTTAATGAACGATTGTTGTACCGAGCCCACATCCAAGCAAAAATACCAGGGGTCCATTCGTCAGATATTGGATCCTTAACACCGTACATTTGCTGGGCAGTAATGGCCTTCGGGTTCATCGTTACAATGCGGGTCTGCTGCCCGATGGCTGTCAGTGCTGCGGTTAGCGTATTCGCAATCGTTGTTTTTCCCGAGCAGGAATCGCCAACCAACATAAACCCGTGGCGGACAACGGAAGTCTGCAGCGTCAATGGCACCAACTAATTGTACACTATTCAGCAAAAATATACCGGCAAAATGAGTAATATGAAAACGCTGTTATGAGTGCACGCCTGCGCTGGTTCTGACCTCGTAGAGTTGCATGATTTTAATCAAAAACTCGTCGGTTCGGACAAGTCCACGTTTTTCTAGCTCCTGCAACACAGCAGTTTCGACTTCCTGGTAAACCTTCTTTGGCGGGTTTGCCTGGCGGGGGAATATGTCGTTGAGAAGCGAAAGGAATAGTGGGACGTCGTCCGCAACGAGCTTCGACAGGTTCATATCACGAAGGGTTCTGCGTGCAATTTCTTCACAAACAATCACTGTAAGTTTGTTGTCCTTGGAAGATTGCGAATCACTCGAGAATGGCTAATTGTGGATCTGCATCAGGAGCTTAGTGAATTGCTCTCTACCTCATAAGGAGCATTTCTTCGTCAGCATCTGGCTCGTTTCTCTTCGTGGCACCTGCTGTTCTCAGTACGGAGAGTATGTTCCTCAAACCGAAGTCATAATGCCTCTGTTTCGAAAGCTGCTCCTCGCACAAGCCGTACAACACTTTAAACTTTTTCGAAAGGTTGTCAATATCCATGTAACCAACCGACGCAAGCTTGACCTAAATGAAAGCAGAACCAGTCGCAGCAATAACTCGTCATTAGCAGGCGCCAACCCCCCTGCCACGCACTGATATTTTCCCTCATTCACGCCAAAAGCAGCGTCCATACAAGTGGATGAGTAATGGCTAATCCTGAAAAGTGTTGAAAAGGTGAACGGGGAAAATGCCACTCTGAATTCAATTTAGCTCTAATGCTCAGCGCAGTAGGCTGATCAAGTCCAAACTACTAGAAAAAGTAACAGACCTTAATAATAATTTGGCGGTCGGGGACCATCATGGATACACTCCTAAATAACACCTTCAAGTTTTCAGGCAGCTCCTGCCTTCCCGCATATCCAGGGTTCATTGTGATAAAGTAGGCTGTAGTTGGGACGAGCTTGATGGGAGCTGATTCCCCGGGAAATAGGAAAGACTTGAGGGCCTGTTTTTTTGCCAGAGTTATCGATTCGATCTGTATTCAGTCAAGCATACAGCTTTGGCGCAAACGCTGTTTTCGCTAAGCGCATGCACATATCCCTATAGCCACAGTCACCACTGCTGTCAACTCAGAGGTGGTTCTGCCCTTGCTGTGCGCAGGCGTGATTGCTACAAACACCCACAAACCTGCATGGCGACGACTGACAACACTTCTAGGTCGATTCGATTGAATTCGTCAAAACAACCCCACAAACCACTCTGGCAGAGACCTTTGAAGATCTTCGCCATATCTGTAAAACGGTGTTGATCCGAACAGTTAGTAACAACCACAAAAACACCAAGGGTCCGTCCCATATCTTTAACTGTTTCCGTCTTTCCAGTCCCAGCAGGGCCTGCCGGCGCTCCTCCGTAAAACATACCAAGTGCTTGCGAGCACGTAAGGTAGCACCTGCATGCACAACCGTTAGTACCC
The DNA here is from genome assembly GCA_963920595.1 of Eimeria praecox. Classification (NCBI taxonomy): domain Eukaryota; phylum Apicomplexa; class Conoidasida; order Eucoccidiorida; family Eimeriidae; genus Eimeria; species Eimeria praecox. The sequence continues at coordinate 463,400 of OY986958.1, forward strand.
GCTTTCGTTAGCCATTCCTGCTCACGTATGCTGGGTTGTACACACAGCGGTGATGCGTTTCCGAGGTGCTTTGCCTGACGGCGCGTCTTTGTGACACGAGTGTGATCTTAGTGTCCAGACTCGCCTATCTGTCAGTGGAGTGATGGCCAAACGCTCCTTTACCCCAAGATACTCGTAACAATATGAAAACTCAACGTCAGCAATGGAAATCAAAGCACTTTCTGCATCGTTGTTCCAGTACAGGCGAGTCTGTTTTAGCCATTCAAAGTCGCTAGAGTCCTTAAGTCGGTGTTCCTTTACTTTCTTCCACAAATCCGCAAATACATCGCGCTGAGAAGTTCGCAAGGCAGCCATACGCATGATTTGGTTACATGCGTTGGCCGCGTGAATCCAACAACGAAGAGCGCCGCCGCTCTTCATAGGGGCTTCATCAGATGGAGCTTGAGATAAAAATGCTGAAGCCAAATGCCCGAGATACGTTTATTACTCACCTGGTGCACGTGGATAGTAACAAGTGTTTCGTATTTCGTGCGGTTGAGCCTGGTTCCGAGGTCGGAAAGGCAGCACTGGACTAGGTCAGCCATCATAGTGGCAAACACTTTGTTTGTCTGTGCCATGATTGTTCTGTCCCTCTCTTTAGATATCTTATCAAGAGCTTCCTGACAATCGGCTGTCCATATCATCTGAATGCCGAGCAGTGAAACCTGAGCTCCGCACATACGCCACAATGCTTCACTAGTCAGCTAGTGACCTGCAGTAGGCGGGAAATTCAATGCTTCCGCGGTTGTTGAAAAGTGCATGAGTGGCGTCCTACATCGTAGGGACTAGAAACAAACCTGGGCGATGTATTTGTCGCAGAATTCTCGCAGCGTCATTTGGCTGTAGATTGAGCCCGATTCGTGCGCCGCATATTTGCACTCCCTTCTTATGGATTTCTGCATTTGAGACTCCAATGAACGCAGCCAATCTTCTATGTTGCCCTCCACCTTCACAGGATTGCTGAGAGGAACAACTTCCTCCGCCGACCCAGACACAGCTTTGATGGCAGTAATTTTTTTCCGATCTGTTTTGTCAAATTCTACCTGCAGCGGACAGCAAAGGGGCATTTGCCGTCATGTGCGGTCTCGTCTTCCATTTGGCATGCAGTTTGAGCGATTAGAGTGAATCCACTAGAGCATAGAAGAAACTGTGGTCAATATGCGTACTCTAGAAATTGCATCGAACAGCTTCTCCAAATCGTCCTGCACTGTTTCTGCGTCTGATCCTTGGGAAAGGATTTTGAGGAGCACTGGGTTGGAGACGAAGTAGAACCTTGGGAACTTGTTTCTCTTGCCTTCCAAATAAGACTCTAGGGATTTTTGACAGCTTTCCAGCCCAGCGAACAGCGAGGGAAGGAGTTGTCGCAGCAGTTCGTTTTGGCAGCACTCCACGACGATGAGCGTCTCTGATGCTCTTGCCATAATTCTCGTCTGTAGACTCGTCCATAAACTAGGCTGACGGAACTTATTGCAGGCCACGCAGTTTAAGCTGTTCTGGCACATGCGTGAGCACCCCATTGTGATGGCGGTAACGGCCCCCCACAGTTCTCTATCTCTACTGTTCGGAAACGCCTTACCCAGTCTTTGTCAATTGCATGGAATCTTTTTGCCTCCCCTGGCATCTGCTTTGCGATATCGCCTCCAGTGAAAACTGGTTCGAGTGACGTCCAGAGGACCTGTACCTTTGTCCAGCTCTCGATTGTGTCTGCAAGCCAATGCATGTTCTACACGGCAGAAAAAGAGAATTACTAGCGGATAAGGGGTGCAATAAAGGCTTGAATGCCAAACCACAGCAAAATGTGACGGTTAGGACATGCCTGCTACATCCGAAAGAGTGCTGAGCATGTTCACAACCCTCTCCTTAAAAGGCATAACGTGACGCATGGCATTCATTGCGTTTAATGTCATTTGTGACTCCTCAAGTAGCTCCTGGACCTCTGCCACACGCCCGCCTTGCAGTATGCAGTAGTAGTCACTGAAGGACAGAAAAGATCAGCTTACGCAAGATCTCAAGTGGGCCTCTGAATAAACGGTCGAGAAGTTCAGCTGAAGCATGCAAACATGAAAAGCCATGGCTTAGCCCATATCCTACCAAGGGCAGGAGCTGCAGCTGCAATCGAAATGCTCACTGTCGTAGCTTACCGAGTTTTCCATTTGCCAAATTCAAACATGCATGTTTTCCACATGTTTTCGATATCTTTCAGTTTGCCCTCGATCACCAGTTGCTTATCTGCTGACTCGCAGATATCGAAAATGTCATCCTACGACACCACAACCGATTGTACACCGTATAGGGAGCAAGGAGATTGTTGTTCGCCCGCGTAGGACTGAGCTTGTCCTACGGAAGTAGACAAGGGAGAAGCTCATTTGGCCTATACCTTGTACTGAAGCAAGTCTGCGTCAACTAGGGCCTGCAGACGAGTCATTTCATTGTCAATGCCAAGAGATTTTCCAGTAATTTCCTCCACCTGCTTCCAATGACGCGCGACGATGGAAGGCTTGCTAAGCTCTTTTAATAGTGGAAGAACCTGAGACAGCATTCGTTCTCCACTCATATCGAAGTGCCATAGGATCTTCCGCGAATCGCAAATCTTTCTACAGAGGTGAGCTGGTGGGAAGTGGTGTACCTCAGTGAAATCGTCGATTTCCTTCTTGAGCTCAGCAAATGCATCAGACGTCTTAAGTTGCTTGGGCAGTTTCTTGCAGGCGTCCGAAAAAAACTGGATTCTTTCGGTCATAAAAGGAATTTGTGGGGGAGCTTCTGCCCACAAAATATCCTTCCACTCTTTAATGGTGTCTACTACCTGCAACGAAAAGGCAGGAGCCAACGCGCTCTCCCTCTGTAAAGGGAAGATTCGAAGATAGTTTGACCCATTCAGTGGAGGCCATCTTGCGGCGGCTCACTTGAACGTAAATGTCGTACAGCAGGCTCAAGTTTGCCAGCTCTTTCTTTGTTTGCTCGAGCTCTGGGTAGGCCTGATGAGGGAAGCCAAAGAGTTCCTCTCCCGCGTGGTAGATCTCTTGCTTGCGAGCCCGAACATCGCACTCTGCTTTAAACCTCTTTACTCGTTCTACGGCATCTCTTGAACACAGTACAAGCACAGCCACAGCCCCTCACGGCATTTCAAAAGCTGCCCGTGTGTTTAGTGGCCTGCATGCATTTAGGGCGTATTTGCAAAGCTTCCACGGCAACTGGCTGGTGCTACTGCTGACCTAGGCTTTATTCCGGGACACGCCGGCCCATTTTTGACGAAGTCTTCTCGGAATTGCTTAGAGTCAGCCTTCAACGTATTTATGTTAAGAATGAGTTCTCGCTTATACGTAGATTGCATCTTCTGCAAGTTTGCTTGGGCTTCCTGTGCCTCATCGATCAGCTTTGACCACGAGGAACGAAGAAGCAGCCTCTGATCTTGTTCATCCTTGTCGATGAGAGTCACATTGCTAGGCAAGTAGCGGTCGATCATACTATACATCGTGAAGACCGGCTCAAATTGTGCTTCTATGTCTGCGAAGAGCCGTGGGTAAACAAACAAACCGCTGAGCTCCTATTGTTGAATACTTGTGCTGAACAGCAGCTAGTTGATGATGGCTGTGCTGAGTAGAGACGCTGTGCGTTGCAGTTGAAAAATGTATCTTACCCGATTCTTGTTGGGTTATAGATGTGAGCGTGTCCATAACGTGCCGTAATGCGTCTATGTCAGTCACTGGACGGTGGAGACCCTTATACCCTTGCCTTATTTGTTCCGTTAATGCTTCTAAACGTTCCTTTGCAGTAACGTGCAACTTGCTGAGGTAATATATGTTCCATCGGCGGCCTAGCTCTATCAGCTGAGTAACATGCAACCCGAAGAAGAAGAGTGCCTAGATGGTCTCATCTGATGCATGCGGGCACACCTGAGGAAAGACGTCATTTATGCATCCGTGAGCTCTCTTCGGCTTCTCACGTATTGTCAGTGTTCTGGCGCAAACTAACTCCTTAAGCGTGAAAACCTAATCATTCCGCATCGAGAGGTGTTAAGAGAAGGAAGAGCTACTCTAGTATGAGCAATAAGACACAACGAAACCACCTATACCTGAGGGTACAAAGCCGAGCTGTTTATTAGAAGCATTCCAATGGGCTTCGCTTGCTCCATTGAAAGCAGTTGAGCCTCAACTTCTTGGAAGCTTTTCAATTTCTTTTCAAAGTCTTCTAATGACGGATTCTGCTTTGCAAAGGCCATGTAGTTGTCCTTGCAAGGCTCCATCCATAGCCATTTAAAGACCTGAGGAGGTACGAAAGCTGGCAGTTGCCACTGTAAACCCCTGTGGAAGGAGCGCATCACTTGGTATGCAAAGCGCTTGGACTACATCGGCGCAAAGCGTATGTGCTCAGCCTCACATCAAATTTGACGAGGTACTTGGCAACCTCATCTCGAATATTTTGAATGGACCCGAAAAATCCCAGCAGGACTTTCTGGATATCTCTCTCATCCTTTATGCGCGAACTAAAGCAGTTAGACCTCGATGAAGCAGGAGTGTCATCCCCGTCTCTTTTCTCTTGGGTACCCCACTGCCGAATGCACTTTGAACAGTTGAGAATAGCCACCGCCGATCGGTTTATTGCTTCCTGAAACTCGTCAATAGATGGATGAAGCCGCACCCCTGTACCGTCCAGTTGAATGTCCACTTCAAAGATGGCGTTTACAGGAGAGTCAGAGGCCCCCGAATCTGAAAAGCGAACTCTAACGAGAAGTACTAACAATCGCATTCGCCGTGACTTGCCCAGAGTTCACAACATTGCACTGAGAGATATTTGAACTGCCTCGGTTTGTAGCTCGGCTGGGAGGGACTCAGCTCGGCAGATTACCCTGTGAGGCAGAGTACATCTGACGCCTCAGAAAGTCAAATGATCTTTTGGTGGCAAGTAAAATGGCCTTGTACAGATTCCATTCGAACTGCGATTTGATCTTCTCAGCTTCCTCCCCAAAAGCGATCTGCAGCGCCATGAACAAAGTTCTAGCAGACACCACACCATCAGCGTGCTCCTCATGAGAGAGAAGTGCAACTAGGCCGTGCTTTCTGCCCGCAAATAAGCGCTCTAGCTTACAGGGGCACCTTGCTGTTCCCACGCCTGCTTGGTAATTACTTCCAGAAGATCTCTGACAGCGTTCTCAATTTCTAGAGAGCGAGCATTGAGGAGCTCCGCAGACTTGGCAACGTGATGCTCTTGCATCTCGACAAAGCGATTGAGAGATATAACTTCCCCTGGAGCTGGCAGGTCGACTAGGAGAGTTTCACTCAACGACTGCACAGTATCATACGCAGGCGCGGCTCTCTTCATAAATATATCCAGAGGGTCGATCAAGCATTCACTGAAACAGCTGTATACCCACCTTGATGTTATTTTCAATCCTGTTCTCCACAATGTCGTTAACTGTCACAACGAGCAGGTCCAACTTCTCCAGAGCACTCGTTGCTGTCTGCAAGAAGCCTTCAATGTTTAGAGAAGCCCATGTTAAACTATTCAGCCCTGGATTGAGCTGCTTCTCAAAATAGTCAAGATGCCTTTGCAAGAGGCCTGCTGTTACTGGACGAACTGCCGAAGACACCCTTTGGTATTCCTGAAGTGGTGCACAACATTCCTGCTAATCGCACTGATTAACACCCAAAGATGGTATGCCTCGGGGGTCATCCCTATCAGCAGGTATGCCCGATGGAAGCCAAAGTGTGTCTTGCCCGGGTGGGCAGACAGCCGCAAAGTGCAAATAGAGGAATACACACGCCCATAGACTACCAAAGCGTCATTGTGTGCCGTGAAAAAACGTAACAAGCGAATGTGGCATTTGCGCACGTCGAGAACAAACTTTAGTTCGTCGTAGCACCACTTTAGCTTCTGCTCCCTCAGGAACACTATACGGCCGCTATCTGGTATCTCCATGTCCATCCTTTCCATGATTTTCGCTTCGCGAATTAGCCGGGCGATATCACTGTCAAAGTTAATCGAAAGCTTTCCCGTATTAGGGTTCCTCACGAGCAGATTGCTGTTCAAACAATCCGCCGTGGCTTGCACGCACTCAGTCCAAGCTTGGTGCCACCTCAGCTCATATTCGACCAGCGTCTCAGCCACCTGAGAAGAGAAAGAAATCCCTCATTACACTCATGCTGCCCAATTTCTACGGGGACTAGAATATCCCTCTACACTGCCTTGAAGAGGTTCTGCTGAAGTTCAAACCCATAAAGGCTACTTAACTGTGAAATCTTAGATGAAGCGGTTGTGGGCCCAGGACGCCGAAACCTCACCCTGTTGTACAGTTTAATTGTGCGTTTTCCCTCCTTTGTTGCTAGGGCAGACGGGTACAGCTGAAACTGCTTCATGGGATCCTGAGAATGGATCACAATACCTCCACCGCTGCCCCTTTTAGACGCTTAATCACCTGTTTTGTCATTCCATAGGGAGGGTGTTACGCTTCTCTTATTTAGAAGATTGTGTCAAAGTGAGCCCCATGCGGCCCTGCGCAGCACGCTGGCCTAAAGTCAATATAGAGGGGAATATTACCTCAATTTTTTTCAAGAGGTCTCGAGCCCATATAATACTGTTAGGAATGGGCGGCATGTCTTTGCTCGCTGGCGGGTTAGCCCTGCGCCGCTCGTATTCCTCTTGAATCTGCGCGCCAGCCTCGACACAAGAGCAGCATTGTCTCAGGAGCGATGTTGAAGTATACAACTTTCTAAGAGAGTATACTGTAGCATATGTATACCTGAACGAGTTCAAGGCTGTAGCGGTGAATAATCAGGCTGATTTTGCCTTTCAACTCCGCCTTAAGACTTTCGCTATATACTGTTTCTTGCAGCTTTTGGAGCAGCCTCAGCGACTCGTCGATTGACGATGTTGTCTCGAAAATCTGCATTACAATACAAAACATTCTGCAGCTCCTATGCAAGCAGCAGCCAGCAGAAGTACAACGTACTGTGGCTTAGTACAGGATTCGAATACTATGTACCGTGTTTATTTGCGGCAGCATATCGCTCTCGAGGTCCGAAATGCGGACGGAAAACTCCACAAAATCGCGGTCAAAGCGATTGTTGTAGAAGTCTAGGAGGTCATGGCGCTTGACTTTGAAGTCATTGAAAATAGACTGAGACCATCACCAGGAGAGCGCATTTCACAGGGAACAACAGGCTCACACCTGCATTACTAGGAACAATTAAGTAATACGAAATCTTCAGATTCCGATATGCCACAATCTTGCCACATCATTGTGCCATGCAGGGGTCTGACAGCATCTTATGAGGAGGGAGTAGTCCTAGTGGAATAATTGTGTGCTCGGCGGTTCCCCTCACCTTAAAGCGGTCTACAAATTCATCCATCCCTTCAAATCTCTGCTCACCAATATTATTGAACTGCTGAACCGTTGAGTACTGCCGACACCACCACACGCACGCTACACACAGAGTAACACGACGGAGACTGTCCGTCACTAGTCATGTGAATCCCACAGCAACCAAACACAGCTGGACACAAGCTTCCAGGGGAGGAATCCAGGTCCTATTTACCATCGTTATCAATTTCTGAAGCCTCCTGCAGAATAGATCCATCCTGCCGAAGATTTCTTGTTCAGACAAGTCGAGCTGCTTCCCCTTTGGAATCGCCACAAGGCTTTCCCTAGTAGCCCGGTACTGCTCATGATACTGGTTGTTTAGCGTTAAGCAGTACTCCAGCATTGGGATGATAGCTGCGGGCTCTCGTTCCCATAGGGCCTCGTGGTGCTGGCCGTCTGTGAGCCACGATCGGCAATTCGTTATCATCTGGGGGAAAGCAAAGTCGCCACGTAAGTGAAAAAAACCTCAGTTATGGACCAAGCGATGCATGCCACTAACTGAGTCGTAGGCCTCCAGACTGATAATAAAACAGGAGCTCACCTGCTTCGTTATTTTTGCGAAGAAGGCAACCATACGCTCTGTTGTGTTGTAATACCGAGAAATAGAGTAAATCATAGTTATTGCGCTCATCAGAGGGCTAAGGCTTTCGAGGATGGTTGCTGGGGTTCCTGAAAGTAACAAAAATCGGGCACTGCAGAGGGCCTATGATTGATTTTTGTACCATGCAAGCCGTACGACGCGCAGGGTCGATGAGACGACAAGATGATTTGCACACTGGATTGGTACTGCACAATAGTATGGACCAGGTGGCGGGTTGTACCAGAATAAAGAGGGTCGACGAATCTCTCCAGCGTTGTCAAGTATTTTACGTTGTCCTTGGCCTCGTTGAATGCCTCGGTAATGGCAACGTCGAGTTGCTTGCACCGTCTAAGCGTGTGGAACACAGCCTGGCGCGACTTTGGCGAGACTCCAGTGGTCAGCTGTTTAAACGAACACTCGCATGAACACTAGAAACAGGGTTAGGGGATAGCTGAGCCTCATCAGCCCATCAGGTATAGTCTCTCTCATGGGGAAAGCAGAGAAGGCTGTTGCATGGTTTTGCGAAGCCAAAGAAATTTCTGCCCACTTTAGTAACGGCATGCAGCACTTGAAAGACAGTGTGGCAAAAATCGCTCTTCAGCTGTTGAATTATTGAACTAAGTTTCCGCATTCGACTCCTCCAATTCTCGATCTGCGAGTAGAAAGCAGAAGAGCCCTCGCGCAACAAAACCCTAAACCCACAAAGGGACTGAAAAGTACTTCTCGGTTGATCTGAAGCCGCTCATGCAGTAAAAGCTGGGCTTCAAGCTGTGGCGCAGTGCTTCAGAATGGGCTTGCCTCGCTCCGGGGGCCGGTGTCGGCTTGCGTTGCAGCTCTCTCCAACGAAGTTTCCAAGTATTTTTCAATCTGCCGGCACCAGTCATCTAGCAGTTCCTCAAAGTGTTCCACCACGGCGGGATCCTTGGCAGCAGCAGTATAGTCTTTTCTTATATCCGCTAAAGAGAACCTGCGGCAGTTTGGTAGCAGGGTATGAAGGTACAGAAGTTGCTCTCAACCCATCATCGCAAGTGCATTCGGACCCAGTATCGATACGAGCTGGGGTGCTACCGCAGAACAGAATGAAGTAGATCTTCGGGGTTTAGGGTCTAGGCTTCCAGAGGATCTACGCTTCGAAGCAGAATGGCTTCAGTCACCTCGGATCGGGCCTTCTTAGCTGAATGCCATGAGCAAGCGAATCAATGGCCTCTCCCAGTTCCTTGCAGAAAGTACGAGTACAAGTTAGAAACTCACTGCGCTGCTCTTGAGGACATTTCTTCCTGAGGACACCCAATCTAAACTTTTCACAATTATCCAGGAGCGAAGCAGAGCGACCCCCAACCGTTGACTGTTGCGGCCTTAATTTTTCTGAATTCCAAAAGCAACTGGCACGCCTTCTAAGTTGCTGTGCAACGGAAAGGTAGAATCATGCAGGCGGGGCTGATGCGCTATATGCTGTCCTGAGTCTTCATGCAGGACAGCTCACTCGCCGTTTCTTCGTTTCCCAGTCTGCTTACCAGTCAGAAGTGTCAAAGTGCTCAACCGCAGGCAGGAAGATGGCAGACAATGTGGTGTGGAGGCCCTGTAGCGGCAACTCTGGCAGTTCACCAAACAGCAGCTCCGCGTCTGCTGCTACGTTCAAATTCAACGACTTCCCGAAAGGAATGGTTCGGATGAAGTAAACATGTTTAGTACCATGTTCCTCTGAAACTCCCTCTGTAGCACACAGCCACCGGTACACCTTAGTTAGCAGGTGACGGTCACCAGCTTTTGAACCTGTGGGTTTGCGGGTCCCTCCTGTGTTGTGAGGGCCGAATATTTCGCACACTGTTCTGAGGCATTGCGAGCCGCTTTCTTCCCATGATTACGCCTCAGCGTACTCTGCGTATACTCCCTCTGCCGCATTTGCTTTGTTTCAAACTTTTAAAGACTAAGACAGGAGCTGCTTTTGCTGTTCGCTCCCCCTAACCTAACCTGCGCACCTGAGCAAATGATTTTGCCGGGGATGTCTGACTGCGCAGCTGAAGGGCTGCTTTTGACTTTGTAGGAGAACAGCAGATGCTGTGTCGCTGAAGTTCCCTTTAAGAAGGGGTCGACCTTGGCAGCAAACTGATCTCTAAAGTAGCTTTCGACGAGGGGTTCGAACTCCGTTAAATCGAAAGAAGAAACAACCTGAGACGCCATCCACCTGTGCCGGGGCGTGAGCGACGCCATTTTCGCGAGAAGTTATGCAGAGCTTCTCAGCGGTTTTATTGTGGAGGTGGAGAGATATTGAAATGCATTCAGAAGGCTTTCGTGCACGGTGTGCCACGAAAGCTGCCGCCGCCCCCCGTCTGCTTCAGCCAGTGGCTACGACTGGAAGGCAGCCATATGGCGTATCTTTACGGTTTTCGTATAGACAGTAGCACTAAATAGTGAGAGGAGAGTTTCAGCAGATGGATAAGCTCCATAAAGAGTCCCTCGCTCCTCACCGGAAGGTCACTTAGGTGACCCCGGTCGATGGCCATCAAGCACAGCCCGTGGGGTTGTTTGCGACATACGCAGGTCTACTACGCAAAGCAAGAGAGCAGCATTTCTATTTGTTACGAGGGGAGAAGAGGGAGAACAGAAGAGATCTGCCGTATAGACCACAGCTTCCAGGTGCACTCCTGGCTCGTTTGAACTCTGACGTCACTACGGGCTAGCAAAACACATGTTGCAATAAATGCAAGCGCCAGGATAAAAGCAGAAAGGATCTTCAGATATTCTGCAATTTACGGACTCGGGTTTCTCCCTCAGTGGTCTGCCTGTCCAGCCCCACTAACATGCAGTAGCTGCCACGGCGCTGGCTGCAGCTCTGCTTCTCTTTCTTTTGATATTTCTTCTCTACAGTTCTTAAAATAAGAAAGTATATGAAACAGCAGGCATCTACAAGAGCATTGAAATTGATTGGGCATTTCTACTACTAACAGCCTTCACACATCCTCCTCTGGGCGATCTCACAAACCAAGGGTAAATTCAAAGGATGAAGAGGAGTAGAGGGCGTTCAGACAAGTAGGTAGAGAAATCTGTGAGCAGTTTCAGAGGCATTGCTAGGGAAGGGGCGAGAATAGTAAGCAAAATAGTAAACAAGAAGCCTAAACAATCCTAAACCCTAAACCCTAATTTGATCTGAAGCTAGGGCAAACAAAACTTTCGCACAAGCCATCAAGTGCTAATTATAACATTTTAAAACCTTCAAGGGCAGTGTTTACTCATGTACCTTCTTGTTTTAGGGTTTAGGGTTTAGGGGAGCTGCACAGGATCAGAGGTTTAGGGACTCTCTTCTATTATTGCCCTGTTAAACTTGGAGCCCTTTCAAAAACATTATGTTAACGACATAAATACAGAACGAAAGCCATGAGCAAATACAAACACATAGCCAATACTAAAGAACAAATATACTACACGTGAGTGTGTGCGTGAGATATGAAGCTTCACGTGCTTCCATAAGAAAACTATGAAATCATTTATATTATCTTTATTTCATCGTAGTAATAAAACAAAATTAAGATAATATATAAAGCTATTGTATCTGAAACTAAACAGAGCAATGCAGACAGCGGCAGGACGGCAGCTGCAGCAGAGATAGCCATACGCCATCACATAAACGAAAGAGTAGGAGCATCTGCTCTACAATAAAGGGGAAAGAAACCCTCAGCTATTTGTTTTATTGTTTTTATTATTGGTTTATTGTTTTTATTGTTATAGCTACTCAGTGTCTGTACACCTCCACGCAAATGAGCAAACCGCCAACCTCCTTAAGAAGTTACAACACGAGATCAGACAGAGTTTAAGAAACTAGAGCTGCGTGTACACCTCAAGGTGTGTATGTTTCTATCTATATTCTACATCCTATCACTGGCAGACAAAGTACGTGAAGACAGGCAAAGAGAGCAACAGCACCAAACCGCTGCTTATGCCTATCTTAAACCCTAAACCCTAAACCCTAAACCCTAAACCACCAGCTCATTTTGAGTCTACCAAAAATACGCAAAATACAATTTAGGGTTTACATTATAAAAACAAAGTCATAGAAAGCAGGAGAGCGTTAGAGGGAGAGATCGACAGAGAAAGAGACAAGACTACAAAACATCAACAGTAGCGTCCGCAGCTATCAACAACGCTTCTGTTGCTGTTCTTGTTGCTGCTACTGCAGCAGCAGCAGCTGCTCCTGCTACTCTAGCAGCAGCAGCAGCTGCTCCTGCTACTCTAGCAGCAGCAGCAGCTGCTCCTGCTACTCTAGCAGCAGCAGCAGCTGCTGCTGCAGCAGCAGCTGCAGCAGCAGCAGCTGTTGCTGCAGCAGCAGCAGTATGTATCAGTTGTCCATGTCAACATCTTCTTCCGCCAATTCATTAATATCATTATTTTTTGCGATTCCAAGTTCCTTGAGTTCTTTCTCTTGTTTGTCTGTGATATCTTTAATAAGTGTTTTAATCTGTTTATTGATTTCTCTCTTTTCTGCGGCTTCTTTTGGAAATTTCTTTCTTAGCTTCTTTCGTTTTAGTTTTAATAAGGCAATTTGGTGCTTCACAGCTTTCCTCTCAGCCGCATGACGCTGAAAACACAAACCCGAGGGTTTAGGGTTTAGGGTTTAGGGTTTGGAGAGGCTAATAATACTTGAGGACAAACAGGGTCCACGGTTTAAAACAACAGATAAACCCTAAACCCTAGGCAATGCTATGTTATTGAAGGGGACAACTTTAGTGCGCTTAGGGACTACTAGGGTTTAGGGTTTAGGGTTTGGGAAGACAGAAGAGAGAGAGAGAGTAGCGGCTTACCTTGAACACGCTGTGGCCTCCTTCGCCCTCCTCTCCATCCTGCAGAAAACCCTAAACCCCAGACCGTTAACCCTAAACCCTCAGCCGTACTCTGTAAACCCTAAACCCTAGACCCTACTTAACCCTAGGCTTTAAACCCTGCTTGTGGTAGTGGTGAACACGTTCAGGGGCCCAGAGCGGGCCCCCTGGGGGCCCTCTCCCCCCCCCCTAAACCCTAAACCCTAAACCCTAAACCCTAAACCCTAAACTAGGGTGTTAGATTTTCTCGCCTTTGTTGCTGCTGTATTCCCCTTGATATTTTTCTGGGGTTTGTCCTCATCCATCGCGCTGGCCTTCATCGCCTCCTGGCGGCGGCCCTTGCGCTTGCGGGCCTTCGACGCCTTCCCCATTTCTTAAACCCTAAACCCTAAACCCTAAACCCTAAAACCTCGAGACTAACAACACTCTACAAAAATTCTATTTGAAATCGATACTTCGAGCTACATTCACAACTAATAACAAGAGGAAGGCCCCACGACGGACCCCCCAGCCCCGAGCAAACCCTAAACCCTAAACCCTAAACCGTAAACCCTAAACCCTAAACCCTAAACTACCGCCCCTACAGATAAAACCCTAGTATCCACACTTCTTTCTTGAGCCAATAACTTCTCTTTATAAGGAAACTCAAAACCCTAAACACCCCAATCGATCGAGCCCGAAGCCTTACAGGCGTTACTGTGTTGCTCTAAGCCTTAAACCCTAAACCCTAAACCCTAAACCCTTCTGCCTATCGCAAATAAAGCGTAAACCCTAAACCCTATTTCAAACCCTAAACCCTAGATAGCTGAGTTCAAAACAAGCTTTAGCAATGCAGTTCGTCTCTCGAGAGACACCGAGCAAAAGTTTTGAGGTTTGAGGATGATGTTTCTGTAAAGGGAACCCTAAACCCTAAACCCTAAGCCCTAAACCCTAAACCCTAAATGGGTGGTGGGTAGTTTGAATATCTACTCGGGGTTGTCTACAACCATCGCCGCACTTTCGCCTCCAGTCTCAGCGCTCTGCGCATGCACCGCAAACCCTAAACCCTAAACCCTAAACCCTTGCGCTTTAAAACCACCTGCTACGTGCTACATGACGGCTACAGGGGACTCAAACCCTAAACCCTAAACCCTAAACCCTAAACCCTAATGCACTGACGCACCGTAAGACGGTCTACCAGAGTTTGCAGCTCTTCGGAGTTCAGCTCTGCAAAACAAAACCTAACCCTAAACCCTAAACCCTAAACCCTAAACCCTAGACCCCTCTGGGTAGACAACCCATCCGTAGAACCCCTTCTTTACGCTCTGCTACTTGCGCAGAACTGCTGAAGATTAAACCCTTAAACCCTAAACCCTAAACCCTAGACCCTCACCGCGCCAGGGATGGCCGCGCCCTACGATGCCAACACACAGACAATCTGCCGTAAGCCTGAAGAGAGCGAAGAAACAAAACCCTAAACCCTAAACCCTAGACCCTTGACCCCAAGTGCAGCCCTGGAGAGAGGAGGACAGCTGTAGGACGTGAACAAGAGCGTCTCTTACCCACAAAACCCTAAACCCTAAACCCTAAACCCTAAACCCTACAAATCTTTAAAGATTAACATACTCAGTTTCAGCGGCCATGGATGCCTTCAGAGCTTTCACGGCGTGCAGAAGAAGGTCGTCCAAGGTTGCTGCAAACACCAAACCCTAAACCCTAAACCCTAAACCCTAAGCCCTAAACCCTAAACCCTAACTCCTTCAGAGCGCACCAGAATCCCATTTCTGTGTACTTCGTGAGTCGCAAAGCAACAGGCCGCAGGCTAGGGTTTAAGTTTCTTCTCTGCTGCCGTCTAGGGTTTAGGGTTTAATACAAGGATTAGGGTTTAGGGTTTAGGGCGTACCTGAGGGGAATGTTTGAAAGTGCCTTTCAAGGTATGTCTTGGAGGCTTGAGACCTCGCACCAAATGCAATAGCCTGTATCAGACAAAACCCTAAACCCTAAACCCTAAACCCTAAACCCTAAATCCTAAACGTTGGGAGGGAGCGAGAAGGTAGTTTTTCGCGCCGTCTGTACAGGAAGAGTAAGGCTCTCCGATGTATTTACGAGGGTTTCGATAGTAATTTAGGGTTTAGGGTTTAGGGTTTAGGGTTTACATTGTATTCATAGTAATTCCCCGAAGGGCAGTTCTCAAAGAGACGGGGGCCCGAGGCATCACATGCAGCAATCAACAGCCCCACACCATACGGCCTCTTCCCGCTGCGCTGCGTGTTGTTTTGACATTCTGCACTCATACACAAACAAAATCTAGGGTTTAGGGTCTAGGGTTTAGGGTCTAGGGTTTAGGGTTTACGAGGGTTTCGACCTCATGGGGGTCTAACACTTCCCCAGGGAACCTCGTCAGTGTCGGCTTCTCAGCTCCCTCTCAAACGCGACATACAGCTCCCTAAACCCTAAACCCTAAAATCTAAAACCCTAAACCCTAAACCCCTAAACCCTTAAAGCTCACTGTCCGCTACAAGCAGAGCCAGCCTGGCAGCCGGCTTCTCCGTATCATACGTGTATTTGTGTTGAAGACAGGCGTTCCTCATAATCTCGCACAGAACCTCTAAACCACAAACCCCTAAACCCTAAACCCTAAACCCTAAACCCTAGATCCGAAATGTAAACATGGCCACAGATATGTTTATTCTGTTTTGCTTCAAACGAGGGTTTACGATTTAGGGAGAAGGGTTTGACGAGGGTTTAGGGTTTCGCCCTAAGATTTAATCTTTAGCTCTAGGGTTTGGTGAGGGGTTGGGGTTTAGGTCTAGGAGGACTCCATCTTTATTTCTAGGGTTTGGCTAGGGTTTAGGGTTTAGGGTTTACTGGCGTCAGCTGTAATGCCTGAGATAGCTACCCCGACATGGTCGTCAATACAAAACAGTTTCTGCTGATATCCCGCCAGCTTTGAAGGGCTTTTCTTTAGAGAGCACAAAACCTACGGCCAATCCAACCCCAAACCCTAAACCCTAAACCCTAAACCCTAAACCCTAAGCCCCTAAGAACAGGTGCTCCGCGTCCCCAGGATTTGCGCTGCTCAAGGCCAGCCAGACGACAGTGCAGCTTGGCGTTGAAAGAACTGATGTGCTGTAGGTGCTAGGGTTTAGGGTTTAAGGCTAGGGGTAGGGTTAGGGTTTAAGACTAGGGTTTAGGGTTTAGGGTTTAGGGTTTACCACGTATGAGTCCGACCTAAGCCCCACGCAGCAAGTGCCCTGAGTGACAGCTTGTTTTGCATATTCAACTTGAAAGACTCGGCCTTGGGGAGACCAAGTAATACAATCTGTGTCATACAAGTTGCGGTACATTTTCTGCTGCTGCTGCTGCTGCTGCTGCTGCTGCTGATTGAGCTGCTGGTTGTATGCTGATGAGCCGGTAGATGCATGCAGAGGCTACACTCCTGCTGCTGCTCTTGTACGAGCTGTCAATCCTGCTGCTCGAGAGAAAAGCCAACGCCTAGCGCCTCCTGTTGCTGTTGCTGCTGCTGCTGCTGTTGCTGCTGCTGCTGCTGCTGCTGCTCCTGGAGCTGCTGCTGAGGTGGCTTGCTGATGCAGCTGCGACCCGTGTTGCTGCTGCAGAAGGTGCCGCAGCAGCAGATCTTCGTGCGGCTGTTGCTGCTGCTGCTGCTGCTGCTGCTGCGCTGTCTGCGCTCCGCCACAACAAATGAAGGGGGGGGAACGAAGCTAAGTGTGCAGACACCCGAGGGCTTAGGGTTTAGGGTTTAGGGTTTGCTGATTGAGATTTCGTGTTCAAGCCGCTCAAAACAGAGTGTACTGAGGAAAAGAAAGAGAAGAGCCTCGGGGCTTCAGAGTTTCTGCTGCAGCAGCTTGCGGCTGCTGCTGCTGCTGCTGCTGCTGCTAGGAGGCGGCAGCAGCAGCAGCGCAGCGCCGGCTGCTGCTGCTGCTGCTGCAGCAGCAGAACCCTTCGCAGCAGCAACGAGCAGCAGCAAAACCAGTAGAAGAAATTCTGAAACTTTTGAGCTTATTTGTATTTATTATGGTGACAGTACTAGCGACGCTCATGGCTTGCTAGAATAGCAGCAGCAGCAGCAGCAGCAGCAGCAGCAGCGCCAACACTCTATGTGAGGCAGGACAGGCAGCAGCAGCAGCAGCAGCAGCAGCAGCAGCGGAAATACGTATTTCTAGTCTTCCCTGACAGGTAGCAGCATTGTTTTGAGTCGCCCCCGCTGCTGCTGCTGTCGCGGGGCGCAGACAGCAGCAGCAGCAGCAGCAGCAGCACCAGCGATGTCTGCGGCAGCACGAGGATTCATCAGGTCTTACGGCTCGAAGCAGAGCAGCAGCAGCAGCAAGAACATATACACAGCAGGTAGTATCAGCAGCAGCAGCAGCAGCAGCGGAAGCCCACCAGGGACCCGCTGTTTGCTGCGTAGCAGCAACAGCCTAAACTGCAGCAGCAGCAACAGCAGCAGCAGCAACAACTGAGGCTGAAGCAGCAGCAACAACAACAGCAACAGCAGCAGCAACAGCAGCAGCAGCAGCAGCAGCAGCAGTCGTTGACCCTAGCCAAGATGGGGCTCTTTAGGTCTGAGGTGCGACGAGACAAACCCTAGGGTTTTCTAAACCCTAAACCCTCAGTGGGGTACACAGGGAAAGACTGTCACAGGATTGCAAGCTCAGGTTTAGGGTTTAGGGTTTAGGATTTAGGGCTTAGGGTTTAGGGTTTAGGGTTTAGGGTTTAGGGTTTAGGGTTTAGGGTTTAGGGTTTAGGGTTTGCTGGTGTTTGCAGCCTATGCGGCTGGGTACGCTGGTGCTGCCTCAAGAGGGGGCGAAGGACTTCATAACCGCCATCGGGACGTCGGTAAAAGTACAGATTGAAGATGTAAGGGTTTAGGGTTTAGGGTTTAGGGTTTAGTAGGGTTTAGGGTTTAGTAGGGTTTAGGGTTTAGTAGGGTTTAGGGTTTTGTGGGGTTTAGGGTTTATTCGAGTGTTTTTGCTGCTGTCACTCTCTCTACGCCATCCCTAGCAACGCCATCATCATCATCATCATCACCATCATCAGCAGCAGCAGCAGGAATTGCTGCTGCTGCTCCAGCAGCAGCAGCAGCAGCAGCAGCAGGAAGATGAGGGTGTGTTGTTTGCTGCTGCTTCAGATGAACGGACACAGTCTATCTCGTGGCTACCGCCGACAGCTGCAGCGATTGGAGGAGTTAGAACGAATATTACGATATTTAATAGAAAAGATAGAAGACATTTCGGGTGTATGCTTAGCTCAAGTTGCACAGGATTTAGATAGAGCAGCAGATGCTGCTGCTGCTGCTGCTGCTGCTTCTGTATACAATGCTGCGACGACAGATCATGTTGATGTTGAGGCAGCAGCAGGAGGAGGTGCAGCAGCAGCAGCAGCAGCAGCTGCTGCTGCTGCTGAAGCAGCAAAACCTCAAGTGTATATGCTAGATCGTGTAGAGGATATGTTGAATAAGGTGTACAGACAGTTCCTCCGCTTCGCTCAAAACAACCAAGACCTTCAGAGAGAGAAAATTGCTGCTGTAAATACCAAACTCTGCTGCTGCTGCTGTGGCTGCTGCTGCTGCTGTGGCTGCTGCTGCTGCTGTGGCTGCTGCTGCTGCTGTGGCTGCTGCTGTTGCTGTGGCTGCTGCTGCTGCTGTGGCTGCTGCTGTTGCTGCTGCTGTTGCTGTTGCTGCTGCTGCTATTGCTGCTGCTGTTGTTGTTGCTGCTGTTGTGCGGTGTTGGACTGCTGCTGCACCTGAAGGACCCTGTTCTTCGTTGATTCCTGCTATGTTTGCTGCTGCTGTTGTTGCTGCTGCTGCTGATGGTGAAACGGCTGCCGGTATTGCTGCTGTTTGCTGCTGCTGCTGCTACTCCTGTCGGTAATGCTGCTGCTGCTGCTGCTGTTGCTGCTGCTGCTGCTGTTTGCTGCGGCGCAGGAGGAGGAGCTGGCGGTGGTTTCCTTTGCTGCTTCGCAGTTGAGGTCTTCCCTTCGATCCCCGTGGCGCCTCGATCCCGGGTCAGCAGCAGCAGCAGCTGCAGCAGCAGCAGCAGCTGCTGCTGAGGACGTTAAAATAGCAGCGACCAGCACCTGCAGCAGCAGCAACACGCTGCAGCAGCAGCAGCAGCAGCAGCAAAACAACACTCCCAGCGCAGCCACCGCAGACGCTCACGCGCGGTACACAGCCACTCTTAGTGCTGCTGCTGCTGCTGCAACAGCTGCTGCTGCTGCTGCTGGTCCTGCTGCTAGAGCGGGTTATGACTCTTAGGTAGTTATTCCGCATCTCTGCGGTTTAGGGTTTAGGGTTTAGGGTTTAGGGTTTGTTGAACCCGTTTGTTAAGGTGAAAATCTGCTATCAAGGGTTTTTGGGGTGTACAGACAGATACTGCTGCTGGTGTTGCGGTGTATGTGCAGGTCTTCTTCAGCGCGTCGTCGGCGGCCCACGCAGCTAAGCAGCAGCAACAGCAGCAGCAGCAGCAGCAGCTGGCCGGCTGATGCACAGCAGCAAGAGAAGCAGCAAACCTTCCCTTACTCCGCATCGAGACGATTGTTAGGGACAGGGGGTTTAGGAGGTTTAGAGAGCGGAGACATGAGCAGTTTGGTCTTTTCTTCTGTTGCTGGTATTGTAGCTGCGAAGGATCAGGTACCCTAACATCAAACCCTAATTTAGGGTTTGGGGTTTAGGGTTTAGGGTTTAGGGTTTAGGGTTTACATCTACTATACACGCCAGCGGAGAGCCCCAACTAAGCCGCGATGATAGAGGCAACGCATGCCCCTGTTGCTTGCTACAGATGTGAGGGGATTAGGGTTTAGGGTCCTCAAGGGTTTAGGGTTTAGGGTTTAGGGTTTAGGGTTTAGGGTTTGCGTGTAGGAGCGGTTTGCTCGAGCCATGTTTCGTTCAACACGCGGAAACGCTTTCACACACTTCAAAAGATTGGAGGAGGATGAACTTGCTACTCACGTAAACCCTAAACCCTAAACCCTAAACCCTAAACCCTACGGAGACCCTAGACTCTCATACTTGCGAGCGTTGCTACCGAGGGTTTAGGGTTTAGACTGTCAGGTCATCCTCACACAACTAGTGGGACGACTTTGATTTCAAAGCTGAGAACATAGAGCCTAGGGTTTAGGGTTTACAAGGATTTAGGGTTTAGGGTTTAGGGTTTAGGGTTTTGGCGTCTGTCTGCACAGCCTCACGGGGAGGAGCCAAAGTCGCTGTTCGTTACTTACTTCCAAGGAGCGGCAACGGGTTCTGCTTTCATGGAGAAGGTAAACCCTAAACCCTAGTAGTGTAAACCCTAAACCCTAGTAGTGTAAACCCTAAACCCTAGTAATGTAAACCCTAAACCCTAGTAATGTAAACCCTAAACCCCTGTATCCTGTACACGTAGTATAAACACCCACCGAAGGTTTGTACTTTACTTTTTCTCACGGTTGCGGCGTCTTGGGGTTTGTATGTAGGGTTTAGGGTTTGTAGCTTAGGGCTTAGGGTTTAGGGTTTAGGGTTTAGGGTTTAGGGTTTTCTTTTCTTAGGTGAAGTGTGTTTGCTCGGCTATGGGGGCGCGTACGTACACCTGGCCACACAGCGGATCAGAGGCGCAGCAGCGGCAGCAGCAGCTGCAGCAGCTGCTGCGAGATAAAGCAGCAGCAGCAGCAGCATACGAGCAGTATTTCTTAAATGAGGTTGGAGTGTTTCTAGAGGCAGTGCCTGCGACCAACATGCCTATGGTTCCAGCAGCAGCAGCAGCAGCAGCAGCAGCAGCAGCAGCGGAAGGGGATCTGACAGCGTCAGCAGCAGCAGCAGCAGCAGCAGCAGCAGGTCTTCGTAGGAGGCCCCTTATAACAGAGCTGCAGCGGTTTGTGGCGAGAGAACGGGCTGTATATACAACACTAAACCTCTTTGCTCTTTCTGATGCGACACTTCAAGCTGATTGTTGGTTTCTAGAAACAGAAGAGGCAGCGTTGAGGAAGACTCTAGCTAAAGTCGCGGCTGAAAAGGTCCGAAGGGTTTAGGGTTTAGGGTTTAGGGTTTAAGAGGGGAGGCGTCTAGGAGGGTTTAGGGTTTAGGGTTTAGGGCTTAGGGTTTAAGGGGGGAGGCGTCTAGGAGGGTTTAGGGTTTAGGGTTTAGGGCTTAGGGTTTAAGGGGGGAGGCGTCTAGGAGGGTTTAGGGTTTAGGGTTTAGGGCTTAGAGTTTAAGAGGGGAGGCGTTTAGGAGGGTTTAGGGTTTATTGTTTAGGGTTGGGGGCATGAGGTTTTAGGGTTTAGGGTTTGAGGAGCGGGGGCATAGGGATTGGCTTCTGTGGTCTCTGGGTGTTCGTGGGCTGATCTCCCGATTCTGGGGTTTAGGGTTTAGGGTTTAGGGTTTAGACGATTTCTTGTATCAGAGTTTTGCTGGTTGCTCGTATTGTGTGTGTGCATTGACTGTGGGGGTTTGTCAATTTTAGGGTTTAGGGTTTAGACAGCGTTTAGGGTTTAGGGTTTAGGGCTAAATTGGGGTTTATGCTTTTGTCGATAGTAGGGTTTAGGGTTTAGACAGGGTTTAGGGTTTAGGGTTTAGGATTAAATTGGGGTTTATGCTTTTGACTAGATTTTTTGACTCGATTTTTGGTTGATTTTCTGTAGTAAATTGTAGGGTTTAGGGTTTAGGGTTTAGGGTTTAGGGTTTAGGGTTTATAGTGTTGTGTGTGTGTGTGTGTATATACAGAGCACGTCGGCGTTTCTGCTCGTCCATACAGAACATGTTGGGGGTTTAAACCCTAGCGTAGCCCCAACATATTTTTCTCGTAGCTCGTTTATGAGTGCGTTTCAGGGTTTAGTAGATACATACGGAGTAGCAAGATATCGTGAGGCGAATCCTGCTTTATTTGCTGCATCTATCTTCCCTTTCTTATTTGGTTTAATGTTTGGAGATGTTGGACATGGCTTAATTCTTCTTCTTCTTGCGTTAACACTCTTCATCATATATACGAAGGGATATATATTACAAGATGAACTCCTTGGCATGCTTATAGACGCCCGGTAATATATTTGAAAGGGTTTAGGGTTTAGGGTTTAGGGTTTAGGGTTTAGGGTTTGAGGGAGGGAGATTGAGAGGTTTGCTTGTATTGTATTTGTTGATGTTGATCTTATGCGCTTGTGCCTCAAACCCGAAATTTTAGGGTTTAGGGTTTGGGATATGCGTAGGGTTTGTAGACTTTAGGCGTGCATTATTGGGTTTAGGGTTTAGGGTTTAGGGTTTATTTATTGTATTGTTGCTGTATGCAGGTATATGATTTTGTTGATGTCTATACACTCGATATTTGCTGGGTTTATGTACAACGATATATTTAGTATGGGGATTAATATGTTCGGTTCTCACTGGGGCCCCCCACGAGTGGGGGGCCCCCCATCATTGGGGGGCCCCCCGGGGGGAGGGGGGCCCCAGGAGGCAGGGGGGCCCCCCACTGGTGGGGGGCCCCCAGCAGAGGGGGGCCCCCTGGTACCTTCTGCTGAGGGGCCCTACCCCTTTGGTGTAGACCCTGCATGGAAGGGGGCCTCCAATGAATTGCTGTTCTTGAACTCCCTTAAAATGAAACTAGCTATCATCGTGAGGACCTGCTGCTGCTGTTGCTGCTGCTGCTGCTGTTGCTGCTGCTGTTGCTGCTGCTGGCG